>QUSF01000006.1:29956823-30006030 GCA_003676055.1 Chloebia gouldiae | reverse complement strand
TCTTCTGTTGCAGCACTTGAAGATCTAGGCATGCGAAATAGGTTTTCTTGATCAGCAGATCAAGTTTAAATAAATTAAACATTTCCACCTAAACCCTGAAATATAATATGCATCTAATAGGATTTTTCATCTATACTACTGATTTTTAGATTTGGATTATTTGGTGTAATATCTTCGTACTCATTCTGAAGTATTTGCATTCTTCAAAAATGGATGAATCAAAGGAATGTGTTTCTATTTATCCAGGACACCAACTTCCTAACTGCTCTTGAGCTGGCAGTGAGATTTGGAAAGACACTTATTATACAGGAAGTGGATGGAGTGGAACCTGTACTTTACCCATTGCTAAGAAAAGATCTTATTGCTCAAGGTAAATCACCAAGATCTTTACAAATGCTTGCTCAAAACTTGTAGTTTAGATCTATTTATATAAAACTTGACTTTTCTGAAAACATTAATACTGTGTAGTTTTTTCCTCTGTAGTATTAACCCACTACTAACTCTTCAGCATGTGAAATATGTTTGAGATATGTTCTTATTGAGTAAGTGGAAAAATATTAGAAAGTATTAAATTGAAAGTTATTTAAAAGTAAAGTAAAAGTATTAAATTGAAGTTACAAAAAAATGTGTTTTTATAGACTTTTAAAAATCTAAATTTTAAGCTGATATCCAGTGATGATTTCAAACACACAGTTTCAATTGGAGACTTGGGCCTTAAATAAACCAGAAGTTATACAAATGCAATTAGAAATTAAAGGCTTAGAATGTTGGTGTTCCCGCTTCTCTTGGATTTCTCTGAACCTAAAGAAGACACAAAGGTCTGTTCCTGATGTGCCTTTGGAATAGGAAGGGTCATAGTGATCACCAAAATGGTGGAATTTTGTGAAAGGAGTCCCTTACCAATGCAAGAAAAGTGAAAAATCACAATGTTTTGGTTTTACAATATAGTATCTCTGTTTTGGACAGATAATGTGTTCTATTTGTTTGTATGACTGCTTTGGACTTAGCTGCTTTAAATAATTTTTTTTAATATGAAAATTTCTGATAAAAGTTTAGCAAAAATAAATCATAATTATGCAAGTATCTCAGCATAAATTTTGTGGAATTATGTAAAATATTTTGAAATTTTATGAACAGAACTTGGTGAATTAGAAAGTACAGCAATATGTGTTTTAAGTACTTTGTAAATTACAGTAACTAAAATAGATTTGCATTATCCTTTGTAATTGTATTTCTGCCTCAAGTGGTCATTCCTCAGCATGTACCATGTAACTTGCTGTCTGAACTTTGGGTACTAGAAATAGCTCAAGACTTTTTTTGCTGTCATTTCATCTACTACTGAGATCTAATGATGTGTGAGGTAGCAGTAATTCTTCAAATATAAGTACATGCTAAAAATAAATGCAAATACCATAGGATTCATGTATGCATTTATCACCAATATAAGAAAGATCTGTTTAGGGAAAAGAAAGTATTATTTAAATCAGTCTTCCATTAAAGATGCACTTGCTTGTTTATTTTCATTGAAAGAATGGAACCAAAGTAGTGATTTCAGGGATCTGTGGAGAGCTAGGTAGAACACTCTAACAATTTTTTTGCCCCTCTAGCTTCTGCTGAATTTTGGAGAGCTAATGAGATACAGTGTGAAAGATGACTGTGTCTGCAGAACTGTGGAGAGAGCAGATTAAATGCAAATATACTAGTTTGTTCAGGAAAATTGCTTATAACACTCAGACATCCTCTTTTGCTTTTTAATGAGCTATGTTAATGCCAGGTCTGTGCAGGTCCAAACTAAAGAGCTGTTATTGGAAAGGAAAAATGGGTCATTATTTCAATCTTTTCCATTACTCTATAAGCAAGCATGTACTCCTTCTTTTTGTCAAGATGTGGGTGTGGGGACCTGTCTGCATTATTTTGGTTATGATGACTGTACATCTCTTCATTACTTGGAATGAAATGTTAGGAAAAATGTGAACGTATCTACTGCAGTAAATTCATCTTTGTACAGCTTCCATTTTCTGTTTCGGATTTTTACAACATAGTCTTAAAATTTATTCTGATCTTTGGCATAGAAGCAAAATTGGTATGGGATTTTCATCTTTACCAGTGTTTTAGCAAGAGATTAATGTTTCTGATCTGCACTCAGTGCTAAAAATAGAGAAGCACCTAAGTATGCCATCTTGGAAAGTTTTCTGGAATGGAAATTTTCACTTTTCAACTTATAATTCTGTTCTTATTTATTTTTCAGTATTAGGAGGCAAAATCTTACTCTGATCATGTCATTGTCTGAGTCTATTCTTTTCTAATCATTCTGGAATGGAAACCTGTTATGGAAGAGGGGTGGAGCGGGCTGTACATGTAGTTTTATTCTGTAATAGGCATATTGAGAAATATTAGGAGTAAAACAGACTGAAACCATGAAATCAATTATTTAATAAATCACATGTTTCTTTTATAATATGATTAACTTAAATATATTTGTAATAATACACATCTATGTGGTATTTATTGATGGAATATTTTTCTTTCATTCTGCTGTTTAGATATTGCATCATTTTTAGTTTTAATTGACTTGCTCTATAACAGTTATTGTAGGAAAGAGTATCTTAATAGAATTACACAGCAACATAATTAATAGAATTATACAGCAACATCAGCCTTCTACAAATAAATATAACAGATCCAGAGATGAAATCTAATGGGTTTGGATGAGGAAATATTGAGCCATCTTAATTAGCCAGTATATAATTATGGCTAGTATAGAGTGGTAGACCAATGTTTAAAGGTAAAGGAATATGTTTAAATTATGACAAAATTCTTACACATAAGTGGGATTCTCGAGGTCATCTTCTGTGGTGTTTTGTCTCCTCTTCATAGTCGGAAGATTTCAAAAAGTTGTTAGTATTACTTCTATTTCAAATGCATTTTTGTTCCTTGATGCTTTGTATTCTGGATAAGGATAATTAAACTATTCAGGTATATTAAATATTCTTACTATGTAATTTCCTAGATCATTGCTGTTACTATTTTTCTGTCTCTTAGCAATATAGGTTTGGATGTGTTCTTTAAATTTTTTGAATTTGCATTTTTTTTCCAATCAATTTATAAATACATATTGTAAAATATATTTAGATCCATTGATCATAAAGTGTTACACAAATACCACTGTTTTCAGATAATTATAGAATGTTCCAATCAGAGTGAGTATACATCTGCTTGTTGTTTACAGGACCCCGTTATGCCGTACAAATAGGTGAAAAACTGATAGATTATAATGAAGAGTTCCGTCTTTTTCTGTCAACAAGGAATCCAAATCCCTTCATTCCACCTGATGCTTCTTCTATTGTTACAGAAGTGAACTTTACCACAACAGCAAGTGGCTTAAGAGGACAGGTAGGCATTTAGAATAAAACCAATGTATGTATAGTGAACATGCATAGCTGCATCCAGCACCTGGAATGCACCTATGGTGCAGTTTGCGTTAATGGTTATGGAGATATTTTCAAGCTCACAAATATAAATAGTAAAATTTTTATGCACTTTGGAACCAAGGAATGAGTCCAGTAGAGAAAATGAAAATGTTCTCATTGACTTCAGTTGAAACAGATTCATTGCTAAGCCTTTGCTTTCTGTTCAAGTTGTATTTATGGTACCATGGAACCGTTTCTGTTATAGTTCTCCAGTATCTTACTTAGAGAATAATGCTTGATATCATCAAGGTACTTTGTGTACAGAAAAAAAATGTAGTGAAACCAAAATACTGTGTATTTTATTTCCTTTAAAATGCTAGTAGCTGTTTTACTAGGTTTTACTCTATAAAGTCTAGAAATCAAAGTGTAACATATAAATGGAAGAAAGAAAAAAAAGAGGAGAAATCAATTAAGGGAAGAAAATCTCCTCCTTATTTGGTATGAAACAAGTTTTTCTACACTAACAAGAGGCTTAGAATGGGATGTAGATAAGATGTTGATAAGTAGGATATAATTCAAAATGTGAAGCATAGATAACCATATGGATTTTCTTCTTCCTCTGGAGGTATGGAATTGGTATCATACAATGAAAACTGACCCCTTTTGAAGTGGAAATGCAGAAAAAAAACGAACATAATTTTTGTTTTCTTTCTTTGTTTTTAGCTTTTGGCTTTGACAATTCAGCATGAAAAGCCTGATTTGGAAGAGCAGAAAACAAAACTGTTGCAACAGGAAGAAGATAAAAAGATACAGTTAGCTAAACTTGAGGATTCTCTTTTGGAGGTAAAACCAATTTACCTCTTTAGTATCTGTTATACCAATAAGATGATAATCACATTATTGTGTCTTTGAATGAAGATGCTGGAAGTGTTGGAATAATGAGCCATCAGGATTTTTGATTAGAAAAAATAAAGGCATTATTTGCTTGGACCTGATGGAAGAGTAGAGTAGATAAGAAAGTACATCTGTTATGAAACTGTTAGCACACCAATAAGAAAAAACTTTATTAAAAATAATGCTATTTCATTTTGAAGTTATGAGTTTAAAAAAATTCGCACTTTTACGCTTGTGAATCATGTCAAAGGGCTCTTTCTCAAGTTGAAGAATGATCCTGTGTTGTGAAAAAAAATGAAAAAAATCCCACTACAAAATGGAAAGATTGCTGAGAGAGACATTTAAAATTTTAAACCTCTACAGTTGTTTCCTATTAGCAATGAGCTGTAATATTCTTTACAGTTAACATTCCCTGTCTTGCATTTAAAATTAATGTTCTCGCTTTTCAGTTCATCTTTTTATTTTATTGAAAGTACTTATGCTCAGCAACAGGTGTTCACCTCTATGAAAAAAAAGTAGCTTCCAAGTAAGGACTGTTTTATTTTTTGTGTGTGTCTAGCCATGGATTTCACATAAATTGTACCTCAAGCTTGTAAGAATGGATCCTCGAATCCTGTCTTTCTGAAAGGTCAGAGATGCAGGGGCATTGACCTGGTGCCCTAAACTCCTTGGTCTGTACCTAAGTCACAGAACTTTGCAGTATTGAGTGCAATGGATTAGCATAAAATAATAGTTTTTGCAGATTAGACTGGCCATTTATTACACTGGCCCACAAGAGAGCTGGGGAGGGGCTTATTGCAAGGATATGCACTGACAGGACAAGGGAGGAATAGCTTTTAAAGAGGGTAGCTTTAGATTAGATATTACAAGGAAATTTTCTGCTGGGAGGGTGTTAAGGCACCAGTTCCTCTGGGAACCTCTGGGAATAGATTCCCCAGAGAACTTGAAGCTGCCTCATCCCTAGAAGTCTTCAAGGCCAGTTTGGATGGAGCTTTGAGGAACCTTATGTAGTGGGTGGCATCCCTGCCCATGGCAGGGAGGCTGGAACGAGATGGTCCCATCCAACCCAAACCCAAACTATGATTCTATGATTAATAGCTCAGATTTGTACATAATTATTTTATGTGATTTGATTTTCCACATTTACTGTCCCTCTATTGAACTCTCTATTCTCAAATACTAAGGTCAACCTTTTCTTAAAACTCTGATGTGACAGATTTCTCTTACAGGAAGAGGGAAACTTGCTCTGTAATAAAATTTCATATCCAGATTTGACCATTTTAACAACTTATTGTCTAGCAGAAACTATGGGTTCAGAGATACAAGGAAAGAAATTTCACTTTAGAACACGCTTTTTGTGGGATCTTGGAACTCAAAAATCTTTTTCATTTGTCTGATCTGAATTATCAAGAACAAAACTTAAAGAAGTTGATGCCTAAGAAATCTGCAACAAAAAGCATCTGAGTAGTAATAGCAAGGTTGATTTCAATTTTGGAATTCTTGTTAGCTAGCTGTCCTGAAATCAGGATACTCTTTGACCCTGAAGAAAGAAACCGAAGGTTCAGTGGAAACTGGCAGGTGCTACCTGGATTTCCTCAACAAAGAAGTCAATGTTGGATGAGATCTAGCTAAATTTAAGTTAATCTTAAAGCAACGTTGCCATTCTATCTGAAGTGCTGAACTGGTTTCCTTCTAAAGACACGGGTGCTGTCTCATAGCTCACAGGATGATTCCTCATGGATGAGCAGGTGATCTTGTCCCAGACTTGTTTCAGGTAGAGAAGTAAGTGCATTCTACTACTCTAACTGGTGAATCTGTGCCTCCAAATATTCTAAAATGATGTCCTATGGGTGGTTGCTCAGAACTGATTTGACTGACAAGCAGCCAGTTTTCAAAATAAATCTTTTGATGTGTGTTTACTGAAGGTTAGTAAAAAACCTTAGACATAAGTGAACTATTCAAGCTGTTTCCTCTTCTTAGAAGTGAAATTAATTGTTTAATCATTTAATTAAATGAGGAGAACTCAGGAAAAATGTGGGGCAATCTCAAGGATTTTAAAGTGATCTTTGATTATGAAACTTAAATTGTTGTAATGTGAATATTAATGTCAGCTAGAGGTGAGAGTTCTATGAGAACTGGAATCCTTTTGAAGGAAACTGAATTTATGGATGACTGAGTATAGGAAGTTTTTACAAGTAGCCAACTTCAGGTTAAATGGGAAATTAATCACAAGAAAGAAACACCCTAATCTGTATTTACCATGAGAATTTTAGTGCCTAAGACTGATCATAAAAATAATTCTCAAAAGCCTGCTGATAACCTGTGTTTCAGAATATGGCAGTCTGGATTTTGAGTCTTTTCTTGAGCTGCATTTTCCATACTTCTTTAAAAAAAGTCTCAGTTTTTGGAGTAACCACCAGTTTTGTAGAACTCTAGACATGCATTCAGTGATTCAGAAATACCTACAGATCAGAAAGATAGCTTCCAAAATGGTTACTTTACAGGATGTCTTTTTTTAATGTAACATAAATAATTTTCTTTTCCAGACACTTGCCACATCACAGGGCAATATACTAGAAAATAAGGATCTGATTGAATCTTTGAATCAAACGAAAGCAAGCAGTGCACTCATTCAAGAATCACTGGCTGAATCTTTCAGACTTCAGAGTTCCCTCGATAAGGTAGAAGAATACTTTAATCCTTAAAATACTGTTTCTCTCCTGCTAAAAATATTCATCTTTTATCTAGAGAAAATACATACATCCACGGAGATATAGGATGAGTACCATTATATTAATTCTTTTTGGGTAAATGGTACTTTGGATATGCAAGTACATGCAGTATTCTCAGTAATTAAAATGCTTTATTTTCTTATGCTGAGTAGTTACACAGTTTAAAGTCTGCCAGTATGAATTAAAGGAATTTGGGCAAGTAATGGATTTTGACTTTATTTTTGCCATCCACTATTGCAAGCATTATAGTTCATATGGGTGTTTTTGCTTAATATGCCCCTTGCTGTTGGAAGAGTTTAGATCATTGCTGATGCTATTCATCTGACATCCTGTTTTCGTGACAGATTGCAGAGTTTTCTTCTATGTTCTGTTTGTTTAGTTTAACATTTCCCATTGAATTTTGGGATGTGTTCTGTGGTGTGGAAAGACCTTAGTGCCCTAGGGATTAATTTCCAACATGTTCTTCATAATTTAAAGGATTTTTTGATAAAAATTTTTTCTTCCAATTTTGAAATCTCAATACAGTGTTAAAGTCTGGAGTGCAGATCCCTCAATTTGAAAGCTTGGAAAGGGTTTGGTTTTCTAAATCAGTGGGAGTCAGAGGAATGTTTTCACAGTGGGCTGAATAAATGTTTATGTAATAATCAGTAGGTGGCAGTAATACACCTGTCTTTTTTATGTGTGTGTTGTTTTTCTCCACAGGAGAGGGATGCCTATCTCCCTTTGGCTGAGAGTGCTAGCAAGATGTACTTCATTATCTCAGACTTGTCCAAAATTAATAATATGTACCGCTTTAGTTTGGCGGCGTTCCTGCGGCTTTTCCAAAGGGCTCTGCAAAACAAGCAGGTATTTGCTTTTCTCCTGAAGCTGCTAATGCTGCAGAAGAGTCCATCTGCTTTGATCCTTAGAATTTATGAGTCACTATGGCCATTTTTAAAAAAAGCTTAAAATAACTGACGATGAAGTGTACAAAAAGTAGCGATGTTGACCCATTGTGCTTTAGACGTTCAGCATAGAGGCACATGGACTTATAAATCATGTTGTATATAAATCACAGAATTTCTCCACCATCTGAAAGCAATGTAACTCTTTGTGATTTCAGGTTTGTTATTTGTCTATGGTGAATTGGGAAAACAAACCCTGATTACAACTTTACTGAAGGCTTTATTTAAATAAATTAGTGATTAAAATGCTAATAAAGCTAATTTTATCAACAAGGGGTAGAATAAGAAAATACCTGTATTTCTACATGGTTAATTTACCTGAAGGAAGGTCACAACTTTATCAACATCTTTACAGTTTGTAAGCATGCCTGCAACTTCTCCTGTTTAAAATGTAATTTTTAGTCTTCTGTATTCTTAGGCTAGTATATTATTATTGAAGCAAATAATGGATTTATCCCTTGTCACCTCACTCTTCAGCTCTAAGTACCCATACTGAGTAATATTACATTTTCTTTTTATTAAGCATGTCCAAAATTCTTCATATTTTTCTTTGTTTTTACTTAGAAAGTCATTCACCAGCCTTTTATTGTGTTTCCTCTGGATTCCCCTTTATTCTGGCATTTGTGATTACAGCTCTCCTTCAGCTCCAGTCATTACTAGGCACACTGTTCTGACAATGTGAACTGGCCTTCTTTGAAGTTCTTTTCACAGAAAGATGTGACTTCACTTCTTTTCCACAACATGATGTTTTAACGTCTTGTTCTTACTCTCACACTCTTTCTTAATTTTTTTCTTCCTGCCTTTTAATGTTAGCTATTTAAAGCTCAGCTTTTGGTTTTGCCTTTGTTGCTTGCTTTCTTTTTTCCTTCTCCTCTATCCAGTTCTTCATGCCAAGTGATTATTAGACATGGGAAATGTATTAGGCAACTCAGTTACCCAACTGCCCTTCTTAAATTCATCTCTTCAAATTCCAGCATGGTAGAAAGGAAGTCATACTACCTGTAACACACTCCCTACTCCTTGGTCCCTTTCTTCTTTTGTCCTATCAAATTATTTCCTGTTAGAACTAGTCTTTCAATCTATGAGCTTTGAAGGACAGTGTACACTTACTGTTTCTACAATGTTCATTTCTGTTGGGCCAAATTTGACTAGAAGTTTAATAACTACACTTAAGATCAACATTCTTGTTTGGTAGTGTTAAATATTTAATTCAATTAATAAGCAATTTTTTATCAAGTGAAAATGATGAGATTTCAATGATATTAATGTTAGGAGAAGGAATTGTACTATTATTCACAATGTATTTCATCTTATACACAAAGTTGTATCATATTCATAGTCAATATATTCAATGCCAAAATATTTATTTCTTAATACTTCAGCATGAATTTCCCATTTAATCATTGATAGCTGCAGATTAATTTGTTTTTAGAACTAGCATCATGTAGAGTCCAGATTATTAGTGGCATTTTGTTGAAATTTACAAAGTATGTGGGAAGTTTTTTACTTCTACAGGAATTTTTGAAATCTGTAATTTCTCTTTTAGGATTCAGTTAATACTGAAGAAAGAATCAAGTTGCTTATTGGCTTCTTGAAACATACAGTGTATGAATACGTTTGTCGTTGTTTGTTTAAGGTAAGATTGTATTATTTTTTTTAGCTTTTATACAGTGCACTGGGTTTCAAAGTATTCTTTTAGCCGCTCACACTTGATCTATTTCAAATAAGCAGTATTGTGTAATAGATGCAAAACATTACACTATCAATAATTAACATGCTAAATGAGGACTTAAAATCACTGTATGACCAAATTAATATTGCTGATGAACATTTATCCGCAGAGCTCTACCTCTCTGCCTCATTCTGGCTTCAGAGTCAGTCATGGGCTTCACAGTCTTCTGAGTACTCATTTTGCATTTGCTTTTATTTCTTGCATTCCTAAATATAAGGTTTTGTGTGATTATTTGGGAGTTTTTTGGATTTTGGTTTGGTTTTTTAAAAAAGGAAGCAGAAGTGGGTTTGTTAGGTTGATGTTTGGACTTGGTTATCATAAAGTTCTCTTCCAACCTAGATGATTCTATGTTTCTAAGAGTCCTACATTGTGATATTCTCCTTTTTATTTTCACAGCCTGTCTCAAAGGTCTACCTGCTACCTTGTTTGTTTCTGTCTGCTCCTTCTTCTTCCTCCAAGAACTGTTCTTAGTGCATTTCTTCTTTATTTCAGTCAGGTGTCTTTTCACTTCTTACTTTCTTACTGAAAACCTAGGGAATCTATGCCTTTCATTTTCAGTTTTAATTTTTACTTTTACGTGAAACTGTCGTAACAAAAGGTTTTTGTCTCACAGTACCAGGCTGAAGAAAGCACAGTAGATCTGCATATATGGTTCAAGCAGCACAAATCATGCAAGTCTGTAGTTTGATCTGTGAGAACAGAGAGATCTTGAACATTTTACACCACCTCCTACCCCTGTCTCCCAATCTATCAATGCTACATTGAGGATTAAGGGGTAGCAGTTCTTTCTAAGGGGTTTTGTTTATCAAAGTCCAAGTGGATTCTTGTGAAATAGTCTCATAATAATTGTTTGTCTTTGAAGTCATAAGTATGTGAAGCCTTCCACTAAGTCATTATACCTTGTGAATATGGAAGGCAACAATTTCTATGTGTAAGAAAAGAGTAGAGAGTTCAAATGCAGAGAAGAGACTTCTAGTAGGAAAGATTTTAAGTGTGATAAGACTGGAATTTAGAAAATACTGAAAATGTGTTCAAACTAATGGTCCATCCCGTTTACTATTGTGTTCTAATAATGGAGAGAACAAATAAACTCTTCACACTATTCACAATTCACTGCTAATTCTTCCTTTTATCCATGAAAATTTTTAAAGACTGCTGTGACACTGAGGCTTTACTAGTGTCTTCATAAATGGTAAAGCTGATATGAATTCATACCCTTTGAAGCATGCTGGAATCAAGAAGAAGGATTTTGTCAGTCTGTGGTTATTATTTATGTGTACATAACCTTTGTGAATGCTGCTAAGTGAAGTAGTGCAAAGAAATTTACCTGAGCACCTGAACTGGCCCACCTTTCCTCTTTACTTTGTCAAAGGTGGTTTGGTCTGGGCCTCTTAGCGTTCTTTCAAACAATTCTCATTCAAATTTTGGGTACTAGATCATTGGGGGAGCATCTTAATATGCAGTTGTGATATGGATTTGCTGGCAAAACTTGTATGAGAAGATGAAAAAGTTAAGTGGTGTGATTTGTTCTCAATGTCATATGATGTTCATGTTTATCAATAAAATGAGAACTTCACTGCCTTGCAAAACTTGATTGTAATTCCTAGTAGGGGCCTCTTTGCCCTTCACTCCATAGCCCACCTTGAGTTAGTTTTTTTCTCTGACTTGCAAAGTGATGTAGCAATTTTACATTAGTCTCTAAGTCATTACTATGGAATTGGAGGTGTTTTTTTAAAGAAATGTTACTTATAAAAAAGAACCAGAAACAGGACTTTTCCTGAGTATATAAATACACCTTTACTGCTTTTATTTCAGGCTGATCAGCTAATGTTTGCTCTACATTTTGTACGAGGAATGCACCCTGAGCTTTTTCAAGAGAATGTAAGTCCTAAAGAAGAAAATTCCCAAGTATTTTACTCAAACTTAATATGAAGAGTAAATAAGTAGATAAAAAGTTTTTGTCAGTAAGTGTAGGACTTAGTTGTCTGTAGTGTAGTCAAATTAATTCTATAAAGTCTGCTTGCAGTGAAACAGTATGCGTAATTGACTTTATACAATTGCTTAAATGTGGCTGATTATCCCGAATCAAGACACATTTAATTATCTAAAGTACCTCCACAGAATGGAGAGACAGAACTTTCTGTACTGGGAGCTGGAGCCCAGAAGAGACATCAAATGATACTAGATGTCAGTTCAGTGGAGGGGGGTCCATTACAGACGTAAAGGTAAAAATCAGATGATACATTTGAAGGAAATAATGAAGCTTGATTATATGAAATATGTGAGCTTAAGGTAGAAGGTCCAAAAAAAGTTGTTTGGAACCCTCCGATAGAGTAGTTTCATTGTAGACATAAGGATTGACAAAATGAAATCCCAGTCCTTCGGCAATGATGTAGCCTCATAAAAATAACTCATCTTGTTAGCAGTATATCCAGGTTGGTCTTCATTATCCAAAGTTCCCTATTTAATATTTATTATTTTATTTGAGCTTCTTGAAATACCTTACTTTATCTTTCTTGAGTTTCTAAAGTCATGAAGGCAGCAACCTGCAAACAGTTTTCTGACTAAATTAAATCCTGGCTCCTTAAGTGTTTGTGAAGTACAGCCCTATGTGTTGGTTTCTGTTGTTTAGCATGCACGTGCATCATCTATTAGAGCTCTTACACAGCATAATCTCGGTTATATATAATGCATATTTCTACAGTATCTGAATACTCAAGAGACAAAGCAGGCAAATAATATCAATAAGTTTTTTTACTTCTCTGAAAGATAAAAGTTATTTTCATCAAATTGTTAAGAGAAAAGTGCTTGTACAAAATATTTAATAAAGAAAGTGAAGCTGAAGTGGTTATTCTTTTAAAATTATTTCTTTTTAAGCTTTTAATGTGATGAGACTAGGAGTTGCTAAATATGCTGCTAGAGAATTTAGTATTCTAAGACCCTGTCCCAGAAGAACTGAAGCTTCTGCACTTAAATATTTTTTTGCATAGCAATATGAAATTTATAGTACAACTTCAACAATATACTACAGAATGCCTTGGTTCTCAGCAGGGACATTCTCTTTCTGAATCAGTATGTATAGATTTTTCTAAGGTAGTTTTATATTCCCTATATATTGTATCCCTTCTTCTTTTCTTCATAACAATATTGCACAAAACAAAAAATACTCCATACATTTTTGTGTGCACAAGCATTTTCTTTGTAACTGGGAGATGAGCATCAGTTGAATGGAACTGAAAGAGGGAGTTGTTTCAAGACTCAGTGAGACTGATGGGTGCAAAGAACTATGTTGGGGTTTGTATCAGCATTATTACTCTTAGTCAGTTGACTTTTAAATTTCTGATGGTACTATTCTCTTTAATAAAAAAAAATCATAATCACAGAATATAGATAGTATTTATGCAAAATTCCGGTACTTACTGAGAATTTTTGGTCTGTTTCTTGCCACTTCCAAATACAGGATTATGTAATTTCTAGTGGTTTTACATACTTGTCTAAACAATTTAAAATTGTCTTCCTGGATACATATACAAAGTCTAAAAGTTTTAGTCATGCATAAAGTCAATCATGCCTTCTACAGTTACCTGTTCTGTGTGGGCTGCTGATGCCCCACCAGGCAGGATGTGTGTCCTTGCCAGCCACGTTTGTTGTCTCCTGGTAGTCTGTAGATGGGCACTGTGGGTGCTGAGAAAGTACAGAACTTTCCCTTTGCTTCTTTTTTTTATAAAGCACTGCAGCCACTTTGCCTGGATTCTGCAAAAGAAATTACATTCTGGTACCATCACTTAGCATTTAAAACATGTCTTGGATCTCTTTCAGAATTTAGTATTTAATTTGTTTATCTTACTGCTCTGCCTACATGCTACTACATATTAATCTTAGTTTTTAAAGGTGTCTTGTGACTTATCTGAGTTGTTCATTTATTCCACACAGGAATGGGAGACTTTTACAGGTGTGATCATTGGAGACACCATCAGAAAATCAGTAAGCTATATTTATTTTCATATTTTGAAATAAGGAGCACTTACTTTAATCCTGAAAAGTTAAAAGTTTTATTCTTGCTATGTTATTTAATTAATTGTATTCATACAGTAAATAAAGTAGCTTTTCACATAGTAATATAAAGATATAAATTTATTAAAGAATTTTTTAACATGGCAAGTAGTTTTTTAATTTGAATAACTGTTTGCCTTTGTTGTGTATTTTCTTTATTTTTTCTGTGACCAGGATGGCAATTTGAAATGTCATGTTTGAGGAGGTTTTCAGCCCTCATCTGTAACTAAAATCAGTATTTCTGAATTGCTCCTTCTCCCAGAGTCGTGTATGAGTTGTACTTTTTGTACTTTTTCTCAGGCAGCTGGTTGCTGAAATGATCCTTGAAATCCAGTTTCTCTAGCCATTAAATGGCTCAACTATAGGCTTTGCATTTCAGTGTGACTGCAGAAGTCCCCCTTAATCTGTCTGGAGTCATTGTAATTCAATTAAATGTCTGTGAACTGACTGATTGTCAAGTATTTGTTGTTGTAGGCCATTTTCAAGGACTGTGAGATCTGATTGTATAATGGAATTCAATACCAGTCTTGCCTCTACCCTACCTAAGGCACAATCCATAGGTTTTGGAAAGATTGTGCCTGTGTGTCCTTCAGCCCAAACAGAATGTATACTGCAGACCCATGTCAAATTTATTCCTGCAACCACTTCCAAATTTCCTAGTTTTCTTCTTTCTCAGACTTTGTAACTCATGGCTGATACCCTTTCACAAGAAAGCTTCTGTTTTTCTCTGCTGAGCATTTAAGATACTCTTGAAGTTGCTCACTCCTTGAGAGATCCAAATACATTTCCATGCAGAGACTCTTCAGGTTAATGTGTACTGTAAGATCCTTTAATAATAGATGATACAGTGAGTACAGAAATGCTACTGGAGCTTAGCAGTGTTGTCCATATTTAGAACTTCCTCCATGCCAAACATCTAATGAGCAGAAAAATAGAGCTGTGGCCAAATTACCAGTGCAGAGATGTTCAGAAATGGTGTTTCACTCTTTATGTGAAGAACCATCTTCATGATTGCAAATATGTGCAAAAGAGTTGTTTTTTGAAGTCGGTTTCTCAGAGTGCCTATGCAGGTAGCCAATCATTTGTGTTACTTGTTTTTAGCAAGAAAATACTTAGAACTGAATGTGTCATAAGGATGCTTTAAATGGGTAAAGTATTTTCAGGCTCAAGTAGCTAAGCAAGTGTTAATATGAACAGTATGTTTCATATTTAAATATTTTGGTAGCTTTTTTGTTATGCCATTTATGAACTTAGCAAAAGACCACAGAAAGATTGCTGTTGTGAATGTTTTTATTAAAAAACATGGGTTTCACAACCTTATTACTGAATATAGTGTTTCATAAAAGATTGTGTAACTTACATTTGTGATATAACTTGCTTCCATAAGGATTCACAAAGAAGTGCTCGTGACCAGGTTCCCTCTTGGATAGAACAGGACCGAGTCTGGGCAGTAGCATCTTTGAAGGTACACATTGTGTGATCTCTTGAATTTAAATTTAAGGAACTTTGGTTTTGGCAGATAGCAATTTGTACTTGAATACTCAGATATGTATTTGTCAGATCAAAAGATTTCATTGTTTTAAGCTGTTTATTCTATCTTCCAGAAACCCTGGCATAATATATAGCTACTTAAAAAAACAAATGTGATTTTTTTTTAAATTTTAATCTCATTTTTTCTGAGTCTTTTTAATGAACATTTCTACCCCATCTATAATGAATTTCAATGCATGTGAGGGAATCTGTCATCTTACTGTGATTAGAAAATACTTCAAATCTATCTAAATTCTTCAATTTATGTAGATAGGATAATAGAAGACAAATTGCAAACACTATTTAGTTATATTTAGATTTCACTAGTGTAATGACTTTGACAAATCATTTCATATTGTATTAAAAGCCATAAACTGTTAATTCAGAAATTAATATTCTCCTCATCAGATTTCTTTGTACATCTTAATAGGTGTTTTAGAGTTTGTGATTGCTCAGACTGAACTAAAATAAAAACTCTTTCTTGCATCGGTCAATATTGAAGTTCTCTGATCCTGAAGGAATATATTAGTCCTGAAGTTCTTAGCCTCTTCTCTTTCTGCATGTAGCTCAGCAGCAAGGGAAAAAAAAAGTGCTCTTTTTCAAGGACATTTTTTGCTAAACCCAAAGTTCACTATTTTATTTCTCTTTTACCAGGAATCAGGAACAATCACAATAATGGTGTGGCAAGCATAATAGTTAGAGGTTTAAACAAATGAACAAACAGAAATTGAGTAACAGAGTGAATCAGTAGCATGCACTGATAGCAATCCATTACTGTTACCAGATAGCAGATCATCATTAGAGGAAAGGACTTAAAGCCCAAAGTTTAAAATCAAAGAACCTTAAGGTTTAAAACTAAAATGATAGTGCAAATATAGAGTTGGTCTTTCCAGGGAATAGGTAAACAAGTGGTTAATTTGAAAATGTACTGTAGTCTTCTCTAACTCCAAGGATAAAATTGAATTTTGTGATTTGCCAAGCAGTAGTTATAGTGATACTTGGAAATACATTAAAATGTACAATGCCCAAATGGCTATTCTTCTTTATGGTTAAATCTACACTATTTGTTTTGTAGCTTTCTCTCCCAGGTCTCTATCAGGCACTTTGCTTTGAAGATGAAAGTCTGTGGCGCACTTTTTCTCAGAGCTCTATATGTGAGCAAGACTTTCCATCTCCTGTTGTAAAAAGAATTTCCTTGTTTCAGCAGGTAATCTTTCCATTCATAATATTAATTATGAGTTCAGCAGTGAAAGTAAATTTTACATCCAGGCATGGTTGAATTATAAGCAGTGACAGTATCTGCACTGTCCTGCAGTTTAACTCGTTTTTTTAATCTAAGTAGTATATATTTTTTTTTACTATAGTGCATATTATTTCTCTGTTATCTGAGTCTTTAGTGTTGATACATTAGCTGCAACTGACTGTGCTCTCTAAGATAACAAATTCTTTAGAAATATGCACAGAATTAATTTTATGAAGAGGTATTAAGATTCTTTCATGGATGCTTTGTTACTGCTGAATGTGTCAGCTTGTTAAGCATCTTATGTCACTGAGTGTGTGAACTCACACATCTGACAGAAAATGCAATAGCAGCCTCTGCTTCACTAGAATAGAAGAAATGAAAAATGACTTCTGAAAACCTGGTGATAAAGAACACACCAAAAATATGGAAACGGCAAGTTCCTTCCTCAATCTGAGAGTTGTTTTCCACTGGAAAAGAAAAACATAACCATTTTTGTGTTTATGGAATAAAAGATATCATTATTTACTTTCAAATGATGCTGTGATTTTTCTTTTGAAGTTACTTTACATGAAAACAACCAGCGAAAGGATGGGTTGTTAGACAATGTAGTTCCATGTTGATTGGCTCTTAGAGCTATTTTCTATTTGGAGTTTCTTGTGGAGGAGGAAAATTTCTGAAATAGCATGCATGCAATTTAGGAACAAACGGTTTTGGAAAGGAATTTGTCTGAGTCATATTTGTTTCAATGAAATGCTGAAGACCACTTCTTATGTGTGCAATGTGTTGTCAGAAAATGTATTTATAGGAAAGTAAATTTGGAATTATCTTTCTTCTTGTATAGAAAGTATTAAGAATTATTTATGAAATGTATTGAAACTACCTTTTAGATTAATATGCCACTCATAAATTAGTTTGAACTGAAACCAGAAATATTTATGTTCCAAAGAGGATATTGCTTCCTATATATGTGCACAGAATTTAGATGCTAGTATAAAGCTAAGTGTCCTTTCTGTCATTCTAGCTACCCACATAGCTATTTTTCTTCTAAAATATTGTAGAAAAGTTTGTACCTTACAAGTAGACGACATTAGGTATAGATCTATCTTCTGATTCTATTGCTAGAACAAGCTATTTACAAGAGAACAATTACAGTAGATTATCTTTGAATGATCAGATAGCTCTATATATTCAGAGAAGATAACTTTGTTCTGAAGATAAATTCAAAGAATTCATCCTTCTTAGAATCTTACATTTTAAATTATCACTATATACTTTTATGAACTCATCTCCCCTGAATATATTTTATTTTAAGGTACTTGTGGTCCAGGCTGTCAGACCAGACAGACTACAGAGTGCCATGGCTCTTTTTGCATGTAAAACCCTAGGTAAGTTAAATTTTCACCAGAGTATTTCTGCAAAAAAATTAAATAATTCTTTTGTCCTATGTTTCTCTTTTATATTATAGTTCTTATGGAATTCCTAAGTTTTAGCATATGAAAATATGCTGTAAATGGTTTGCTGATTTTGTTCTTGTAAAATATTCTTAAAAGTGCTTTTAAAATAATTTGGTTTATTCTGCACAGTGATTGAAAATATAATAAAAAGATCTGTTTTCTTTTAATTAATTCTTGAACACTGGAGTCATCAAGAAAGGAAGATAACTGGTTTTCTCGAAGTTTTACACTACAGAACTCTTCTTAAGACTCAGATTTTCCATAAATATTATTTTATGTAATTTACCATTTAAAGACCATTAGGTTTGAGATTTTCTAAATTGAATCTCAAAAGATTATTTCATTAATATAAGTCATTTTTGTAGAATTCTTGGTCTGTAATACTTTTTACTGTCTTTTTAAAAATACATATGATTTAGAGTGATTCAGTGCTACAGTTTTCTATTTATTCTAGTCAGTCAGTTTCCTCTCTCATGTCTATTATATCCAAAGTTTGTAACCTGTATGCCAAATAATCTTAATATTGCAGTAAAGCACACAAAAAACTTCCTTATGTTTTTAGCAGGTTTGAGTGTTTCATCGGGGTGGGCACTGTAAGTTTTATCTTTATCTTACTCCCTTATGCTGTCTGTGGACACTATTTGTTGCTCCAAATTGGCTCAATATCTGCCACTCAGACTGGGATTTTCTGCATTAAGGTACAGCTTCTCTGTCAAATATTATTAATAGATAGAGAAGGTACTTTGGTCATGGTGATATGGCCCATGCTGACAATGTCCCTGCCTGCTGGACTCAAATGACAGGAGTGATCTGCAGTATGTGTGGCTCAAAAACCAGCAGAGACCTAAAGGCAGAGTAAATTTATTTGCTTGCTTAATGTCTTCCAAATCTTAATGTATTACATAAGTTACTTGTGTTGGACCAGTTCCTTGGAGGAATGCTGCACAAGGGAATGTTTTTGATGAATGAAGCAACAGCCTCACCAAGGAAGGCAGAATACCACTGATTCCATTTAGATTTTCAAAATCAGTAAGTCATCCAGAAATCATCCACAGATTTTTCATGCAAATCAGTGAGATTGGCAAAAATCCTGACTAGCACTTTCTAAGCAATTGTATGAATATTTTTTCATGGTTTTTTTTCTGCCTTGTTTTTTTGAGTGTCCTTGCCCTGAAACAACTTAAACAAACTGTTTCACATAGATCTAAAGGAAGCCATTAAGTTTCCAATCTCATTTGGTGGTTTTCCTTAGGGAAAAAATGAATTCCAAAAGAACTGTAATATCCTACAAGAAAGCCTTTCAATTATGTTTTATTGACTCTTTTTTTTCTTTTCTCAACTTTTACCTTAAATTTGAAATTTATGGATGAAGAGGGAGTAAAATGATTTCTTTTGAAGATAAGGGTCATAAGGATTTTCTACTAATGTATTTTGTAACAACTGAAGTATGGTTATTTCTTTATTTTACATGCTATACAGAAATGCACCATGTTATCAGCCTTTCAATACTTAAAGGGGCCCAAAAGAAAAATGGAGGTGGACTTTTTACAAGAGCATGTAGTAACAGGACAAGGGGGAATGACTTCAAACTAAAAGAGAGTAGATTTAGATTAGATATTAAGATGAAATTCTTTCCTGTGAGAGTAGTGAGGCACTGGGAACAGATTGCCCAGAGAAGCTGTGGATGCTTCATCTCTGGCAGTGTTCAAGACCAGGTTAGACAGGACTGAGCAACTTGATATAGTGGAAAGTGGGGGGTTGGAACAAGGTGATCTTTGGGGCCCCAATACAAACTGTTCCATGATTCTATAGTACAAATGAAATAGCATTGTTCTATGTGCAGTATCTGCCACCCAGACTGGGATACAATAGCTCAAGTCTGAAAACAGACTGCATCCTCAAGGAAGTGTGTATTGCATATTTTAGTAGTTGTGGTATAGATGTCACTGATTTGGGCTCTTCTGTCTCATTGCATGTTGTGATTTCCTGTTGCACCTAATGCTTCACTGGTTAAATGTTGGTCTAAAGATGCATGAAAATATGTTAACACTATTTAATTTATGATACACTTATACATGTATCTTTGGCCTCATGTATAAATACCTTGCCTTTACTAGGTCAACATTCTAGACATTTAAGTTGTATGTTAAAACAAATAATAGATGTAAGTAATCATAGTACCAAGTCGAATAATTAAGGCTCTCAAGGCAGTAGGGAGAGAAGTTCTGCATGTGGACATAGACACTGCAACTACTTTTAGTAAATAGCATAGCTTCTCATTCTACTCCTCTCTTTTTGTGTTTTCCTCAAGACTGCACTCTAAATAAAGACTGCAATTTGTCAAGCTGGAAATCCAGAAATACTTTTCTTCTCAATTTGGGGTACCTTATACCTACCTGCATATTGTAAGGATATTTCCTTCATTTTAAAACTAGTTTTATGGTGTCTGCTGAACAGAACTCTTGACAGCCCGATGAACTCTAGAGTGGATAATGAAGCACTCCATCATGTATAGTCACTTTATTTCCATAATAATTCTAATTCTAATTCTAGGAATAAAAGAATTATCTCCATCACCCCTGAATATGAAACGTCTGTATAAAGAGACACTGGAAATTGAGCCCATCTTGATAATAATTTCCCCTGGTGCTGATCCTTCTCAAGAATTACAGGAACTTGCCAGTGTTGAAAGAAATACTGAGTGCTACCATCAGGTCAGTCTTCGATAAGTATAGTGCTTAAAAACCACAATGTGTAAAATTTTGTAGTAATATCTGTTTTGTTTTCCAAGGAAGTTAGTAAGTAAAATCATCAGTTGATGTCTGTGGTGTTTTGTTGTTCCCACCTGTCTTGACACTAACATCTCATTCCATGGGCCAAATGGGCTGGAGAAGAGACACACAATTAGTCATGCTCACAGAAGCAAAATCCAAACAAGCGATATTCCTCCAGTGTGGAGAGGGAAAAATGAGAAGATGGATGGAAAAGAACAAAAGAGGCTGAGAATTGTTATACATAGCTGTTATACATTGTTATGCATTTTATATATATATAATGCTGCAGCATTATCTTTTTTTTTGTGTGGTGTGATTGAAACAAAGCCCACTAAAAACTAGACTTCATAATTTCCTCTGCCTATTGGATTTGCACATTTCTTTCTTCAGTAGAAAACATAAATCAGGTGTTCAATGTTTGTAAATACTTAGGTATTTTGTGAAAATCTGTAAAATATTTTGAAAAATTTTACATCCTTGAAGGTTTCCAACAATCTACTGGACAAAGGCCTTAGCTCCTGATTTCATCTTTCATACCTTGCCCTACTTTGAGCAGGAGATTGGACTAGATACCTTCCAGGATCTATTCCAATCAAAATTATTCTATGAATCAAGTGGTTTCCTATTATTCCCAATACACAGTACCAATATGCTTTACAACTTTCTGAAAAATATTATTTCTTTCTGTCATTTGACATATTAAGGGGAGGGAAGTTGTTATCCAGCTGATAACTGGTTAGCATAGAAATGGAAAATGTCAAGTTTAATGTTGCTTTTAAATAGTCCTTGAAATTGTTCCTATCCTGGAACATAAACTGATATATTTTTCCCATCAAACTGTAAATATTTGGATCCTACTGCTGACTTATCTAGTTGTGAACATTGCAGAATGCATATTTCTTACTCTGCCACATGGATTTTCATGTTTAGATATCCTTTATATGTTGGACTTTCAAAATGCAGCATAGTATGGTATTCAATTAGGG
Source organism: Chloebia gouldiae (assembly GCA_003676055.1). Taxonomy (NCBI): domain Eukaryota; kingdom Metazoa; phylum Chordata; class Aves; order Passeriformes; family Passeridae; genus Chloebia; species Chloebia gouldiae. Next base: position 29,984,278 of record QUSF01000006.1, on the reverse strand, counting down.
ATCAGGACTCAAATCACCTTAAAATTGTTACACTAATGATAATACTTTTTGTTATTTTTTCCTACACTTTCTCATGTAATTTGACTAGAACATAAAAGATAGAATTTTCTTCTCTGTTGATTTATTTCTCACATGGGATAAAGAACAGAGTGCTAAATTTGTGCTGTTTGCTACTATATTGCTTGTGACTTTCAGTTGTCTTCTTTTGGCTATTTTCAATTATTTTAAGAAATTATACTCAGTTCTACTCAGTCAGAGAATCATAATGCCAAGACAAGACTTTTCACATTGGTTAAAACTTCTTTATTTTCAACTTGTTTGGTTCAGGGTTTTTTGTTATCTTTATCTTCCAAATAGATTGTAAGGTAGAACTAATATGGTACTATAAAAAGTGAAGAAAGGAGTATGTATTAAACTATTAATAAATCCCAGCAAAATTGAGTATTTCTCTTCAAAGGAAGTACTCCTAACTTCTAGTCAAAAGAAACTTAGTTCTCATTTCTCTCTTGTTTTTTACAATTCTTCAGTAATGCAGTTTAGTCATTGTTATTTAAATTACTTTTTGACTTCCCAAGGAATACAATCACTGTCACCAAGTGATGTATGGTTTTTTTCCGTTAAAAGACTACGTAATGATGTTTGTGCAGAAACTGACTAGATAAGTTGCAAAGAAAAACTTGTTTTCCTTAATCTTTTCCCTACTTTAGTAACTTAGCATATTAGAGAAAATTTTGGTTGTCTTTAGCACTCTTTTTTTAAATGTATGTATCCTAACTTGAAAACATGGTTTTGTATTTAACTGTTAAATGAGGTTTGAGAGATTCTTGATACAACTGTGTGTGCCTTTCAGATTGCCATGGGCCAGGGCCAAGCTGACCTGGCTATTCAAACTTTAAGAGAATGTGCTCGGAATGGAGAATGGCTGTGTTTAAAGAACCTGCATCTGGTTACATCTTGGCTTCCTGTATTGGAGAAGGTGAGGGTAGATAGAGAAGATGATACAGGGAACCAGACAAAATTAGTATGCAACATTTCTGAAGCATTTCAGGCATTTCCATGGTGATGTTTAAAATTGCAATTTAAAAAAATGCTTTTGTGGTTTTCTCAGTTGTGCATAAGGTGAACGGCTTCAGATCAAAGCAGCTCCCTTCTTTGTGTGAGTGCTTTAATTTTCATACAGTGTACAGTATTTCTACCACAATGAGTGAGCAAATGCTGCAGTTAGAACTTCTGGTATTTTATGGGATACTACCCATCTTTTTTCATGAACTATGAATCTATGTATGCTTGAATTTAATTTTTTCCTCCTTAGTTCTAGGACTTGATTTTTAGTAGTTCTTTTTTTTTTAAGTGCCGACTCAGGCTGAATCATTAGGAGATTTTTGCTAATTTGAAATTAAAATGTCTCATATTTTATAGAAAAACATACTTATGGCATATGAAATCACTAGCTTGCTAACTAAAATTGATCTTATTTGATATACTTTTCATGTACATCACCACGAAATCCTTAAAACAAATAAAGTCAGAAGAAAATCATAGAATTCCTTCAACAGTTACTACAGTCTTAATTTTCCAGTTTTCGATGATTTTTGTAAAGCATGGTCTATGGATGTGAGCTGGGAGTCTGTCATTTGTCTAGCAGTAGCCATGTGGCTGTACCTTCGACATTCCTATAATCTATTCTAAAAAAATGGAAAGGCAAAGGAAGATAACGCTGATGTGTGTCATGTAGTCTGAACAAGGCAGTCAACAGTAATGAAATGTCTGTAAGCTCCTTGCTGAATACAAAATTTCAGATCTTGTGAGTATTAAAATATGGATATGTGTCAGGAGGGTCTTACTCTTTCCACACAAACATAATACTGAATGTGTTAAACTTCTTGCTGAGCTTAATATAGACTAAGATTTGCTGATGTTTGACTCTGCACATCCCCTTGCCTGTTTTGCATACCATTAGCAAGTGGGAGGTTATGTAATTCTTACATTTGAACATCCTCTCAAGAGACTGCTGCATATTCATCAGTCAGTTCCATCCAGGTACAGAAATTCAGTTCTCACAGTCTTTGAATATGGACCCAAGTGTGCCACAGTGAGGTAGATTGAAAACTGGCCTAATCGTGTTACTCAAAGAGTTACTTTCAGCATCAAAAAATCCAGTTGGAACCAGTCATTTGCATTGTTCTCTAGGCATTGGTTCTGTGGCCAACATTGTTTAACATCCTAATTAATGAGGTGAATAATGGAACAAAGTGCAAGCAGAGATGATGAAAAAACCTGAGGGAAATGATTGCTTTAACCAATGAGTGTACTTTCATTCAAAAGGATCTTGATAGACTGGAGAAGTAGGCTGACAAGAACCTTGTGAAGTTCAGCAAAGGGAAATGGCAAGTGCTTCTCATGAGAAGGAGCAACTTCAGCCACCCAAACAGTCTGAGCACAAACTGGCTGAAAAGCAGCTTGGCAGAAAAGATCTGGGAGTCCTGGTGGGTAAGAAGGGGACCATGAGCCAGCAAAATGACTTTGCAGCAAAGACCATTGGCATCCTGGGCTTCCTGGGTTTTAGGCAGTGTTGCCAGCAGGTGGAGGGTGGTCGTCCTTCCCCTCAGCATTAGTGAGATGCACCTGGAGTTCTGTGTCCACTACTTGGCTAGCCAATGCAGCAGAGACATGGGCTTACTGGAACCAGTTCAATAAAGGGCTGCAGAGGTCATGAAGGAACTGCAGGGAAAGAGAAGGCTCAGGGGGAATCCTAGTATTTTGTGTATTGGCTAATGGGAAAGAGTAAAAGAGACTGAGTCATAACCTTTTTGGTAATATCTCATGACAGGACAAGAGGCCATGGGCATAATCTAAAATACAGAAAATACTATTTTAATATATGATAAAACTTATTTCAGTGTGAGGGTGGTCAAACACTGGACCAGGTTACCCAGAGAAGCTGCAGAGTCTCCATCCTTGTAGATACTGAAAACCTGATTGGCTACAGGTCTGGGCAACTTGTGTCTGGTTCTGCTCTGAGCACAGGACTAGGCAGTCTCTGCTGGTTCCTTCCAAGTTTCACAATTCCATTATACTATGTACCAGTTGTAGTTGTCATTTTACTTAGACAGCTGAACAAATAACGGTTTTTCAGATTATTTTCTTTACTAAAAACACTGAAAACAAAGTGATAATAATTATGCTCTAGAGATTATCAGAATGAATGGCTTCTGAGAAAGTCTTTCAAGAGGTTTCTGATCTATGTTTCTTCCAACACACATACACAAAACTGTTGACTTTGTTCTGAAACTGCTGGTCAGGCAATTTTGGTGTCTGATGACAAATGTATGGGTTTCAACTGAGCATAAAGCACTAGCACTGTGTTTCTATACAGTTAATAATATATATTTTTGTGAAGCCTTTATATTTGAAATAACTTTTGACAGTATTTCTCCTAGAACTCAACTTTCCAATCTTCAGTTTTCTGTGAATCATGATACTTGAATGGTTCATAGAACAAATACTTGAAGAAAAAGAAATTAATATAGCTATACTAGTGTTGAAAGTCATTGAAATCTGTTGTTGATATGCAGCCCACATTGTAAGCCTTTATCATTTTTGATGTAGCCTTCTGGTGTTATTGTACTTAAAAGAAGTAAAGAACCGCTCTATTTTTTTATGTTCTCAATTTAATACCTAAGAGGAAGGTGCAAATGTTGTGACACAGCTAGGATGAACTTCAGATTTGAGTACAGCAATGATACAGAATGTGTGGAGGCAACACATCTTGAACTATAACATTATGTGTACAAGCAACTGTTGATTTTTTAGATAAGCCTAACTTTCTAATCCAGAATATTATAATTTTATAAATACTGTTCTATGGATAAAAAACCCCAGTCTCCTCAAAGCCTACTTCAATATATAACATCTCTTTAACAGGAACTGAATACATTACATCCTCAACCAAATTTTCGTCTTTGGCTTACTACGGAAGTTCATCCAAACTTTACTCCAATTTTGCTTCAATCAAGTCTGAAAATAACTTATGAAGTAAGATCTGTTTCGAAAGTTTTTATTAGATTCTTACATTGAGTGAACCTTGATGTATAGCAAGCTATATGTTTAGATAGTATAAATGGTTTTACCTTATATTTCAGTTACATATAATACAAAAAATATGATTACCTTGAAATATTTTTTCCTAGATGCTTTTACAATTGAAAGTGTGAACTCAAAATAAGTTTTCATAGAAGAATTAGTTGTTCTGTTTTGTGCTCCAGAGTATTTAGTGCATTTAAAAACAAAAATCTACACAAATGTTGTTACATGGATGGAAAACAAGGAATTTGTCCTTGATGAATAGCTTCATCTGAAGATCACAGAATCCCACTTTCTCTTCCTTATTTTCCTTTTTGGCCATAGAGCTTTATGTTCACTAGACTCTTTCAACAAAAAATGGCTCTCTTCCATACAGCAGAACATACAGTTAAAAGCCTTTACTCAAAATTGAGTGCTTTGCATTTGAAATGAATCAGCTTTTAATAAGGAATAACTGGGACCATGTTCCTCTAACTGATTGGAAGGTCTTCTAATCACAAATGCACTTAAGCGGTGATGTCCGAAATGGAAATCATTAGTAGGAGTGCTCATAAGTCTTCCATTGATAATGGAGTGTGGAGATTTTGCCTGCAGCTAATCCAGGAAACTTTGACCTCTAAGAGTCCAATATTGCTGACTTTCAAGAAGCTGAAATAGCTACACTTTTACATTGGCTGCAGGTATTTTAAATTTTTTGCAGTACCTTCTTGCGTATATTGAGGTCTTCAATGGTACAGAAACTGCAGGACTGTTACTCATTCCACTGTCTTTGGAATAATTGGAACTTTGCACAAATGCAATATTCTAAATAATTTTGTTTCCTTTCCAATAGCAGTAAATATTTTGTTACCATGAAATAACAATGATAAGCAATGACTTGGCAAATTATATTTGATTATTACATGGTTGTAGTATGTTCCAGTGTATATAGAGCGTTACCAATGAAGATACAGATATAAAAAAAAAAAGTCCATTTACTACAATATTTTACAATTATTTTTCAGAAACAACGATGGTAATCTTATGGAAACACTTAGAGCCATTAGAGCCATTTTTCAAAAGAAAGAAAGAGCAATAAACATTTAGAAACACAAAATTGAAATTTAAATATATTTAAAATTTATGTTTGCACTCAGACTTGCAAATACTTTAACGAAGTCATTCTTAAATGTATCCAGTTGTTTTTACTTTTAAGCATGGTAATTTTGGTTACTGCCTACACCTTAAATGCAGTTATTTCTAGTGCTTGTGAGCATTACCTACCACTACATATGAGAACTGGCATTTTATCATACATACATACCATATTTATATGCTAGCTAACAGAGTGTGGGGATGGCATAAGGCAATTTGACATTCATCACATCACAGAAGTAATTGGTAGTTGAGGTTGTAAAATCAGAAAAAAAATCTTTTCATTGAAAACAATTGAATTTACTTTATGCTGATGTGTTTTCATAGAGTACTATGCTTTCACTAAGTTCTTTTAATGTAGTACAGTCCTATAAGTTGGTCCTGCTTACCTGGTTATCTTTTCCTTCAGTATGTTGATGTAATTTTCACTATAGAATCATTCTGTTGTTAGGCCATTTATTACCAACTTTTTTTTTTCTTGTTAAATTTTATTCTATTAAGTACTATTTTTCATTTCATTAAGTTAAAAATTCCAGGTTATAATCTAAGAAAATTGCACATAAAAATGCCAGGTTTTCTGTCCTGAACAGTGTTTTTCCTTCCAATGCAGGCGCCTCCAGGCCTCAAAAAAAATCTCTTGCGAACTTATGAATCTTGGACACCAGAGCAAATCAACAAAAAGGGAAATTTACCTAGAGCACATTCTCTCTTCTGTTTAGCATGGTTTCATGCTGTATGCCAAGAAAGAAGAAATTATATCCCTCAGGTAGTAATTTATTTGCTATGTTTTAAAAAATTTGCCCCATTTATTAACTTTTATACTTGGAAGCATTTTTCATCATATTTATGTCGGGTCATATTCAGAAATGAGAAAAACTTGGGTATTTCTGGTGCCTGCCTTTATTGTCTCTGAATTCATTGCAAAATAGGATCCTTGTAACCTCAGTTCCTGTCCCTCTGAAAATTGCTTCTGCCTGCATGGGGCTATTTTGTGGTTCATGGACTAAGTGATACTGCTACAGAAATGTGGAAAAGATTCTGTGAATTCTGTTTGCTTGGGATATGCAAAAATATTATGGAAACACAATTGAATAAAAAGAGACACTGGAGGGAAGGAGATGATATTGTCTACTCTTTCTTCATACAAACTCCTTCAAGGAGAAGGAAGAGCAAGGGAAATTATTAATTTATTGCGAGGATTATAATGATTTTCAGAGATGTGCTTTTGCCTTAGCTAAATTTTTGATTAAAGTGAACATTTACATACAAGGTGCTTAAATTAATTAGACCAAAAAAAAATATCACCAAACAGCAAACTGCTTTATGTCTTGTTCATTTTATTCTATTTAGATGAGATATGAAATTACCCTGTCATGTGAAGGATTTGATCTGGCACAGTCTGGAATGTTTGAAAGTTTTTTGCTAGTTTTGACTTTGTGATTTTTTTAGGGTTGTTTGCCTTTTGCAGTAACAGGCTTTTGAATATGGTGTTCAAGAAGTACAATAGGTGAAAATAGTTAATTAAACTGACCATGAATTGTCCTTTGTTTTTTTTCAAATTCATGTTCATTTGGCACCAGATTTGCAAGTAGCACAAGATAGGATTGGTGCTATCTTTAGTGCCACTGCATAAATATTAGACAGAGATGGGTTTATATTTCAAGATTACCAATTTCTACATTGATGGACTGTAGTTAATCTCAGGTAGATATTAATCTCAGGTAGAGATTGTATTTTATAATGAATTATAATGAATTTTGAGTTGTTTTGCATCTGTACAGATCTATCCAAAAACCTCAACATGGATAATGTTAGGAACATCTTTCCAGAATATGACCTTCAGGGTGGCTGGCTGAGAGTTTTTTGTGATCTATGGGACAGCTGCAGTCTGGACCTCAGGCTGTATTCATCTCACTGGACATGAGCATGTTGCTGACACATTTGCATTTCTCATCATGAATCATGTGCACTGTTGCTATATCATCCACATCAAAGTACACTGTAAAAAGATCAACAGGACATGCCTTTCAAATCTGGATTTCCTAACTGATTTGTCATATATCAGTACTTATTTATACTTATCCATTTACACTGAAAGCTTTTTGTGAGAATTAGATACACAGTAGCATTCCTGCTACATAAAAACTAATGTACCAAGAACAAAAAAGAGATACAAACTACAAAGGATTGAAATATGCTTATGATGGTCAGCATTTTTAGTAGCAGTAATTGATATTTTTTTGGTCAGACAAGAAGTGACATGAATTAAGGAGTAAGGTGATGGGAGTATATTAAAGACTATGTTTGAAGAATCAGTCATATTTGTGAAAATCCTGTCTGTATACTGAAATATGAAAAAGCCCTCAGAAATAAAAAATTGTAATTCAATGCATGAACTAGTCACAGATGTCAGCAAGTTTTAGTTGAAGTAAATATTGGTAGGAAATAACCTTAAGTTTATGTTTTTCATACTCCATGGATTCTGTTTTTTTTAAGTATATAAAATTAAACGCACTGTTACAAATGAATTTTTTTTATACTACTGCTATTTAATGTTTCAAAAAATGCACTTTAGAGGACACAGGTTGCTTCTTTTTTCCTTAAGTGTTATGCAGCATTCAGTAACAACATGATACTGGTACTTCATGATCATTCCTTCATGATACTTCATGATCATTCCTGATTTAATGATCACTAATTAAAGTCTTTGGATTTCTTTTCATGGTAGGGTTGGACCAAGTTTTATGAATTTTCTTTGTCTGATCTCCGTGCTGGTTTTGACATTATTGATGGACTCTTTGAGGGTAAGTCACTTCTTAAGGAAAGTCCCATTAAGATGTTGCATGAAGAGCTTTATCTTTCTATAACACTCATATAAAAGTGGAGATGCTGTAGAGCTCATCATCAGTAAGCAAAACAAGAAAAATAGAGTGAATCATAAATCCATTTCTAAGTGATTGGGTGAACCAATAATTCTTGGTGCCCAGGGAGTATACTGCTCAGCTTCTTGAGTCCAGGGGAAGAAAGAGGAAATACAGGGCTGCCTGTAAGATGAATTCTTGTGTCTCCATTCCTTCCTGGTGTGAGTTCCCCTAAACATTGAATAAATGAATTGACTGTGAATTGAATATGAAAGAATTCTTCATATTGAAACTCAGTATCAGATAGATCCCACTTCATTGTTCTATTAACCAGGGTAGGATTTTCTAGTATTAGTGTGGTAAAGGTAATTTTTTTTAACTCCTTGCATTTTGTACAATTTCAAAGTAAAGTTGGGAGTTGATATGTAGAGATAATTTACAGTCATTGACTTAGATGGGATCTGTGGATGGTTAGTACTTCTGAAATTAGACCTTAGTTGTGCAGACTTGAACCACACAGTGAAGTAAAGAGATTGAATCATTAACTGTCAATGATAATCATTAATTCGTACTGTGAAAAAATCTTTTCTTATGAAGGAATGAATGAAGCATTAGGAAACAACAGTTACCACCAGTAAACCCCCACTTAACGTAATTGCCACTTCCCTGTTTCAAGGGACTTTAGGGAGTACTTTCCTGATCAGGCTTTCACCTGCGCATGAGAGCTATAAGATACAAGTAGATCGTTGTGTCATGTAGTTATTTTGGGCAGCCATTATAGAATGGAGGAAAAACAAGTTATTTTGAACTTGTGGGATACAGCTGTGTCAGAGTAATCTAACAAAACATCAATCTGACCAGGAAATTATTATTAACATGCTTAAATTTATTTGCTATGTTGTGTGATTTGTAATGATTTACAAAGTATCTATCCTGGACCTCTTTGTGTTTGAAAGATGACATTTCCAGTAATCTTACCTATTTGAAGCATGATCTGCTTTTGGTTTAATCAGTCAGTTTATATTATGAGATTAGATGGTAGAAAATAATGTATGAAATTTTATTTACGACAAAGGAGCCCAAAATTGAAGTTTTAATAACATAATTTCTGAAATGCTTATAACCAATTAGTTCAAAAAGCACTTCATGTCTAAAGCAAAATTTCTAATAATTCATTTGCAACACACTAAGTGTTCATTTTTTCACTGCCAAATATTTGCAAACACTTTCAAGTTTCTGCAGCTTTTACTATTTGGTCATATAGAAGAACAATTCAAATTTAATTATTTGATGTGTTCATGTCTTATTACCCTGAAGAACTGCAGTAGCAAGAAGAAATGCTTACAATGCAATGCTATTCAGTGATACAAAACTAATACTAATTAATTAATTCATAGGTTCCAAAGATTTTCAGTGGGAATTTGTTCATGGCTTGTTTGAAAATGCAATTTATGGAGGTCGTGTAGATAATTATTTTGATATGAGAGTTCTTCGGTCCTACTTGGAGCAGCTTTTCAATTCACGACTCATTGGCAGTTTAAATGCCAGAGGCAAGAAGATGAATACTTTCCCATGTTCGATCTCTTTACCGAATTCTTGCAGTATTTTGGTATGTATACATCTTCTATCACCTAATAAATAATTTATTTTCAAGAATTGTTCTTGAAATGCTTCCACAAAGAAAGCCCAAGTCACAGTCCAAAGGATACCTCTGTTTCTTTTTGTGTGGAGCATTAACTCTGTTTACTATTCTTTTTTATGGTATCTCATTGGACTGTGGTGTAGAGCGGCCTAGCTATGAAGAGTTGAGTAAAAGAAATTGGGTTAATTTATGACAAAGATATAATTATGTTTTTATATAATTAGTATATTAACATAAAAGTGTTTTTTAGACTGCTAAATATTCCTACAACTTCTGGATGAAACAGGAAAATCTGAAGATACCTTCTTGTTTCCAAAATGTATCAATATTCTGACAATCTCTTGACAGGCCATGGAGGGTATATGACATTTTATTTGGTGATAAATATGGTATCTGATTCTCCTTCAGTATTTCTCTAGTGTAAAAGAGAAGGAATTCAACAGTCTTAAACAACTGATCACTCCCTGTCCTTTCGCAATATAATTGTTGTTGTTACTGTGATTAAGATTCACTTGCATTCCAATGGAGGACTCAATACTAGACCTCTAATATGAAAGGATATAAATAGTATTATCTCTGTTAAAGTAAATTGCTGTGATTTGGCATTTTTTACCTGGATTCTGACTACTCAGGTTTGGTTTGGGGTTTTTTTAATTACTTTATTTTGACCATTGTTTTTTATTTTCTATAGATGTTCTATGTTGATATCATAAAAGAAGGGATAAACAAACCAGGCTGGTCTCTGTTCTTGTAGATAATATAATCAATAGATTAATTATTTTTTCTACCCTGCACAGCATTTAATATCTCTCTATATCTTAAATGATTATATACGTAAAAATTTATGGTTCTGGGTCTTCAAGTATTATTTCCTCAGTGTTTGGTGTAGCGTTCTGCTGCTGTTATTACCTCTGAAGTGAGATTCCATGTTAAAGTGAATTGTGCATATCCAGCACATGCTCCTGAAAGCAAAGATAAAATGCACGTGGCACATTTGTAACAGGGTGCAGCCAAGCTTTCAGGTAGTAAATATTTTTGCCTTTAAAACACAATAAGAGAGATGTCCAACACCATTCGTCTACCTGAGTCTGCAAGGCCTCTGTCTGTTTCTTGCAAGAGAGCATCACTAGTGACTTACACTGTAGCCACTGTTGATGCTATTCTGCATCTCCAGTGATTATGTAAACCTATTTTTACCTAAACAATTCCACTTTGTATAAGTGAATATTTTTGTAGATTTAAGTAGAAGTGAATGCTCTTAATTTTATAAATATGTATTATACTCTTATTGGAATTCCAGATGCTAAAGTATTTTCTTTTTGTATTGTCATTAATCTTACCTTTAAGTTTTCAACAGAAGTTTTGTACCGACTTTTCAGGGACAGTCTTGGCATATTTTTGTTTTCATTTGATAGCTTCACTGTAATCAGAATTGCTTCTTGGTATTTTAGAGTGGAAGTGTTATAGAAAAGAAGATTGGTTCTGATAAATAAAATGAAGAAATCTATAAGATTACCATAATATGTCATGTCTTATATAATTATTTTAATATTTGTGTTGTGCTCTGCACGTAATTAAATTTTCATCATATGCTGTTAATTTTCATGAGTGGAATAAAAAGTTCCTTCTCTTCTGTCTATTCTTTTCTTCTTATGCAGGATTATCGTAATATTATTGAAAGCCTCCCAGAAGATGATAAACCTGACTTTTTTGGCCTGCCAGCTAACATTGCTCGTTCATCACAGCGTATCATCAGTTCCCAGGTAAAGTTAGCATTTTTCATCAACCTCTGAATCTTTTCTGCAGCCATTATAAGCTGAAGAACCCAACCACCTATTCATAAATGCAGTTTCCATAAGAAAGTCAGAATAAATTGATGTAATTTTGATATTTCAACTTTTATTTGTAGAATATTTTAATATAATAACATTTAATCTTTAATTGCAAGAGTATTCATTTAGAAATAACACAGATTAATATTGAGAATGCTTCCAATAGAAGAATTCAGGTCACACTGAAAAGGGGTATGATAGTTTTACACATAGAATATGGGTAAGATTTTATGCTTTTGCTGGAATAGAAATTCTGAAGAATTTTTCCAGAAGCGCCAGAATTCTTCCAATTAGTCAAAAAATTCCATTCCAATTAGAAATGTGTTTTTTTAAGTGAAGTCTGGATGAGAGCATACAATTACTATATAAGTGCAGATAAACAGTACAAATCTTTTAAATACTTACTAGCATAGTTTATTTGACGGGTAAATTAGTTGTGTCAGCTATTGTGAAAGTTGATGGATTTGAGACTCTTAAATCAGAACTCTGAAATGAATTGGTCTGTATATCAAGGATCTCTTTAATTTTCTGCTGTGTGCTGTCTTATGAATGGACAAGTTATAGAGGGGAAAAAAATAAATCAAAGAATCATAGGTTGGAAGGAACTTCAGTGATCATCTGGTCCAACCTTTCTTGGCAAAATGAGTTGGAAGTTCCTATAACTGGAATTTCCTCTGAATTCAAGACTAAGAAGTACAGTTTTGTTTAAAAGTATCTGTTTGCTCACAGCCACTAAAAAAGAGCTCCAAGCAGAAATTTCATATTGCTGTAAGACCTCTGATCTGCTGAAAATAAAAGAAAAGCCTTTGAGTATTACATTTGTTGCCTATCAAACAGTACTGGTAAATTTGTTTAAATATTTCTGTTCACTTAAATCCATAGCTATATTGTCAAACTATTTCTGGTTTCTTTAGAATATGAAAACTTAAAGACATGTAAAGACAAATCAGTAGGATGAAGGTGCATAAGGTAATAGGATGAACTCAAGAACTTGTCTATTACAAAGCTGATATATGCTCCAAGATTCAACATAGCTCTCTTTGATTTTGTCTTAAAATCCTTTACATAAACATCCATTTAGATACTTTTTTTTTCTCTCCGATTCACTGTAGACTGCTCATTATTTTTTTATTTCAGCTATGCTTGCATAACTTGTTAAAATCTGCAGTTAGTAAAAATGCTAATATTTGAAAATCAGAATAGACTCAGAGTCCCTGTGTGAAGGGAAATAGATAATGAGTGCATTTACATGTAAACTCACACTCTGCTGAACTGGTGTGCCATAGCATTGATTATAAGCTATAGACTATGGGTTATAATCTTGAAAATGGGAGACTTCTCTAGTTACAGTTCTGTGAGATTATTTTTTTTGTCACATGAGATATTTTCTTATCCTTCTGATAGTATTTTGCAGTATTTCTTTACGTCTTAGGCAATTTAAGTAACAGAAATGTGAGATTTTCCTTAAACTGTGCTTCTTCCTCACTGTGAATACTACTCCCTTTCCACTTCCATCAGTTTGGCAGCTGTTTTGGATCCATAGGTGATCCCATGGTTCACAACTGGAAATTCAGTGGTTTTCTAACAGAAGTGTTTGTCAGAAATCCATTACCAAGCTAAAGGTAATGAGCAAGGGTAGTCAGAAATCAGTTGATACCAGCTCAGTTGCCATGTCGCTAGTATTAGAAAGGTGAAATGTAGTACCATGTCCTCTACTTCACTGATTCTCTAGACTTGCTATGAATATTATTAATTTTTCATGCCTAGAAGCAACAGCTTTTGTTGCTGCAGCAACACACTTTAGTAGAAATAGCTTGCAGCACAGTGCAGCATTTTGAAGTCATGCAGGTATCTCTTCGGTAAGCTATGCATTGCTAGTGTTTGGGTAAACCTAAAACATCAATAAACAGAAAAGGTCTTTTTTAAGAAATTTTGCAAGTGTTGTGTTACTATATTCACAGCTTCTTATCAGCAGAGAACTTTTCTAATTTAAAAGCTGAATATTGCTACCAGTATTATTTTTACATTAGCAGTTACTAATTGATTTATTAGAAATTATGTCTTGCAATATTCTGTAGTGTAATTGAGAGAGAATTAATATTGAATTCATACAGGTAAAAAAAATTATTTAAAAGGACATGATCTTTTTAGAAACATGACAGTGGTTTTTTTTTTTTTCTGAATTATGTGCTTAGTTGCTCTAAGTAGGTGAAGATAAGTAAAGTTTTAGAGCCTGTATTTCTAGAGTTCACTGTGTCTGTTTCTGCTTCACCTGATGTTAGAATAAGCCTTCGACATATCTCTTATGTTGAATATGGTTATGAATAATCTCACATCTCTTGCTATGTTCTCTTTGCAGAACAGTGTATTAAAATAGGAAAAAATCTCAACTGACAGTGCAGAGTAGAGAATTTATGTACTGCAGCTCAGTTTCCTCATACACAACAACAGTCATCACCACTTAGTCACAGTCATGCTCCTTCCTCCTGATCTGATAAACCATGTATTTTGCCTGCACATTGGCCCATATTCAGATGGTCCAGCTCTCAATTTAAGTTCTAACCAGTGATAAGAGCAATCAGAATATGTGGAGCTTTGCTTTAGGCTTCCTGTGCAATGAGAAGAGTCTTTAGAGAAGAGTAATTTAGATATCTCTCCAGTGGCCTTCTTGCAAAGTGGGCTTTTGGTGCCTGTGGACTCATCTCTTATTCTTAGTTCTGTGCTTTTATGAATTCTTATCAATAAATCCTTCATTATAATTGTAAAAGAACTATACATAAGTGTCATCAAAATAAAATTTTGTGCTAAATGTAATTTTGACAGACTGAAACAGACCGACCTGCATATGTATTTTTAAACTTTGGAAAAGCAGTAAGAACTATCCTGTTCTGTGGAGGATTTACTGTACCTGCAACTAATATGCCTTATTGCCAGTAACCACCTGGAAGGATGAAAAGAAGATGTAGAGGCTTTGTTTTGTCTCCTTCCTTTGCACAGCAGACATATTCACTGCAGGCACTCTAGAGAGGGTAGCATGTGCTGTGTGATCCCAACAAATCCTGCCAAATGCAAATGACTGCAGCTTGTAAGTAGTAGCTATATATGATCACTCAACTGGGTAATCTAAACATTCTTCAATAATACAGTAAATTATTTTGAGAAAAAAAGACAATCAGTAGCTGGCAAGTTGCACAAGGGTCTTCAAATATGACTGCCAATGATAATGAATATGGCTAGCACGTGGTTTGCTCATTGCTAGTTTCTGTATACAGTACAATGTTTAATAATTCTAAAAATATCTTAACTCAGGAATTCAGCATTCTTTTACACATTATAATACTTCACAGAGAGTATTATACGAGACAGGTTAAGTTTCAGTAGATTTGAAGATTAGGTTGTTTTTGATATTTTCATGAATGAATGAGTACTCTCTCACATTATCATGCACTCTCTCACACTATCACATAAAGGATAGTTGCAGTCCCTATATACTTGGACAGCCTCTTGATTCTTTTATGTCCACCATCACAGTGATAGCAGAAGTGGAAGGCAAGTCTGGATTTGCAGTAACGTTTTATGACCTCCTGATGTTGATTGTGCATGCATAATTGAAACTTGTTTTTTAAAGTTCATGAAGTACTGTCTCAAGTGAGTGGGACCCCATGCTGGAGCAGGAAAAAAGAGAGAGAGTGAGAAGATGTGTGATTAACTGACCACAGCCCCCATTCTCTGTCGCTCTGCACTCTTCAGTTTGCAGGAGGTAGAGATTTCAGGCATGAAGTTGAGCCCAGGAAGAAGTGAGGGATGGTGAGAAGGCATTTGAAGATTAATTTCTCATTATCCTAGTCTGATTTGATTAGCAATAAATTAAATTAATTTCCACAATTCAAGTCTGTTTTGCTTATGATGGTAATTGGAGCCTGATCTCTCCCTGTCCTTAGCTCATCCCGTGAACCTTTCCTTACATTTTCTTTTCCCTGTCCCTCTGGGAAGGGGAGTGATAAAACAGCTTTGTTGGGCATCTGGTGGCCAGCCAAGGTCAACCCTTAAAATGCTGAAGGACATCAGAGAGTTAAAATAATCCTTCGGGACTCATTGCTGAAGAGTCCACAGACTGTAGCTTCTCACCAGTTTTTCACAGAAATACTACAAAAATTATTTGTTTCTAGATTTTATATTAATTAAAAATTTTGAGCTCTGAATACATATAACCTAAATATTAACTGGGTACCATTTCAGTTCAACTGAACTTGCTGGAAGTATTTTTCCTTCTATATTTTGTCTTCTATAATTTTATTTGCTTTTCAGCCAAATCAGTGATACTCTGCAGTTTAGGAGGTTCAGATTTTGCAACAAAATAGCTTGCTTTAAGAACCTTTTCATACTAATTTTATAGTCTCAAATGGTATTCAAATCTATCATTTTTTATTACAGGGTAGAAGATATAGGGTAATTTATTTTTCTCAGATTTAATTTTTAAAATTTTCCTTCTTGCTAGAAGTCACAAAATTCCCCCCCTTACCAGAACCGACATATTTTTTTGGGTAGTCACTACACATTCACAGAGAAATGAATATAATAGAGAAAATATTTTCTAAGGGTGATAGTCATCTAACAAAGCTTTATTTTTTTAAGAGTTAGGTCCCTAATCTAATGGTTATCTAGGCTCCCTGTGTATTACAGTCCAGCTCCAAGATACCGAATTCATACCTGCCATGTAGTGAATTATGTAGATGTGTGAAATCCTGTCTCCTTTACTGATATTATCTTCAGTTGGTGTGTTTTAATATTTCTGAAAATACCTTCTGTGTTAAGACCAAATATTTATTAAGTTGTTATTGTAACATTTCCCACAAGTCAAGGATATTTTAAAAACAGATATTGTGGAATTAGAGTTTATCTTTGAAATACACAGAGAAGTTCTGTTAGAGTTTTAGTTCAGCTCTTAGAGGATATTTTGTTTAAATCCTGCTGGAAAAGACTTGTGATGTATTTATTGATTCAAGCCTCTTCAAATTCCCCTGACTGATATTGGAACAATTTCTTATGAGTTTGGTTTTCTTTTAAGTGTTTAGGTACTGTGATAGAAAAATACGATAAGCCAAATTCAAAGCGAATTGAAATATAAAACAAAGAAACCCCAGTGTAATATCTCTCAACTAGCTTGAATCATATTAATATTATCCACCTCTTCTTAACTAGTCATCCATTTTATTTTTTGTTACTAAGGAAAGACAAGGAGCTACAGGGAATAATGTGTGCCAATCTTAGATAGGCATCTAAAATAAAGCAGTGAATCACCTTTTGGAATTACCTATTTCTTTCCATTGACCTTTGAGTCAAGCTTTATAATAGTGTCAGCAGCATTCCTAATACTCATATAATGAACATTTTAATGATCATTTAAGAGATGAAAGAAAATACCTGTAACTATGAAGTGTTGCTTACTCAGAATACAGGAGGATTTCTTTTCTTCTGAAAACTGGACTGCTTGAAAACTTAGATTTTTATTAGAACAGGATTTTGAAAATAGTTGTTTTGCTGTTTCTGCATTGAGTATTGTAACAATGTAAATATAGTTATTACACTTGCATTTCATATCTAAGTATTCAGTTTCAAATTGTAAAGTTCAGGAGGAGAAAGTGAAGTTTCGAGCATCCTAAAGTATGCAAGTTACAGTGCTTGTCTCAAAGACAAAAAAGGGATTTTATTAATTAGTAGACATTTTTTTTTGCTTGTTTTATTTTCCGGGGCAGTGAAAGATCAACACATTCCAAATTTCATTTTTTTTTGTTACCAGTTTTATTTTATTCAACTGCTAAATCAAGTGAATGGTTCCCACCATTATGCATTGTCAGGCAGGGCTATCATGGACATTAATGATAGAGAGTGTGCTTGAGAGACTTGCCCACTGTTTGCCAGGGTGCTAAGAGTACACTCAATCTTCTCCTTGAGATCATTGATAAAGATATTAAACAGAACTGGCTGCACCTCTGAGCATCAGGAGCACCACTGGTGACCAGACAACAGCTGGACTGAAGTCCTTGTTGGTGTGTTCATGTTTTTGGCATGGGCTGTTTATTTCCCAATATTATCTGCTCCTTTGTTTCCTACACCATGCACAGAGGCCTTAGAATACTTCAGGTTTTATGTACCATGCCTCTGTTATATTCTCTTACATTTGGCCAATGCCCCATGTTTTCTTTGAACTTTTTCATACATGTTGAAACCCATTTCACCCTTAATTGTTTCCTACTGGTCTTATCTCCAGCTGGAACTTGGCTTTTCTAATTTCATCTTGGATTGCCCAAGCAGTTCTTTCACTGTCCTTGATTTTTCTTCTTATATGTTCCTTTTTTTTAACCTTTCAATCAATGGAGATGCTCCATGCTTACTTAGTCATTTTGCTAAAACTCCTGGCCTTTCTACATAATGAGGGGACTTGATCTGAAGTTTATTCAAAAATAGTCTTATTTCCCCTTTTTAATTAACTGAAATTAATGTCCTGTCCACCCTGCTGCCTCAAATTTTCCCCCTGCTTACTATAATGTATCATATTTTCCCTCTTCCTTATGGCCATTAAACTAGCGTCTTCTTTCCTAAGTCCAAAATCTTAATTCTGCAGTTTACTTCATGGCTATCCTTAACATATATATAAATAAAAATAATAATTTCTACCTGCATTTGCAATTTAGGCTGTTAGCCAGCACTTCAGAAATTTCTTTCAGTGAAGTTATCATTAATAAAACAGCTTTTTCGCATATATTTTGAATTGCAAAGATGCAGAGTTGCAAATAATGGTATTTAGAGGGCTTCTGTGACTAAAAGGTAACTCTTAATTTAAGATTTTTTAAGCTCTAATTCCCATGAAAAATGTGTTAATGCAGTTCTTTGATAGAGTATAAAGCTTGTATGTTTCTTCTTAATCTCAGTAAAAATCTCATCTTGCAGATCACTGCTATAAATATAAATTTGTTTTTGTACAGAACTCCAGTGCACAGTAGTATACTACAGGTATTTAAAAATGCCTAGGAATGATCTGTGCCTGTATTCATACTTATTTTCATGTGGGAGGAGTGACTGATACCCCAGAGGGCCGTGCTGACATTCAGTGAGACCTGGACGGGCTGGGAAGTTGGGCAGAGGGCAAGCTAATGCAGTTCATCAAAGGCAAATGCAGGGTCCTGCACCTGGGGAGGAATAACCCCAGCACCAGCACAGGCTGGGGCTGACCTGCTGGAAGGCAGCTCTACAGAGAGGGACCTGGGGGTCCTTGGGGACAACAAGCATCCATGAGCCAGCAGTGCCCTCGTGGCTGAGAAGGCTGGTGGGATCCTGGGGTGTGTCAGGAAGAGCAGAGCCAGCAGGTCAGGGGAGGTGATCCTGTCCCTCTGCTCTGCCCTGGTGAGGCACATCTGGAGTGCTGTGTCCAGGGCTGGGCTCCTCAGGACAAGAGAGATAAGGAGCTACTGGAGGGGGCTCCAGGGAGGACTGTGATGCTTGGGGGACTGAAGCATCTGTCTTAAAAGGAAAGGCTGAAAGAGGTAGGTCTGTTTTACCTGGAGAAGGGGAAATTGAGGGATTTTATCAATGTTTACGGATATCTTAAGGGTGGGTGTCAAGAAGATGTGGCCAGAATCTCTTCAGTGGTGCCCAGTGACAGGACAGGGGGCAGTGGCACAAACTGAATCACAGGATGTTCCATCTGAGAAAAACTTCCTAAAGAGAGTGACAGAAAACTGGAACAGGCTGCCAGAGATGATGGGGTTGAGTATCTCCTCTTCTGGAAATAATGATAACCAGTCTGGAGGTGATCCTGTGTGGCCTGCTCTGGGTGAACCTGCTTTGGCGGGGGGTTGGACTAGATGATCTTCAGAGATCCCTTCCAACCCCAACCATTCTGTGATTCATACCATGACATTTCATACTCATCAAGAATGGCAGCTGAATCATTTGAAAACTTGAGAGATTGTTCTAGCAGAAACTCAACATAGGAAATTAATATTCACACGTTACATCAGCATGACATAAAAATTAAGGTGTCTGAACAATATGAAGTTTACAAAATCAGGCAAAAACATGTTGCTGAGTTGAATATTCCATAGGAATTATACTAGCACAGAACTCTCACACTGAATCATAGATGGGATTGCTTAAAGAGAAACAATAATTTCTTTAATGAAATCCATCAGAAATCAAATGGACTAGCTAATTGAACCATAGTGTAGTGACTAAATACATTATTTTTTTAAAATAAATACTCTTGCTCTTCTGTCTGTACTTGAAAATGAGAAAATTTGTTGGAAAAAAGTTACCTTTTTATAACTTTTTTATTATGGTTATTTCTCTAGCTAAAATTAATATTAAACTAATAATGAAGAACAGAGTAGAGCAATCTGGTAAAGTAGACAAGGTACAAACCAGGGTCAGTAAATATGAAGCAAATTTTGCCTCATTAAATGTAATTGCAATGATCTCACTGACTTCTATAAAAAAGCTTCTTATCATTAGGTTCTTTTTTTTTACTTAGTTTCTGATGTGCTTTTATTTTCGGCAAGTCAATATCTGATTCTGTGCCTCTTCCTACTATTCCTTGCATATCCTTTTACTTAGATTAAAACTGCTCTCTGTCTTACTAAAATTGTGATCAGATATATGGTTCTAGTGCTGCTTTTTGCCTTGTTTCTGAGAGGAACAGAGACAGAAGGCAGGGGGGGTGTATGAGGACACTGGCAACTCTTAAATTGCTGGATCATGCTTGCTTGAGTTTGTACACCAAATCATCAAGGTTGTCATTACCCAAGTAAGATAAAGAAAGTTAGGATATGTCCACCCAATACTGCAGTCGTATATCTGACTGCAAAATTTCTACTATATATAGAATAGATGGGCTGTGGTGTGTGGTTATTTTTCAAGGTGCAGCTGTAATGATAGGTATAGCTTCTTGAGTGTTTGTCAACAGACACAATTTTCTCTTTCACAATCCAGCTCAGAGGACTCAGAGCAAGAATTTTATATTTACACCCCCTCCATAATTCTAATTATGCCACATAGAGTAATATGTATATAATTATTGAAAAGCAATTTGTATTAATATTGAAACTCTTCTGTTATTACTATAGATTCCAGATGAACATGAAATTATTTTCTGAAAATAATTTAGCAATTATAGAACCTTTCAATTGTTCAGAGCATTTAATTGCTGACATTTATTACATCCCACATCACAAATACATGACTAACAGTCTCTAGTAAAAATTGATGAGTAATGTCAACCTGTATTTATTATCCTGCAACTGAGAGATCTGAGTACTTAAAAGGAATTTTTGAAGTATGGGGATTATTTTGAATACACCTATGGTGATGCATGAAAGAAATGTGCTGTACTATTGATGGAGTGGAAGCCACAGTACTGTGCTCTAACAAAAAGAGCTGGAAAACATTTCTTTACCAATTCAGGGAGTCAATGTAGTGCTTCAAATAACCTTATTAATTCTCGTAGGACTGGTGCTGTGTATATGAAAATACATTAGTGGTGTTCTGCATATGAGAAGATGGTTCTCTTCTAAAAACCAGCTGCCATTTTCTAGTCTCCTTAAATTTTGTCAGTGTGTGTGTGATTAGTTAAGGTTCAACCCCCTTTTCTGGCACTCTTTTTAGCTTCATGGTCTCCAGGTACTGTGTATCCTGCAGACATCTATGAAGTAAAGCTCTCTGTTATTCTTTAGGAGAAGGTTCAACTTGGGCTTGTACTGTCCATCTACAGAAAGTCTGCTGATTTTCTTCCTTCCTCCCCTGAACCTCTGCTCTACAGAGGGTCTTCCTGTTGTCAGAGTTATATAATACATGATCCTCTTCTGTATAAAGGAACGTACAGGTGTGGTCAATGTCTTTGCCACATTTACTCTGTATTTGATTGAGAAGGCATGTATCTGTATAGAGTCCAGCCCTACCTCAGATCCTTAATGAGTGAAAGTGCAGCTTTAAGGTGGCCTTGATGGAACAAGAAAAAAGCAAGCATAGACCTATGCTGTCTCTGACTGATCCACATGAAGTAGGAATGATTTGCTTACAAGTGCCATTTAATTACCTTCATCCTAACAGCATCCATGGATCCTGTTCTTGCAGAGAGGGTGAGGGACACAGGCAGGGACTGAAAGTCAGAGAGGTTTCAATACCAGCTCAGTCTTAGGCTGCTTTCTCAGCAGTGAGGGAACAGCAGCCAAGCTGTGAGAAGCTGTATGGAAGCGCCTGGTTCTGGCAGAAGGGATGTCACACAGGAACCTGCTCTTTCTTGTGACAAAATAAAGACACTTGCTCTGCTCTGGGTTAGTACTTTCACAATATTTACCAAAGTAGTTAAGCAATAGCTTCATATTTTAGTTTGAGCTGTAAAGTCTTAAAAAACAAGAATTATCTCCTTGAACACTTGGGTAAAGGGATATATTGTTTCATTCAGAGAAATGGAGCATAGAAGTGGTTTCTGTGCTAATACTACATCCTTTTAAAACTGGTAGATGGCAGTAGAGTATCTGCTTTGACATCCATAGGTTTGCGTAGAGGACTTTGCTACATTTTTGTACAAAAGTAAAAATTCTTTTTTCTATGTTCCATAATCTTGAAAAAAATACCAGTTATCTGACTAACAAATCTTTCCAGCTTTGCATTCTTAGAACAGTAATCATATTGAGTTCAGAAATGATTGATCTGATGGGTTTTTTTAATTAGCTGACAGAATTTCACAGGATAATTTTGACTGTGTTACTTTCCTCTTTTTCAAATCTTAATACTGTGTATAAAATTTGATTTGATTCTGAAACGAATACAAGACTTAAATGTAAGTCTATGTTTATTTTATATCATATTTATGAAGTAGCATTTTTTACAGTAGTTGTGAATGACTGAAAGGAAGACTTTTTCTTCATCTTGTGCATGAATAAATAACAGAAATAGATTTTGTGTTCCTAGAAATCTGTCTTGTCTAAGTTTCAGAGAAGGAAGAGTTAAAATCTTGACATTTCCTCATTTTTATTTTTTCCATGAAATTAAAGTAGTTCCACAGGAAGCCAAATGGGAACATTAATTATCTTTATAGCTTTCCATTGTGATCATTATCTCTCCTAACTTCTTTAGATGCACGCATTTTCTACTGTAATGTGCTGGTCAATATCATAGCAGCATATGTCTGTAGATGCACCCAAAAATATGTAATAGACTAAAAAGCTGAGATGTACATGTAATTTAGTAACTAGGTAAATAAATATTGACATTCTTAGTTTGACCACCCCACCTTTCTTAATATATGCAATTTGTATTTTTCTGTGCTGATAACTCAGAAACTCATGATAACTCATACACATGCAGTGCATGAATTTTCCTCTAAGAATAGAGAAAATACTTGATTGCAGTTTCTGTAGACTGTTGATCAGTATTAGATGCATTGTTGACAAATAAATTGCTCTATAGAATTTTTTGTATAAATACTATTATGGTTACTTAACCTTACTTAAAACAGACAGATTCTACAAAGAGTTGAGATTCTGAATAATCTTTTCCCCCCTCTTTAAACAGACCATTATTGGTGATTGCTTTTATGTTTTTATTACCTCTTTATCTATCCTTCTTGTATTTTTAATGAAGGTACTGTTTTTCTGCTTAATGGTAGATTTTTTCACTCTTATTATTCAGAATATTCAGATTGGCATTTGATGTGAACTACCACAACATGTAAGAGCTTTTAGTGCATAATACACAAAAAGAATACATTTCAATGACAAAGAAGAACATTCAAAGGTTGAGTATTGTAAAAGTATTCTTACTTTGAGTACCCTGTATTATACATCTATGATTAAATTTTCAGTTCCCGTAGTACTATAAGTACATACCTGGGTTAGAATGCAAAGTATACAATTCCAGAGACCTGGATGTATGCATCTGTGCTGATCTCTTCTGATCTTGCTGTATGCTCACAGAAACATCATGTTTAGGGTAAGATTAATATAGAGTAAGTTTTGAAGTTGGTTATAGGTTGGCCTGATGGTATTTTATATATAGTTCATTGAGAGAAACTGAATTCTTCTCAAGCTTTGTAGCTAGGTTTCTAGGAAATTAAATTAAAATCCTCATTCTAATTTCTACAGCATAGACCCATCTATCTCAGGTACCTATGTAAGGAACTTAGTTTTCCTATGTATTCAATAAGATAACCATTGAAATACAAGTTGTCCCTCTTAAGATCTGTCTACTGATAATTTAGGGAGGTTAAGGTGATATTTTTCAGTAAGTTTTAAGTAAGCTTAAATAAGTGCCTAAGGATAGGTAAGGGCAAGTTTGTGCTCACCTAATGTGACTGTGTACAGTGCCCTCTTTCAACCCAAGAGTTGTTTCATCTTCTTAAATACAGATTCCTAATCATATTCCCTTGTCATCTGAACCAAGGTCTCCTTCCTTCTAGGTACTTACCCAGTCTGTGTGTTCATTCCTATCCTGTTGCTTTGGTTTTCATATGACCCCCTGAAATGTATTCCTGATAATCCATTTCCTTTTAAATCAAATTTCTCTTCCAACTCAAAACTTATTTCTGTTGCCTGAGGTGAAAATACTGAAGTTGAGCAACTGCAAACATACCACAATCCCTTGGACACTTCTGTGATACATCTGAGAATTCTAATAGGGTGATGTATCCCACTCATGGTTTTATTCAGGTCCTTCCCAGTATTAACACTCTTTGTCCCAGTCCACGCATTTGACTCTTATTTTACAGGACATAAACCAGAACCAGAAGGGTCCAGATTTGATATTATGGGGAAACGGTTTAATTATTAGGGTGGTAAAACAGTGGAAGAGGTCATCCAGAGAGGTTGTTCAGTCTCTGTACTTGAGATTTTTCAAAACCAGATAAACCCCTGAGCAACCTGGTCTAATTTTAAAGCTCATCATGCTTCCAACAGGAGATTAGACTAGATACCTCCTTAGTTTCTTTCTAGCGTTAATTGTTCTATGATCCCATTAAAAAAAATAGATTTTCATTTTCATAACAACGAGAAAGAGACTGATTTGAGAGTACTAAATAAACATTTTCTCAAGCTTCAGTTGATTCAAAGTAGCATAGACTGGTCAATACTATAGGGAACTTCACTGGGATTTGTGAGAATGAAATACTTTCGCCTCTCAAGTTCTAATATCAAACTTGTAATCATACTTAAATAGTAATATGTGTTACTATTTTACAATCTGTAATTCTTTCCTAAATTTGGACAGATGTCCTGCCATCAAATTTGCAGTCCATTAGCGAAAGTTTGGGGTGTTGAAGCAGTTCAAAGGTGAGGTTAACCTAAGTATTTTGACATGAATCAAATGTATGTTCATCTGTGTCTTGAACGTGAATGACTGTTCTAGGTCAATATTTTGAAAAAATATTTAGGTGGAAAGAGCTACCAGTACAAAAAGTTTCAGCCCAACCCATTAATTAAAAAAATATTCAGTGAATTGAAAACTGTGCTGTCATAGAAACTTTAGGAGTAAATTGTGCTACCATCATACCTGCTATACCTGAGAAAAGAAATGGGATGAACTGTGAAGATTTAAAGATGTTCCATGAACATGTGATGAAGATCATTGTGTGTTATAGTGCTCCAGAATACAGAGAGTTAAGACTTGATTTCTTTTGATTCTGTACTTTTAATTTAAGTGTTTAGCTTTTAGTAATGATAACCCAATATTTTTGAACTACTTTAATGAAATACACAAAGCAGGAACACATATAGGCACACTGAAGAAAATAAAATGGAAATAAAGAATAGATACGCTATTTCCTATTTAAATTATATTGACAAATTTTATAATTAGATAATTAGAAAAAGACAGCTAACACTGTACAGTAGAGTTAGAAAAATACTTTAATTACTTGATCTTGCAGTCACTACTTCTCAAAATCATTTCAGCCATATGGAGATACATGTTTATACCTCTACTGGCACTTTGAAAATGCATACCAGATTTAATGTTTTCAATCCCCCATATTCACAAAGCAATCATATAAACATTTTTCAGCTTTATAGTATGCACTATATGCAAGTTTATATGAAGTACTACATACTGAATTACCAGTTAAAGTGTATTACATATAAATGTTTTATTGCTTAGCAAATGATGGCAGGCAACAACCCAAAAACAAATTAAAAGATACAAAACTATAGCTAAAAGAATGATATCTGGAAGGCAGAAATGTGTGTTTATTATCTGTATTGTTTGTCAGAACATTTGCATATGTGCAGAGTGAAAATGAGGAAGAATAGCAGGAATGATAAAGACTCTATGATCAAAACATTCATCAGAGAAATGAATTTTTCGCTAAATTAAACAAGAATCTTTTTTGATATACACAATAGCTGGGGCACACAAAGGATTATGAAAGTTTAAAATTAAGTTATGAGAATGAGAGGGTGAAGTGTTATTTTATATAACAGAAGCTATAAAGAGCAGTAGCTCGTATTTTCTTTTCATTTTAGCTACCAGAATACTGCCAGAAGCCTTTTTAGGCCTTTGCATACACTGCTGTTTTTAAATCCAGATGAGATCTGGCTTTCCTTACTTGACCCTAACACAACTGAGCAATGTCTTTCTACCACTGCTGTCCATCCTTTTGTGCATCTTCTGTGGGAGATGTCACTGCAGCCTTCAGCTTCCTTGTGAGGGGAAGAGGAGGGGCAGGCACTGATCTCTGCTCTGTGGTGAGCAGTGACAGGACCCAAGGGAATGGCCTGAAGCTGAGTCAGGGGAGGTTTAGGCTGGATATCAGGAAAAGGCTCTTCACCCAGAGGGTGGCTGGGCACTGGAACAGGCTCCCCAGGGAAGTGGTCACAGAGTTCACAAAACATTTGGACAATGCTCTCAGGCACATGGTGTGACTCTTGGGGATGTCCTGTGCAGAGCCAGGAGTTGGACTTCAGTGATCCCTATGGATTTCTTCCAACTCAGCATATTATAGGATTTGAGGTCATTAACTTCTTTACATCCATGATGATCTTCTGTCATTCTTTGACTTACTTATCATGCTTGTTTCCTCTGTATCAGAAAGAAGTGGGTTTGTGCCTTGTGAATTTTTTTCTTGAGGATTGAGCAGCTCTCTTGGCCCCTCTTTGCCCTCCAAAACAGTTACCAGCTGCTTCCTGCTAAACAGATCCCTGTCTAAGCTGAAATCTACTCTCCTGCATTCTGAGGTTGTGATTCTACTACTGGCCTTAAATTCTTCTCTTGGGATTTTAAACCACAGTCTCATGGTCAGTGCTTGTTTATAGAAGTTAAAATGATGGTTGGGTGTACTATCATCTTGTAGTGCTTCATAGTTCCTATCAAGAACAATAAATAAAAAGCAGAGGTTTGCTTCAGTGAAAGAAAATGAAAAACAAAAGGAAGCACTTCATCATTGCACATCTTTCAAGACTAAAATATAAGTCAAACCCCAGCAGAAACAACTTGACTTTCTCCCCCAGTCTGTGTTACAATTAAATAGCCCAGACTGTCTGAATGATTAATACATTTTTACTATGAAGCTTAATTCTTTATTGTCAAGTGAAAGAGGAGAGAAATAATAAGTTGTTCTCTAACATGCCGTGCAAAAAATACACTGTGAAAAATAACTAAAATTTAACAAAAGTGCCTCAAAAATACCAGGTGGTTTTTATACAGTTTAAGGAAGAGACTGCAATATCACTGGAGAATACTAATTTCAGTGTCCTTTGTTCCAAATGTATTTATGTATTTTAGCAGTTGATTTGTGAACTTTCTAGGGTTGCTAACAATAAAAGGCAGTTGGATCTAATAAGCTAGAAGTTCCCCTTCTTTCTGGAAGGTTTGCAGTTATTTTTTAAATTTCATGCATTTTTTTTTTTTTTTTTTTTT
>QUSF01000006.1:29936351-29956423 GCA_003676055.1 Chloebia gouldiae | reverse complement strand
TTTTTTTTTTTTTTTTTTTTTAGTAGGTATGCATTTAAATAAGTTGAGGTAGCATGAATATGTAAGTAAGAGATCCTGGTCAGATCAGATTGTATTTCCTATAATTGTCTTGCGTTTTGGTCCATGACAATTATGGTATGTATTAAGTAACATATTTTGGGAGTTTGTTTCCCTTAAATTTTTAATTACAGATGGTGCCTAGTTAAAGGCAGAGCTTGAATTTTGTCTCTAAATTTTGTGGAAAAGAGGCTTTTTACTTATTTATGCACCTCATTAGTTTTTAAATGATAATTAAACAAAGACAATTACTATGATAAAAAAATAGGGTTTTTTGTGGTTTAATATGAATGAAGTTCAAGTATGCTTTGTACTTGAATATAGATATTGTTTGTGTTTTGATCAGGTCATGATCAGTAATTAAGTATGCAGGAAAGGATAGTTCATAGATAAATTGAAGAGTATTTGCTAGTATATGGCATTTTTCTACTAAAAGAAGTTTGTTTATCCTTCTTCAAGAGTGCATTTGTATTCTCATCACTCAGGTCATTTCGCAGCTTCGGATCCTGAGTAGGTCAGTAACTGCTGGCTGCAAATTTGACAGAGAAATATGGTCTACAGAACTTTCTCCCATTCTCAACCTATGGAAGAAACTTAATCAGGTAGGAATGTACCTAATTTGAAAATACAACTTTTTTTTTTCTGGTACATACATTAAAAATATAGTCTAAGGAATCATCTCAAGTATTGAAACATAAGAATACTAAATTAAATGCCTTTGAGGTAGAAAGTACAATGTTAGGTGCATAATTAGCTATGAAGTCTGTATGTAATATAACAGGCTATCACATTTTTTCTCCGTATGGAGAGGAGACCACACTCAAAACATGAGACTAGCATCCTTTGTGTGTTTCCAAGAACAATGCTAATGTACTTTAGATTTTTATTTAGTCTCTTCATTTATCTAATATTCACAAGGCAATGTTTAATGATTTCAAATACCGTGAAGTATTTCCTATATAGTGTTGAAATATGGTGTTAGCTTTAAACTGAGGTTCATGAAAATCCCTTCTGCATTATCCAGTATCACTCGCTTTATGTTACTTTGTTGGTCTAGCTTGGTTCAGTTGGTTGTTGTTTTTTTACTTATGTTGTAAATCTTGGTTTCCAACCACTGAATTCTTATTCTAGGCATACATTAGATGTGATGTGTGTGAATGCAGACACTCTGCACACTTTGGACATTTTGCCATTATTATGTCTCCTCAGTGATCAAGTAATAGATCAGAGATGTTATGGCCTAAAACTGTTTTGTACACAGCAACACTGTAGTGGGAAAAACCTTTCCCTTACTCAGCCACATACATATAAGTGACATGAGGTACACATTAGAATTTATCATTACATTTTGAAGTACTTCATTGAATTCTCATCTAATCCGTGCTAAGTGTGTAGATCTAGGTTAGATATTAGGAAATTCTTTCCTGAGAGGGTGGTGAGGCTCTGGCACAGGTTTCCCAGAGAGCTAGTTGATCCCTGAAATATTCAAAACCAGGTTAAATGAGGCTTTGAACAGCCTGGTCTATGGAAGGTATCCCTGCCTGTTCAGAAGGGTTGGAACTAGATAATATTTAAGGTCTCTTTCAACCCGAAACATTCAAGGATGCTGTATTATCTTGAGGTTTCTTTGATTTTCTAAAGGTTTTATGCCAATAGCAGATAATTAAAATAATATTTTTAATATATTCTTTAGAATAGGATGGCTTTTATCCTTTTAAATCCTATAAAAGGATAAAACCTTTTAAACGTTTTATTTTTTGTGTGGGGGAAATTTTCTTGAGTGTTTAAAAAAATTTTAAATAATAATATTTTAATCAAAATTAGTTTTCATGAGATTTTCAACCAGTAATTGCTTCCAGCTTTGAAAAGGCCTAGACATCTTTAATATTTCACAGACATTGCATGCAGTTCTACATTCTCATTCTAGATTGGTAGTGCAATGAAGGCATCATCTTTGTTTGCAGAATTTTTAAAGACCTGGAAATTGGAATGAAGAAGATAGTTGAATTGCTGCTTAAGTTAACAATCATAAATTATTTTATTTATGCGTGAATGGGTAGAGAATATGAAACTAAAACAGTTTCCCACATATGAAGAAGTAAAATTAAAAAAACGTATTCCTGAAGTCTGTAAAAAAAAATTTTCCAGAGGCAAAAAGACACTCAGAAGTTTGTTAGTATGTAGACAAAGATTAAGTTGTTTTAAACATTTTTTCCCATGTTGAGTGTGTAAGTCAAGGATTAATATAAAAAGGATTATCTTCCAAATAGCTTGAAAACAGTTGTTGTGTATCTATATACTGACAATTCTGAAATTCAACAAAATTTACCATTTTACATAGGTATGTCCTGTAGAATTTACATCTCAATGATTGATCATAATCTCACAGTGCTGACATATTTTTCTCTATGCACTCTTAATGAAACACCAAAGCCAACTAAACTTGCTGCACACAGAAGCACCAGGAGGAAGTGGTAAAGAAAAGGAATGAGCAATTCTCTGCATCTGGGAGAAGGATGCTCCTGTTTTCTGACCTCATCACCTCAAGTTTTGCTGCCTTCCAGGGGCTCAGCTGTGGCACATTGTGGAAAAGCTGCTGAGGCTGGTCTGACCCTCAGCCTGTAACCCCTTGGAGCCTCACTACCCCTGGCAGTTGACTGGAGTCTATGTGGAAAAGCTCCAAGGGGTCCTGTGCTTGGATGGCCACTGGGTACAGGTCTGGGCAACCTGCTGTAGTACCTGGCAATCTCCAGAGGTTCCTCCCAGCCTCAGTTCTTTTGTGGTTCTGTGCATAGGAGTCATTTTTGTTCAGTTTTCAGAGCCTTATCACATTCTTTGTGGTCAAATAGCAAAAATGGCAGATATGCTTTGGAAATTTTAGGTTTTTTCAGTTTAGACATTTCAAACTGGGAAATAATTAGAATACGTTAACACAGTAGCAAGGACATACTTGTTACTTTTTCAGAAATATTTCTGGTAGTTCACAGGGCTTCATTTTTTTCTCTCAGACCATGATGCAAAACCCTGTTAATTGTTGCTACCAATTATTCAGATATCCTGAAATTGTTGAAACGGGAGGTTTACTATTCTTTATCTATCTATAAGAATAGAATAATGGCAGCTGCTTCTCCTTCATCCACTGATTATTAGTCTAGCCAGAATTCAGACTCTGAATTTTTAATTGAATTTTACTTTAAATGAAGTAGATACTTAAAATGTGCTTTGAATCAGCGTGCATCTGTGTTGAAATTACACAAGCAAAGCCATTCTGAACTAATAGAGAATATCTTGACATTTTCACCTATATTAGCCTAATTTTAAAGCATACCTGTTAATTCTTGCAATTGAAAACATCCTTGTAATGAATACTGTCCTAATACTGCTTTTACAGTGTTTTGCAGCATGATTTAATAACAGCTTGACACTTACCAAATTAATTAAACTCTCATGATCCTGCTATTTAGTTAGAAAAAACATCTACTCACATGCTCAGGATTAGCTTACATGAAGGACTTGTTGATCTATAAAATAAAGTTTTCACTGAGTAAATTGTCAAATGTTACATAAATTTTAAAAACCCTTCCTGAATGTGGAAGGGTGGTGCACTACAGATTGTTGGCAAGGGCTGGGACTTGAATCAGAGTGAATTCAACCAGTGTCTGTCCTGGTGTCCATTCTCTCCCCACACAGCTTTCTTCCCTGACAGACTGTGGCTTAGGACCTGCAAAAGCATTCACTGTCACAGGAGTGGGTCAGCTGGATGTCACTGTCCTGTGGAACTCGGGAGCCACCCATCATACAGTAGTTGTCAGGGATGTATGAGGACACAGGGGGAGTGCATAAGTGTTCCATCATGTCCAAATGGACATGAGGAGAGGGAGAGAGAGGAATCAGTGCTATATTTTTATTGTAAGGTGGTTGTATTTTCTGCCTTGTTTCAGAAAACCCCTATATCAGCTCTGTGAAAGTTAGAACACCCACAAAAATTTCAGCAGCTACTCCTTCAAAGTTGTTAACTGAATATATGATTATAAATTATGTGTTCTACATCTTTTGTCATGTTTGTAAATTGTAACTAATTATTTTCATAAAGTTGCATAATGTTGCAAGAAAATTGTAGAGGTAGTTTTAAAAAATTAATGACTTGTTGCTCTTTTATCTAAACAGTTACAGAATCATAGAATCATAGAATATCCTGAATTGGTATGGAACCACAAGGATCATGGAAATCCAACTCCTGGCACTGTACAGAACAGCCCCAAGAATCACACCATGTGCCTGGTGCTCATTAGCTGCCTCAGCTTTAAAAAAATAACAGAGTCTTTTCCATGAAGGAAAATCGGTGAAATATAGGGTCATCCTTTATTTTATTTTCAATAATGAAAAGCATGTGAAAATCAGAGGCTAATATAAAAAAAAATAGGCTGAGAGACTCAAAGGAGGAGGCAAAATAGGTTCATCAAAAAGGCAATGGAGATTTCTAAAACCCATCACCACTACCACCACCAAAATTACATTTTGAATCAAATGCAGCACTAGTAAAGGTATATGAGTTTATTTTCATTGTATTTGTTACATTTCTGAGGACACAGTTTTCAGAACATGCTGGAGTTTGCAAAAGCTT
The DNA here is from genome assembly GCA_003676055.1 of Chloebia gouldiae. Taxonomy (NCBI): domain Eukaryota; kingdom Metazoa; phylum Chordata; class Aves; order Passeriformes; family Passeridae; genus Chloebia; species Chloebia gouldiae. The sequence goes on along the minus strand of QUSF01000006.1, from coordinate 29,951,742 downwards.
GAGTTTAGGAAGGTAACAAAGTGAAGCTCTGGAACAGCTTAGGTGAGACTTTATGAAGTTTTATATTATACTAAGACAGCAACACATCCAGAACTGAAAGAGGGAAAATTATCCAAGTCTGAAAATACACCTGATTAATATTGGTAGCAAAATACAGTATTAGAATATGCCTTCAGTTTCTTATGATTAGGAAAAGCACTCAGTAGTTCAGCAGCTCTTCATCTTAATTCCCAAGCAGGTCATGAGCATACACATATTTTAAAAGCTGATGTGAGTTATGTATATAATGAATTTTAAGAGAATGTAATAGGACATTAAATGTTTAAGCTGATATTGGTATTCATGTTTAATTTTCCTATGGAAATGACAGATGGGTTGTTTCAACAAATTCTCAGAGGCCAGCATTAGAAAGAGTGATGAAATGAATCTGAAATTCATAGGAGACTCTTATGTAAAGGACAGTATTGAGGAACTTAGAGGACTTCTCTTTCAATAAGCTTTTGTGAATTATGAGAGTGTCAAAGATTGAGCGAAGCCTCCAAGGTGGAATGTCTTGGGTTTTTCTTTATTTTGTGCAATTAAACACCTCAAGAAGAAATTATCAGCTAGCTTATGCTGGTTTTGTATTAAAATTTACATATATTCAGCAAATTATGGTCTCAGAAAAACTGATGTGAAACTGGTACTGTGGTTTTTGAATGCACACAAAGAAAAAATGCAAAGCATAAGAGTTGCAAATACTGTATACTTTGGCATCATTACTGATCAAAGTTACTTTGGTCAGTAACTTTTCTTGTATATCTTTTTAACAATGGTGGAAGACTTTTTCCTGAATTTTTCTGTTGGTGAGTCATAAGCCAAAGTATTGTTCATTCATTTAGCTTCTGTCATGTTTTAGCTTGGTAGCTGAGTGGAGTATGAGCTTGAAATTAAAAATGTAAAAGTTCTGACAAGTACATTGTGCCTAGGAAAGATTGTAGAGGTAAATATCCTGTGTCTTTTGGACAGCAAGATGCCATGTGACAATTCAGAAATTTATTTAACCTGAAAAATAATCACAACTTGTTAAGACTACATATGTCAGAGAAAGTGAAATCTTTAATTTTGTAAAGATTTTATCTTTACTAAATTACTAGAAACTGAAATAACAAAACATTTTTTCCCATAGGTTAGGGTTTACTTTTTGCATTTGTGCCTTATAGAGTTTTCCAAGAAGTTTTTAATTTTATAACTGGAATTCATTGCAGCATCTTGCCACATTTCAGGTTGGCAGTTTCCAAATACATGCAAAAATATATTTATGTAATAAGTTGCATATGAATTAAGATTTGCAAAATTGCACCATCTCTTAAAATTATTGAATAAATTTGGATTTTCAGTGGCTTTAATGGAAAGGAAGTAAGTAGTAAAAATGGTAATATAAGAGCAGCAGTACTTTTCAGAGTCTGAGTTACTCAAGATTTACACATAAAATGATATTTATTTTGTATTTATAGCATTTAATTCAATTCTATGTTGAACTAGTCTCACCAAGTACTGGCAGCACCGTTTAGAGTACCCAGTAATATAATATCTTGTGCTGAGTACACCACTGCTTTTTATATTAACACATTAACACTAATACTGAAAGCAGTGATTCAGCTAAGTGAAGATTTTTCAGCAATTCAAGTACTTTTGAAGTAACTGGGTAGACAGACTTGTTTCAGAAGAGTGGTGCCTTTATTGAACAGTACTGGAAGTTTCACTATGCTTTTAATTGAGTGTCAGAAAAGGGATGATATCGTTACTACTTCAAAGCTAACAAGGTCATGTGAAGTATCATGAATTAAACAAATAATGTGTTGTACAACAGCATAGTTTCCTTGAGTTTATTAACTGGATTTCACACGTTCTTTCTTAGAATTCTAACTTGATCCATCAGAAGGTGTCTCCTCCTGCAGAACAACAAGGATCTCCAATCTTATCATTCATTACTCTGGAACAATTCAATGCCATTCGCCTTGTGCAGAGCGTCCATCAGTCACTTGCTTCTTTAAGTAAAGTCATCAGAGGCACCTCACTACTGAGTTCTGAAGTACAAAGGCTAGCAAATGCTCTCTTAAACCAGAAGGTAAGTCATTTTGTAATGAATATACATTATAATAAACATTGAAAAAATCCAAGGAAACTGAACTCATTTTCATGTTCTAAATTTTTTTTATTGATAAAGACTCTAAAATGGAGTTCTTTTAAAGATAGAAACTCTAAAACAAAGGCAGTTTTTTTCTGTAAGATCTTTGAGAAGTATTTGCAGAATCTTCTGAATGTATTACTCTCTTCTCTAGTTTTCTCTTAAAGAAAAATCCAGTAAGTTTAGAAGTTGTGGAATACTATTTCAATTTCAAATACCAATTCATGCTGGATAAGCTAAATATATTAGCCAGTGGAATATGTAAATCTGTCCCCTTACTTAGTTTTTATATTTTTTTTAAATTTAAACTATAATAACAGTTTTCTTTGCATTTATTCAGCATGGAGTATTGCCATACCTCATTAAAAAGCCGTGCCCCTCATACCAACCTATAATCTCACCCTATATTCTTGATATACAAGAAATCAGTCAGAATTATATGTGCTTTCTCCATGTTTTTTGGCATCAAACTGGGCATGTTTATAAACTGGTACAATTAGTGACAGCAAATTTACATGCTCTACCATGAATATCTAGATAATTGAGTTAAAAGATAGTCATTGATGTAACATAAAGCTGGTTTTGTTTTGCCTCCAGCAACTGATAAATTCTGTCAATGTTAATTCATAGATATTGAGACTGCTTCTGCAAAAAACAATAATACCTATTAACATCCTGTTTACCTTCATGTGACAAACAAGTACTGTTGAAAATATTGGTATGCATTTATTGTTAAATCAAATTCTAATCAAAACAATAATGAAATTTGTTGTCTTTTGAGATTCACAAGACAGCATTTGTTAGCAAAGTTGCTGTACAGTTACAATAAATTAAGTTTTCTTCTTAGCAATCTCATTGCATTTTAAAACATGTTTTGACTATGTGGTAGAAACTGGAACTAAGTCCAAGTTATAGTGAATGGAAGTGATCCATGTAATGGCCATTCTTTAGTTCTTACAGTTACATTTCTTGTTACTGAGCAAGAGAGCATAGCTTGCTTGTGTGCTTTAGCTGTATGCTTCTATTGGAACTGGCAGGAGCTGTGAAGCTGATCACTGCGTCAAAAAGTTTCTTAAAAATTCTGCACTTTAACCTGTCACAAGCATCAGTTCATTGCTTCCTGATGTATTGACCAGTGCTTCTGTCATTTCATCTGCTTACTTACCCACTTTCCTTGCCATGCATTGTGACCACATAGCAATTTTTTCAGCAGCCTTCCAGAGAGGCTTATGCCACGTTCTTGGCATAGCAGCTAAACTTCACTCAATTTGTCATCCTAAAATGATTTTTTTCATGTGTTTTCTATACACTCTTCTTGTTTAGTGTTTTCATGTTTTACTGAGCAAAGGATTATTTTTCAAAAGATATATTTTAAACCCACTAAGTTGTAGCTCTTTTAAGAATGTAGAACCTGAAGAAACCGCTGGATGAATAATAGAAATGCAAAATTCAATAAATGTATGACTTATAAAGGTTTCAGCAATGTGCTGTATTTGTGTAAAATTGGTATGTTAGCCCCATACTAGCCACTGTGAAGTAAATTAACTCCACCCCAGCCAAAAAGACCATAAGCACATCTGAGATACACTTGCATAACAATTAGCTAAGCAATTTCTTTAGACTTAAAGTAATTTAGAGTGATATATTAACAACATTAGACAAATGCCTTGTAAGTGATAGATTGATGAGCTATCTGTAAATGCATATCTAGCAGAAGAGGCTGCAAAAATGCAAGGTCTCAAATAAAAAATAATTTTCAAAAAATCCTAATTAGGAAAACCCCCATGCAGTTAACTGTCCTTTATTAATTGTTTTGTATGTATTCTAGTTTATTTAATTAATTTTTAATTAGTATCCTTGAATCTAGTTATGTTTTGGTTTTTGTCTATATAAGGTAAACACAGAGTATTTACTTTGGAAAATACCTGTTTTTGCAAACATCCAGGATCAGGTTTTGAGTCCCTGTTCAGTACATATACTATTAGAATGGGAACAGTATGAGCTGTTGATTCTGCTTAGCATCTCCAGTAGTGTGCAATATTCCACAGGTACTGATTTACATTAATTCTCTTTCTCAAAAGTAGGAGAATCTTGCAGTCACTTTCAGTGTACTTTAGATTCCTGTGGAGTAGGTAAAATTAGTGTTTCTATCCTTATTATTAAGGAGGAAGTTTAAGACATGCTCTTTTAAGCCTTTCTTTTTGAAGTCAATGAGAAATTTATATGGGGAAGTCTTGCAGGACTTTTTTTCTCAGTGTTGCTCTACAAAAGCTCTAAGGTGATGAGAAGTAATCATGCAGGGGAATTGTACCAGGTTCTCTTTACCACAGAGCTGCAGAACTGTGTTTGAAGTCTGAGGAGGCTGCAGCAAAGGAGTGGGAAACTGGCTGCAGTTGCAAGATGACATTGTGACTTTCCAAGACATAATACTCTTAGGCCTTTTGGAACTATTTGTGGAACCAACTGATGTTTCCTTATTGAATAGCAGAGGCTCTTGCCAGTTCTTCATCAACACTGTGGCTGGGCCACACAAAGCATTAGCAGGAATACAACCTTTCTTTTTGTGGTTTTATGTTCTTGATCATCATATTGCTGGTGTTGCCTTTTTTTTTTTGTAGATCTATTTGATCTCCAGGTTATTTATTTTTATTCAACTTGCCAACTTAAAATGAAATGACAATAGATTTGATTCTTTCAGTGTATATATATTTTTATTTCAGTGTCCTGTCACGTGGCAAAGCAAGTGGGAAGGTCCAGAAGATCCTTTGCAATATCTTAGAAGTCTTGTAGCTCGAGCACTTGCTATAAAGGTAAAGACTTATTTTTTACTCAGTGTGCTGGTATTCACAGACACAGTATATTATGTAAATTTCACTACAGTAGACCTTTACAAACACAGGTCCAATAGAATTTTAGATGCGTGAAAAAGTATATAAAAAAATCTAAAGATCAAGAAATAATGGGATAATAGTTAGTTACTTCACATAGTGAAGTGAATTACATCTTAGTCATTAGTCTTTATGGTAAGCTGTGGGGGAAAAAGACTTTTTTTACCCATATTAAATTTTACATTTAAGTCAAGACACTCTCTTTAATCTGGTAGAGAGATGCCTATCAAGACATAAGTGAAGCATTTCTAATAAAAGTAATGTAGAAATTCATAGCTGTCTAGTTTTAGAAGATCTGCATTCTCAAGGATTTCAAGGGGACATAAGAGAAGGTGTCTATCTACAGTGTGACTGTTAAGAGGTTAATTTTTAGTTAAGATAAACCTATATATACTTTGATTGACAGAAGTGGTGTATTTAAGGTAGTATAAAGAGAAATAAAAGTAATTTATCTAAATTAATTAGTATTTAAGGAAACAGATTGCTTATCTGTGTTGGATACATAGAGAGAAAATTGTGAGAACCTGAAGGAGAGGAAGACTACTTTAGAAAGGACAGATCTTTGTTACCTCCAGGCAAAAACTAGAAAGGTGTTGGTTTTGATCTTGATTTAACACATCTTGTCCAATGGGATACCAAGATTTTCGTCAACATTTATCTTGACTGTCAGATTCAGAAGAAAGATTTGAGGGCCATGTGTCTTCTTGGCATTACTTTTTCTAAAGAAACTGTCAAATAAATGTCTCCAAAGTATTAATAAGATTCTTGTTATCAAACAGTTTCTTTTGACTAATACTTATTTTTTCTTTATCCTTTCCTTCAATAAAAAGCTTAAAGTACAAAGCAGAAAAAAAATAAATATGCATAACAACAAGTGATAATGTTATTTTGTCATAAAACTGAAGTTGAACTTAGTCCCATCTGTCTTTTTGCTGACTATTATAGCCTTTAGTATTAAAAGAAAAAACATTATTTGTGGTGAGTCAGCATGTCTGTAAGCTTCAAGAGTGTTTGCAACTTCTACTTTCATTTGGTTCTGACCAAACTGCATGCAGTTTTCCTTACTTATATGATTTATTTTTAATGGAAGTGTGAGATTAGAGTTTGAGCTTCTGTGTGGAGTGTAACTCCCGTACAAAGTCATAATGCAGAGGTGACAGGATGAAATTAGTGTTAATAGTAACAGATGATTTTCAACCACAAATATCCCAAGTTTTTATTTCCATATATTACTCCAGTCAGCTATTGACTAATGTGTTGCATTATATTTGCTGCATTTCCATGATAGTAATCTTCCTTTCTCATTTCTCAAGCTACTGACAAAATAGTACATTTGTGTTAGTAATTTTTATGAAAGTTATTATGAAGGACTCATTTACAGTTTTTAAAAGTTATTTATTGTAAGAGAGAGAAATATTATTAAAGCATAGCTTTAGAGTAGATAGTTGACTGTGTCCATAAGCAGTAAATTATGTTACATTTTTTATTAGTGATAACAGCTACTAGTAGTCTCATTTTATTTCTTTAATGTCAAATATGTAATAGAGTTGTGTTTGGAGCAATTCTTAATAATAAAGTATCAGTCTGTTTTGTATATCAAACTTCTAGTCAAATCACATATGAAATACAGTTTCTGTATTTCTGTATTGTATCATTATAAAAATGTTGATTCTTTCTAATTACTCATTTCAGTAGAATCGTCCTTTTCCTTAAATGTGATTCTAAATAATGATTTTGCCCATTACACCTTCCTGATTACTCTTGATAATTTTTTAATTAACTTCTCTTTTGTGTGAGTTTTCATTATTGATTTTATAAATGTAATTTATTGGTAGTTAATTCTAGGTTTAGTATTCAGAAATTCAATAAAGGCTTCAATAAAGATATCTCATAACTCTGAAAATTATCTTCTGATTTATATTTCCATAAATGCCATATTTTGGACTAGTTTTATATGACCAACTTTATAAGCTTTTTTTTTTAGTTACTCTAATGTCCCTCTGTTTTATTGACTATAGATATTGACTTATACTTTACTGTTTGAGACAGGTTTGATTTAGGCATTTTTAAGACGAAATAGGAGACATTGAAAGATCAAAGTTGTACTGAAGGATTACATTTACTAAGGATGGAGTAAGTCTCTGCCTAAGCTATTAGTTAAAGGCTGCCTTGTCAAGTGATTTGCTGCCAATGCAGAAAACAATAAAAGCAACTGCAGCAAGCATTTAATGGGGATGGGGAGGAACACAAAATATAGGCCAGATGGTAAAATATTTATAGCAGAATTTATAGAAGTGTAAAGATGTTCTGAGAGCATTACACAACAACAGGCAGAAAAACAACAGGTGTTGTAGTTCTTAGGTCTGAATTTACTCAGTAAAAAGCAAAATTAAAAAAAAAAACAAGACAAAACTACCTTTTGAAAATGTGAAGAAATTTGTATATGCAAAATGCAATAGAGACACGTTTTGCTGTGTACTATGTTATGGTGACAGACCTGATATAAATAGGTGATTTCTTCCCAGGTGAAAATTCTGATATTTGAATGGTAGCTTTTGCTTTAAATTGAAGCAAAAGTTATGTGTTGGACATTCTTCTAAGATGGAGCTCTGAATACTTTCAATTAGCAGTGCTGACACTGAACTTTATAATACTGTGCTTCAACTTGTCTGTCTACAGGGATATATTCACTACCAACATTAAGATACGAAATGTATGAATCATCAGTGGTAATTGTATAAGTTTTAATTCTTGGTCCTTATACTGTGAGTTTCCTCATGATTGCACCCTAAATGTCTTCTGTGGTTTCCCTCTCCTGTGGTTCGTGATCATAGCTCAGCAATAATACACATCAGCATATAATGGTATTAAGTGCATTGCAGTTTCTAGATCAAGTGTCTTCTCACTCCTATGGATACCAGCAGGGGAGGGGCAGAGAGAGGAGACTCAGAGCTGCAGCTGTGAAGAAGCAAAACAGCAGCCCAGACAAACGTCAGCTGAATAGCAACCTTAAAAATTGTTTCAGGTCAACAAATTGGAAATTGATTTTTATTTCCACTAGAACTGAATAAAGAGCTTATTTTCACCTTTTCAAAAAAGGCACTCGAAACTCTTCTTACTCCAAGAAGACCTTATATTTCCTTCTTTTGGACTCAACTGGTTTTATGTCATTTACAAAAACATGTAAACGTTTTTCCTTTCTTCCTTTGAATGACTGTTGAGTTAGAAAGCTGCTAGAATTCTTGTAGTGTGCATTCTGACCTCAGAATCATAAGCACCGGTTTCAGAGTTCTAATCAAGGAAATGTTTATGAATACTGAAAGTTTTTAGTTGCATTATTTATGAAAGGTTTTGTTGAAATTGTGTATTTATCTAAAAAGTACTCCTAGTATATAAAGAAGTTAAATTTCATATTTTTTCAAGACACTTCTATTTTTCTGAGATGCTGTTCTCTTGTCCCTTTCCATTGTGAGTAAAATCTAAGGTAGTAATATTTGACTTCAATACCAGTTTGATCACCTAGTGTAAGATTTTTACTATTTCAATGATCTTTTACTGTTTAGGGAAGAATTTCTTTGTTCCTGTTTTGGAGCCCTATTCCTCTATTTCAACAATTAGGTCCCCAGAAAAGTGGATTGGACGCCCAAGGTATATGAGGTTTGAACTCTTGGAAATTTCCTGCTGAATGTACTGTAAAACCTTATGGGAATAGGAAACCTAGAATTTCTCCTTTGCACCCCAGGCATCTAGGCAGAGATATTAAATTTTCATTCACTGATAACAGGCAGAAGGGCTGCTCTTAGAAAACCGAAGGAGTCAAGTCCTCTCAATTTTCACCAAGTTAAAGAACTCACATAATAAATCTTGTACAAATCCAGAATAGTCATGCTCAGTCCCACCATTCATCCCCTTGGGCACTCCATAATGAGGCTTATCCCAGTCCAAGTAATCACACTTAGTTTCCAGAGTGTTTTCTAATACATTGCCTTAGCAGAGTTTGCAGCAGGGACAATAGCTTAATGGTTTGTGTTTCACAGTTTCAGGAGAGGCTGATTCAGATGGATTAGTTTGGCTGGTTCCCCACCTTTTCATTGTTCCTCTCATGACTCTCTATTTGAACAGCTGTTACCTAGGTATCTGTACAGTGCAGAATATTCCAGATTTAGTATTCTAATATTGAAGCATAAAAATTCATAAAGGTAAGGTATTTTAAATCCACCCATTCCATTATTTTAGTTCAAATTTCCACATTACTCTGAAGAATTAGCATTTTTCTGCTCTTGGCTTCTCCTCTTTAGCTGTCATGACTTTCAAAACAAAAATAGAACTGCAGCCTAACATTATCTGCTGAGGAACTGATCCTCAGTTGGCTCCCTCAGTTCTCATCATGTTGCAAAATGATTTCATTTTGTTCCAAATTTATCAGCCAGGATATGCCTTGTAAGATTTTATGTCTAATTGATAACTGCTTGGTAAAAATTGGAAATTTGAAAGTATTACTAAAAAAATGTTTTGTTTGTCTCTAATAGGCAAATTTGAAGCTCTTAGCAGCTGTTTTATCATTTCCCTCTTAATCAGTCTCACATAGATTACATTGATGAAGTAACAGCTGATATACAGCAGTAGTGTTTGTAAAGATGCACCATCCAAACAGGGGACCAAACAGAATGTGAAGTGAGAGTTTCAGACATGGATGGTTCATAGAAGTTGTCCATTGAAATAAGAGCCAGTATCCAAGGAAGTTAAAGCAGAAGCTGAAGCATTTTTTGTGTTCTTACAGAAAGCTGTGTTCATGCATTGATATAGTTTCCCCTCCAGGCCCTGCACCATATTTGCAGCCCTCCTTGGGACAGTCTCTAATTACATAATATCTTTCATATGTTGTGATGCTCAAAACTAAATACATTTATTTTAGTAAAATGTTTGTTTTCCTCCAAAATACAGTGGGTTTAGCACTAAATCTGCAAACTGTGCTTTCAAAGGTAAATTGTTGTGGTTGCCAATGAGCAAGACTTATATCAAGTTTTGGAAAAACATGCCTTTTGCTCAAAAAACAGTTGCACAAAAAACTGGAAAAACAGTTTTTTAAAAGCAGCATTGGAAAAGGGAAAATACTACTACCTGCATTTCCTTTGGTTTCATTGTGAGTTGTTGAAGCTTATTTCCAGTGAGTGTTAGGTGCTCTGTTAAACAGGCATCCACAAGTTATGGGCATTTTAATAAACATCAGGCTTAACTGTCAAGAAAAGTAATTTGCTTCAACAGAATTCAATGGCCGTTCATTAAACTTTTACAATTCTAGGCATGTCTTGCAAGAATGGCTGTTCTGTTGAAATTATTAAATACTGCCTTGCAACTAGAAGTTTGAGCAGCGCCTCTTATCATAGTGGTAACCAATTATTCAGCTGTTTGATTATAAAATATTTATTGCAGGAGATAATTACTCACAAAAGGACTTTTTGTAAATGTTGCATAAAAGAAGACAAACCCAGGTAATTGTCTCTACAGGCATTGTGTCTCTGAGAAATTACCATATATTCAAGAATTTTTTTTTCCCCAACCCAGGTTTAAATTAAAAAAAACTCCTAGATTTAGTATTCTGTATTTCTTTATGAATGCAAGATAGTATTTATATACTTAGTAAACTGCAAAAACCAGTACTATGTATTGTATAAGATGTAAAGCTGTAGTTGATGTCCTTTATTTAAACGAATAAATAATGATTATTCATTGATCTTTCTCTTTAAGCTACAAGATACATTTTCACAATACAGGAAGAAAGCTGAAAAAATGCAATGATAAAATAATGATCAATTTTATGCATTTAATCTGTCAAAATTAAAAGTATAGATTGCTCTGTTTCTAATAAGTTGTTTTTCACTGTATCTCCTTTATCATGGATAGAGCTGTCTGCAAAAGAGAAAGCAGAGTAAAATAGATAGTATTGTCTGACAAAAGCTCAAGCAAAAAAGGTTAATTTTAGTACAAGTGGTAGAAAATGATGTTATTATCATTCACATATGAAAATGAGTCCTTATGTTATTCTGTCAAAGACTGGTAATTTTAAATTCCATCCATTAATAAATGAGAAGGCTGCAGCACATGCTAAGGCACCAATTTGTAGGCTCATCCCATCAATCTGTTTTGCTTTTTTAAGACAATTTAGAATTAGAGAGAGGTTTGGATTGGAACGGACCTTAAAGACCATCTTGTTCTAACCTCTGGCATAGGCAGAGACACCTGCCATTAGATCAGTGCTCAGACCCGCATCCAGCCTGGCCTTGAACACTTCCAGGAATGGGGAACCCACAGCTCCTCTGGGCAATTTGCTCCAATAGCTCATCTACCCTCACAGAAAAACATTTCTTCTCTAATATCTAACCTAAATTTACCCTCTTTCAGTTTGAAGCCATTCCCCCTTGTCCTGTCACTACATGCCCTTAATAGTCTCTCTCCATCTTTGTTGTAGGGTTCCCATCAGGTACTAGAAGGTTGCAGTTAGGTCTCCCTGAAGCCTTCTCTTTTCCAGGCTGAACAATCTCAAGTATTTCAGCCTCTCCTCATAGGAGAAATGATCCTCTGATCATCTCAGTGTCCCTCCTCTGTACTCGCTCCAACAGGTCCCCGTCCTCCCTGTGCTGGGAGCCCGGAGCTGATGCAGCCCTGCAGGTGGGGGCTGAGCAGAGCAGAGGGGCAGAATCCCCTCCCTGGCCCTGCTGCCCACCAGTGGGTGCAGCCCAGGACAGGATTGGCTTTCTGTGGGTGTGAGAGCTCATGGACAGCTCATGGCCAGCCTCTCACCCACCAGCAAGCCCAAATCCTTCTCAGCAGGGCTGCTCTGATCTGTTCATCCCCAGCCTGAGCTGGTACCAGGGGGTGCCATGACCCAGGTGCAACACCTTATAGTTGATTTTGTAAAACCTCAAGAGATTCCAAGGGCCCCACTCCTCAAGCCTGCCTGGGTCTTTCTGGGTGCTATGCTGTCCTTCAGATGTTGAGGGTACACCTGATCCCTTTATCTATGCCATTAATAAAGATATTAAGTAACACTGGTCCCAATATGGACCCCTTGGGGGACACCACTTGTCACTCAGCAATTCTGTAAACAGATATGAGTGCATTTTAAAACTGAAGTCAACAGAAAGGCACTCAGATTTAGGGTTTTGTTCATTTAATTGTTTTATTTTTTTTCTTAGTGGAATTCTTTTTGGTGTGGTCTTTGTCTCTGAATGTTCAGCAGGGTTCATAATTGAAGAAAAACGAAACCAAACTTTGAGTCAAAGTAGAAGAGTTGTTAAGAGTGATGGGAAGCTTAGATCCCTGTTTAAGGCCTGTAAGTGATGCTTAAAGGCAGGAAGGATAAATGCCCTCCTGCTCTATCATGTTTCCCAGTCTGTTCAGCTGAGTGCTATAAATAGTAACTAAATTAGAATGTGTGCCCTTACATGGAGGAGTATATGCAAAAGCATATTGATATATTTGCAGTGGTAATTCCACACAGTCACTCTGAAAAAAGAGAGTTATGATCCAATGAGAAATCTGTTCTCTACAGCTGAACTTGAATTTCAAAATTTCTGTCAGGTTTATACTGTTTCACAGTGTTGTATTGTATGTGCTTTTCCTTATATGCACAGTGTGTTTTCTTAGAGGTTTTCTATAATTAAGATTTTCAGTATTATTTCTAATATTTCATTATCCCATGCGATAAATTAAGCAATTGAAATTACTTATATATATCAGGCAAAAGGCAGTAAATAATTTAGAACTAAACCAAATATTGTTCATTCTTCAGATATGCAAATTACAAAGCTGTGAAAAATATTTATTGTTTATTATTATTTGTATGTGTGGTCATGTATTTTATCATGCTGAGAAAGTAAAAAGTAATGATTTAAATATATCAACAGAAGAATCCATCAAATAAGAAACACAGTCAGATATTACTAGAATAATAAAACTGAAACCAATGTGTGTATCCAAAGATATCATAGAAATGCAGAATTCCTAATGACCTTACTAAGGGTCAAAGGCAGTTATTAATTCTTCTACACTTTTGAGACCACATCTGAATCACTTGTCTAGTTGTCAGCTTCTACATTAAAAAACATTGCCCATATTGTCCAGAGATGTTTTTGGAAATATATGATTTGTGGAGGTATCTTTGGAGATACACAGAACTACAGTAGACAATGCCCTGAGCAACCTAAATTGGTGTTGAATTTGGAGCTACTCTGAACTGTGATTGGACTGGGTGCCAAAATGCTTAATTTTATGAATAAATTATTTCTACAATGGAAGTAATTTAAAAACTAAATCCGTTATAGCTAAATAAAAAGAAAACAAAAATAATTTAAAAATATAAGAAAAATGTGCTGTTTAACAAAATGCAATGTTTTTTCCTTAAATTGCTGCTTGATGTATGTTTTTCTGGGTTGCTTCCTGAGAACAGGTGTGAATGAAGTTTTATACCATGCTAATGCTCTATAACATTCTCTTAGCTTTCAAGCATGACTGAACATATTAAAGAGACCTGCAGCCTTTATGATGAGCTTTTCTTTTGGAATTGGCCACAACAAAAGAAATTTGCTTTCAGGTTTAACAAAAAGTTTTATGAACTTCAGAGCTGATATGCTGCACTTGAGGTACCTTTATGCTAATTGCCTTAGCTTTACAATATAGGAATAACCAACAATCCGTACTAGCTTACTGCATCAATTTAAAAACAAAAAAAACTTAATTATATTCTCTGTCTACACAAAGTTGTTCTTTTCTGAGCAAACTGTTTGCTAGTCTGGGCAGTAATCTCTTTTTTGAACAAACTATTTGCTAATCTGAACAATGTTGGAGTGTTCTGTTTAATGAAGTGTAAGCAGTTTGAGCATGAGCTAGCATGATGTGCCAGGGTGCCACATTACAGACTAGCCATGACATCATTTACTTCCTTTGTTTAAGTGAAGTTGCATCAGCCACTCTTTCTATTCTGTGATCTCTTTTTCTAATGTAAAAAACTCCAGATTTCCTTCTTTGCCTTTTAGTTGTGGTATCTTTTAGGTATTTTGGAATATGGTCCCCACAGAGTTAAACAATTTCAGGTTAGATTGCTTTAGATTGTTTGATGAACATTCTTATTTATCTGAGAGTTAGGTTAAGCCTCAATAGTTACTAATACAGTAGAGTTCTGTGACACAGGCACAGGTGAGAGATTTTCTCAGTATTTTGACAGCCTTAAGAGAGGATATTAATTAAAAATAAATGACTGGTAAACAAGAATGAAAAAAATGGAGAGAGTCTGGTGGCTGCTGTTCAAGGGGTCATTGTTTCAGTAGAGGAACAAGGACTGTGAGGGAGATGCTAATGGAAAATCTGTATCTCATGGGGTGTTACCAGGGAAAACGAGCCATAGCAAAGTAAGCATTTCTCTGTTGGCTCTCTTCATTGTAACATAGCCTTCAAGCTGCTACTGTAAAACAAATTACTGCAGTGCTTCCCATCATTACCAGTGGCCCTGTTTAGTCACACCAGCACCATCACAATGTAGACTTCAGCATCCCTGCTCCAGAGCTCTGCAAAGGATTTATGTCTGATGTAGTCCTGACTTTGTCCAAGTATTATTGTAAGCAGTCTAGTCTATTAGCTACAAATAAATATTGTATGCCACTGTTTTCTGTCTTATTATTGGAGATGGGGAGTTGGTTCCACCAAGGAATAGTTCCAGTTCTTAGACTTCCTTACCCAGTTATATTCTGCTGTGTAACTGCAAATGCAATCTAGTACCTGGTGACTGATGTACTTGGGAAAGAATAATCTAGAAGGCATGAAGCATAAGCGTATCACCTAACTGGATTCTGTGTTTAGTGATCGTACAGGAAATATCTGGAAGTAGGTACTTTTGACATATGTCAATCCTGAACTTGTCAGTATGTTGTTCCTACGCATCATTCTGGTATCCTTATTAAATGTTGGAAACAGAAATTCAGGGGAAGTTAAGTTCCTGTTTTGATTAAAAAAATGAATTAATACAGTAATGAGAATGAGATCACATCTGCTAATATTTGTGTCAGCTGTACCTTACTGTGTATTTGCTTCTAGCACATGGTAAGCCAGCATGCTGATGCTGAGGGACCTGAAACATTCATGCTGTAACACTGTGCTGTTGTGTTATTGCTCAGACTTCCTCAACAAATGGGGGCTCTGAGGTGTGGAAAACTGAAATAAAGCTTTAACAGTATTTGGTTTTAAGCAATAGCCAAGGGAAAGGGAAGGAAGGGAAGGGAAGGGAAGGGAAGGGAAAGGAAAGGAAAGGAAAGGAAAGGAAAGGAAAGGAAAGGAAAGG
>QUSF01000006.1:29914016-29936341 GCA_003676055.1 Chloebia gouldiae | reverse complement strand
AAGGAAAGGAAAGGAAAGGAAAGGAAAGGAAAGGAAAGGAAAGGAAAACATTTAAACCAAACATAAACTCCAAATTAGATTACTGTGTTATTTATCATTTGCAAGTATGGGTCAACACTTTATCACATACCTGAAATGCTGCAGTATTCACACATTCATTTAATAAAGGATAACTCCCTCAAGAACAATGGCTCAAGGATTTCACATATAAAGAATTACCACAAGGGAGAATATTCTTGTATACCTGTTGTTCCTCAGAACCCTAGGCATTACCCTCTCTGGGCTCAGTGCCTGGAAAAATCTCTCTTTCATTTCTTTGAGCTGTAGTACTGTCACTCCTGCTGGTGTTTACCACTTAGGAGCACACCTATAGAACAGCTGCTGCACTGTGAGGAAAATGGGACTGTAGCATAACTACTTGTTTGACCTTGGCTCAGTCTAAACTCCAGTTGACTGACTACTAGCAGTGCTACTCACTATCATTTGCTCTCAGACTTAGCCAAAGTTCTGCACTTTTTTCCCTAGTAATGTGGAAAACTTCTAAAACTAGTAGAAAAAACAGAATTATATTGTATAGTTCCTGGCTATGCATATGCATGTAACACTGAATACAATTTTCCATCTAGGCACAAAAATGAAATCACTTCTGTGGTGATTTATATGATTCCCTTTTCAGTGTAAGTTCTCTTTGGGGACCACAGCAATAGAAAACTGCAATAGAAGAATATACATTTGGAGTGGATTAAAACTGGTGAAGGAAGAGTACTTGCTTCATTTTAGAGGAGTTCTTTGATCCTAAAGCTGTATAAATAATAATGTAAAAATCCGGCAGCCTCCTTATTCCTTCTGCTGTTCAATGAGTTGCTCAGTTTGCTTTGGGATTATAGATGATAAGGAAGACTGCTCTCTGAAAGTGAAATAGATGTTTATTGGATGTTAAGATGCATGAAAAGATATTATTTGAACTACCTGAGTCCATGCTAATAGACTTGGTTGTGTAAGGGTAAAAAAATAAAAGAAACTGTTTTTATTATAGCAAACAGAACCCCACATTGATGGAAGTTTTGAAATATCCTGCCAGGAATTGCTTTGCTAGCATTTTGGGTATTGCTGATAAGTTTTGATATTATATTTATAATAATAATAATTTTCTAAATTAATCTATCACAGACAGTTAAATTTCTAGTGTAATTGTGATAAGAAATACTCAGAAAATATTGAAATAATGAAATTTTGAAATAAACATTTGCAAAGAAGACTAGATGATAGTTGTTGTTTTTTTTTTTTTTTTACATTTTGTAATAAATGTATTTTCAAGGTTAGGATATTTGGACTTGTAGACCCCATTGTTGATATAATAGTTCTATAGTTATATAAGACTTGATGATGGAAGAAGGCCTCTCAGACAGAAACGCTGGATGGCCATCCAAGATGAATAAGAAGTCAAACAGCTTTTCATCACTCTGACAAATGCAGTCAATACATGTTTCTATCAGATTTCGGATGAAAAAGGGATGTTATCTATTACAGGATTTCTCCCTTTCAAGAAACATCACTTCAGTCTTTCTACAGCTTAGCTTAAACTTCCTTCCCATCAACACCTGATCTCTTCCAGCGTTATGGCAGTGGGACTACCAGTGACAAATGACCTGTTAATAGAGTGGCGTTGTCTTTTGAGACTGTAGCATTTCCTTTATCGCCTGTCATGTGATCTTATAGGACTAAAATAAACATAAGGATATTTTTTACAATTGGGATGTAAAATACATTTGATTGCATCTAAAATTATTTATTTAAATGCATGTAAATGAGCTTTATATTCAGCTTTATATAGAGCAGTACGAGATATTACAATTTTGTTTTTGTGATCTAATGAAAGTTTTTCTTGTTGTGTACATCCTAGTGCTACTTAATTATATGAGTTCAGAATTAATATTACCCATACTGGTCTTTTAATTGCATGATACAAACATCTGTGTTCCTAACAGTGTTTCTCTTTAGCAGTTACATTAAAAGTTTATTTGATAACAGCAATATAATGATTGTATTAATTACAAGTTGAAGTGATGTCTACTTCTATTACACAAAACAATTTACAAAACCTCTTCTAATCAGAATACATTTACGGCTATATGATAAAAGAAATTGAAGTCATAAGTTTCATAAAGTTATATAAAGTCATTAAAAGAATCATGCAGACAAGAGTTATTAACTGTGTACATTTACCTAATGAAAAAAGAAAGCAGAACTGATTCATAATCATTTGGGTTGAGGGCTTGTAATCAGGGATGTGTCAGATAAAAAAAAACAAAAAACTGATTAAAGGCTTGAACATAGTGGAAACATTTTTGAGATGTGACATGCTGCCAAAATAAAATTTACTGTTATCTACTTGTATTTCCGATCATTTTGTCACTTTCAAAATGGTTCTATGGAATTATTCTTCTGTCAGGAGTTCAAACAATACAATAAAGTAATTTCTAAACATGATATGGGTGCTTGGCAGGTTCATTGTGTGATGAGAGTATAACTTCCAAGATTTTTTATTCAGAATACAGCAACTTTATAATTTCCTGGGAGCTGGAATTTAGAAAGAGGTGGGGCTTATCTTTCTCTCTTCAGTGACAGCATGTGGAATCTTATTCTCTGATTAGTTTCTATCTTAGTATTTGTAGAATCACAGAATTGTTTGGGTTGGAAGGTACCTTAAGTATCATCTGGTTCCAACCCCTCTGCCATGGGCAGGGACACCTTCCACTAGGCCAGGTTGCTCAGAGCCCCATCCAGCCTGGCCTTGAAGACTGTCACAGTTAAGACTGTGACTATATCATATAAATAAATTGTACCAAAGAGATAAATTGTAAAAGTTTCAGAAGAGGATTTTGAGTGTGGACTGTTGCATAACCAGTCAGGTACCTAAATAATTTGTCTGAAGAGAGCAAATTCTTTGCCTGAGATTGTTAATGTCTTGAGGATCAAACTAAGACTGCATTTCTTAGGATGTGTGGTTTATAAAGATGGAGAGGTGCAATGTGTGTCTCTTTTCTCATGCTGGCACACAAGGTGTTGCACTGGTGAGAAATTCCAAGCTTGCTGCTCCTAACAGGCTTCACAGCTGCCTGTAAGAAGAGTGGAAGTAGGTTGAGGCATGTGCTCTGTAAGGATAATTGAGGACAGTTATTCCCCCCACCTTCATGAGATTCATTTATTGCCATGTACAACAGAGTCCAGTTTTTATCTTATAATCAATTCTGTGAATACATGTCTCCAACTAATACACTAAAAATGGCAGCATCAACTTAGTAGTAGGAAATATCTAAAAAACCTGTTGGCAAGTACTTATAAAAACTGTTATTGCAGATTGAAAATCAACTGTTTCTTCAATATAATATGCCATTTATGTGGAAAAAATGATCTTAAAATGTACCTAAAAGGAATGCAGTTATTTTTCTGAACTTACTAAAGCAAAGACAGAAATGGCAGCTATTTTGATGGAAAACATAAACTCCCCAGTAAGTAAAGGTGAAATAGGGTTTCAACAATGATAGAATGGTTGAAATTATAATTTTCACCCTACAGTAATAACTTTTCACTGTACAAAGTAAGCTGCAAATGAACAAAGAATGAAACATGAGTTTATTTAGAATGGCTGAGTCATGTTACACATAAACTGCTGATTTTCTTTATATTTTAAAAGGGTATTAATTTCCTGTTTACCAGTATGAAATAATAGAAATTAATATTAAGCTTTGAGGTTACAGTATGTTTACACAAACATTTTTCATTAATCATAATAATTGACATACCCACATTAACTCAAGATGTTGAAAAATCAAGTAGTAATTTCAGTTATTTCAGGATTTTTTTTTTTTATTCTCTCTTTTAGAATTGGGTAGAAAAAGCAGAGAAACAGAAATTGTTGTCAGACACCCTTGACCTTTCTGAGCTGTTTCATCCAGACACATTTCTCAATGCTTTGCGCCAGGAGACTGCAAGGTGAGGGAAAAATAATGTGCCTATTTGTGCTAATGTGCCATTGGTCCTTATGTGTGAGGATGGTTATTTCATTTTGAGGACACAGAGCCCAAATGTTATGTCAATTGTTGTCATCAATAATCTTATTTTTATTTCTTGCCTTTAAGTAAAATAGCTGTTACCTGTTTAAATGCTAATTGTTTTGTTTTTTTTTTTTCAGTTAGAGATGTATTTTTCTTCAAAGTAAGACTTAGTATATGGTACACATTGAAAATACATTGAGTTTTTTTTTGTGTTCGATATCCTGTTGTTACACATCTGTAAGATTTACTGTCTGTGTGTTTCCATTGCAGAGTAATGAGGTGTTCAGTGGACAGTCTTAAATTTACAGCTTCATGGAAAGGGCGAATACAGGAAGGCAAACTCCAAGTTAAGGTATTTTACTAGGATTTTGTGAGGATGTTTTATCAGTACATTCCAAGTCATCTGTCCATACACTTCCTGGAAAAATGAGCTATAAATAATTGGTGTATCTGAGAGAAAAAGGCTGGTTAGTGGTATACAGCTACTAAAATGGCAGTGCAAAATTCCACAGAAATTGGAAAAGGAAGGCAGTTATCTTTTTTCCCCTCCCTGGTCACTGTTCTCATTTTAAAATTAAACTTATTGGTCCATTCTCTTCAACCACCTCTTAGATGCAAATTGAAGTTGCAATTTTATGAGTTAAAATCTCACTCTTGTCCAGGTAGAGTGGCTGGTAGCCAGAGGAAATGCACGTGTAAATCTGTAAGCTTAAGACCAAGTTTTAGCTTTTCTTTAATCATGGAAAGGGGACTACTAAGGAAGTAAACCAAAGTAAACTATAAGATGACTAGTTTTTGATAGGATAAAAACCCAACAATTTTTTAATGATTAGTTAAGCCTACAACCAGCAGCCATAAAGTCACTACTGATTGCTTTGAAAGCAAAATAGAGATGAATCCTCAAATAGTTTGATTTAGCTTCTTAACATTCCAAGTAAAACTGCCTTTGCTCAGCACAAAGGTGCTCTCTGTGCACCTTTTTTTGTACTTAATTTTGTAGGGAATTGACAAAATAAGTTTTCTGTGCTGTGTCTTCCCACAGGCTGTGTCTTCCCAAAATGATGCTGCACAGCTCCAAGTTCTGTGTTCAGCATGGAGCACAGCCCTTAAAACCACATCCTCACAGAGACACTTGTGCCCAATGCAGGGCACTCAACAGCAGCTGTGGGCCCCATGCAGCTGAAACAGAGATTGCTGGATTAGGAGAGAGAGAACAAGTGGCAGGGCACCTTCTCTAGTCTGATAATGCAGACAGACACAGGGCTGTGAAGATATTAGGGTTCTGGGCTGGCTTCTGACACTGCCAAAAACGATTAGAACAGAATATGTAAGATTTCATATTCCTAAAATATTAATATATTGCAAAGCCGGTAATGATAACTGTAATCATCCAATCTTATAAATACAGTGCAGTCTTTTGAACTTTGTTGAATTAATTCCAGTTGGAGCTAGAGAATATAATTTTGCAAATTCTTCAATCTTGATATTTAAATAAGAGTAGTGATTGCTGCTTATTTTCACAGGAAGCATGAGAAGACAGCGGTGTAGAACTTGCAAATAAATAAACCAGGGAACTTTTAGGCTTGGTATAAACCCGGTATATGACAAACCTCAGAGTTTGCTAATAATATGGTCTGAGGTTACAGATTCAGCCAAGGCTTCTAAGGCCATAGCAGTAAGTTAAAGCTAAGTTTCACATCTCAGACCAGTCATTCTAGGAGGCTAGCTATCTGCTGCAGACTGTAGAAGCTTGAAGGTCGTCAAAACCATCTTAATATTTTCGAAAAATGTTAGAAGTCAGTGTCAAGTACCTCAGCTCCTAAATAACATTACCTCAGTATATTCATGTATTAAAAATTTTTCACAATATTTTACAGTTGCCAGATTGAAAGAGATGTTGGGCAAATAAAGAATGAGAGGAAAGAGTTTTGTAGCAGTACTCCAGTTTTTATTAAGCTTCTAACTGAAGTTTAAAATGTTTTACTCTCTGAGATTTTATGTGGTAAATTTTTGGCAATACTAGTTAAAGTACATTGTTAACAGTCTATATCATGTGTATGCAAAAATGTTAATATATATGACCTATTGCTTTACAAGAATGTGTCATGTTCTAAGAGGGATTGAAAATCAAAAGAAAATTTTGTTTAAGAGGAAATTCTCTGCCCCAGGGATAGAACAAGCAGTTCAGTGAATAGTTATTTTTAGCAAAACATCAGAATCCTCTTAAGTTTCTTCACTTAATTTGAATATTATCTTTTCCTCTGGAAGAGAAATACTCATTGATTCTCCATTAGTAAGAAATCATTAGTATTTTCACTGCTCCTTTTAATCTTTGATGAATGGAACAATTTGCAATGCTGAATATTTAAATTTCCCTACCGTGAGTCCTTCCTCATGCTCATGGATAACTGAGGGGAAACTTTCCCATTAGTAAAGCTATATACCACAAGGACTATAACTAGGGCATAAAAGTGTCATTGATTCAGAAAAATATTCTCTAAAATGTGTCTTATTTGATAAGGATCCTCTGAATTGTACATTGAGGTTGGTTCACCAGAGCAGTATGAATTATAATTCTGGTAAAGTAAATGTTTTATCTGCAGTTTCAAGAATTCAGGCTAACCTTGTTGAATGGGAACCTCTTCTAAGTGGGAACTCAAAAAAAAAAAAAAAAAGAATTCCATCAGCAGAATAGATAAGTCTTTAAACACAAACTGTAGTGAGATAGCTGGAACCTTGTTTTATCCCACCTAAATCAGAAATTGTAGCTTACCAGAATCCCCTACAGGAATCATACCATGGTATTGGCTGTTCTGAGGTTTATCAGTCTCAATTGATGCTAATGATATTATTTCACCTTATGTAATTAACTCCACTGAGAGATTTAATTCTGTACTCACAGAGTTTGGGACACTGTTTCAGGGTCTGGGAGGGTTGTGCATAAGTCCACAAATATTTAAAAGCCTAATGGACCGTTTCTGTTGAAGGACTGACACAAGTAGGAATGCAGGTGAATTTAAACCTGATAGTCACACATACTTCATATAGCTTTCTTAGGAAGACTGTCAGGTATGGTTTTGAAGGCATGTTCTTCAAGATTTTTTTCTTACTTTTTTATTTTAAAAGGTTTTGACGGCTTAGAATTTGTTCTGTGATAAGGGAAAAAAAGGAGATCTCCTTACAATCTGTATGATGAAAATGCTTTCTCGTCTCTCTGTGATTTTAAAAAATGGCATCAAGCTTCAGCAATTGTAGATGGTTTACCTTTCTTTGCCTAAAAATAAAAATAATTTACCCTATGATTATCTGTAAGTTAGAAGCATGCAGTGCCAAAACTGTCATTGAAACTGCAAAGAAGGCAGAGGAACACTCAGTCAGGCCAGGAATACACCTTAGTCTTATATGAATTATCAAATGAGATGTTAAATTATCAGTGTTAATTCAGGTGATGGTTTAGATGCATGATGTGGAGTGGATCTCCTCTAGTAGGATGTGATGAATATTTGATTTAGAATCTATCTGTATAAAATTCCACCTTCCTCAATATCACTTAGAATCAATCTGTATGAAATTACACCTTCTTTAATATCACTCCAGGCTGCTTTAACGAAAGGTACTGAAAATGTATGGCTATTGCACTAAAATCACATATTGATATGCAAATGCATCTCTTCTGTTTGCTTTGTGCACTGATTGTGCTGTTGTACAACAGCAGGTAGTCATTCCTTTTGGCATTCCATTTTCTGTATTGTAGAAAAGACTGAAAGAAAGGAAGAAACATGGCAAGAGACTTATTGGGTAATAAGTAATTTCACCTTGGGTAAAACTTAATATACACAGTGAAAAATAAAAAATTACTGAGAGTCTCAAATATACAATATGAGTATTAATATCAAAACTATACTCTTAGCAACTGACAGATATATTATTATAAGGCATCCTGAGAGGTCTTTTTTTACAGTATACCTCCATCCTGAAATATCAATAAATTAATGATGGAGGCCTGTAGAGGTAATGAAGTGAAAATATGACTTCCCAAAGTCTGCTGCAGTTTGGATCGTGTCATGGAAAATTATGGCATTAATTAGTAAGGGAAAATCTGTTGCAGAGAATTTGAAATTTGGAAGCAGAAGTGCTTTGGACCATGGTATCAGCACACTTTCTACAAAAGTATTTTAAAGAAACATAATCTGTAATGTGTAAAAATAACTTTTTTGAACCCAAAATAGTACCAATAACTGTGAACAGCCAAATTCATTGTAAGAATTAAAAATGATCTTCAACTTCTGCCATTACTCTCTGCTGAGTTTCAAAGATACTATGATTATATTACAGATGCTGTGAAATTGATGTCCTTCATAGTACTTGTAATTTCTCCATACTATTTCTTATAGAAATGAAAACATGGCTATGGGAGTAGTCCATCAAATTGTATTGGAAAGTACATTGTTCTAGTAGTTGGGTTGTATTTTTTAATATATGAATATACTGAGGTAATGTTGCTGGGTTGTTTCCTTAATGTCTTTTAATATTGAATGAAGGTAAAAATTTGATCTTAATCTTCAAAGGAGTTTCTACCACTGGTTTCTAGGGGATCATATGGTATTTTGCATAACTATAATGTCAAAGGGACTGCCAATATCAAAAGAAAAAACATGCAGTAAAAAGTTTTTTTAGTAATTTTTTCTACTTCTATAGAAATTTCTTTCAGAGATGTTTAGGATGTCCAGACCTTTGAACACCCTTGCAAAAAAGTTTAAAACCTCTTCATTAGACCAATCTTCATGCAATAACTTTGCCAAGATTGTTTATTCAACTATGGTCACTAAAAATATTCCCTGAAAAAAACAAGCAAGAAAGAAAGAATAACATAGGAAATGAATCTTTCTAAAATTTGTGTAAAAGTTAGACAAAAAGTCTACTCTGAACTTTCCATTTGGGGTTGTTTTGGCTCAGGTTAACCACACCTTGGGGGTTCACTGTAAGTCCTAGTCTCTGTGAAGCACAGATTGCTCCAAAGAACATTGTCACTTCTCTGGTCACTGTCTGTCCAAGGAGAAACACAGCTTTGTTGTATGTCTTTTTTAAATGCCATGGTTTATAACCTTTTTTTTTTCATATTAGAATGTGTACATCTGCATCTTGCACGTTGTAGGGAAGAGTCCCCAGCTCAGCATTAAAAGAGAAATATGAGTTTGAAAAAGAAAATTCTTGAAGAGTGTAGTGCCTGTCTACAATCAAAAGAATAATTAGATATTGAAAATGCAAAATGTAATCTTAGCTAGTTTGCAGTTAAAATATTATTAATGAAAACCCCCTAACACTGAGGAGGAAAGCACTGCTTTTCAAGCATGACAGTAACCCACATTGTGTTACTGTTTAATTCCATCTTTTCATGTCAAGTACATAATTTTAGAGTACTAAAATTACCTGAGGAAATTATATCCATGTTGTTTTCTATGATACTGATCTTCATTGTAACATCATACTTCAACCCTTTTTTTCAATCTGATAGATGTTTCAAAATTTCTTACAAGGGAAAATATATTAGCAAATGACATTTTTCTCCATTTTGCTTATGTTATCACTCATCCAATTTCCAGCAACATTCTATTTCCTAATTCCAGCACTGCTTTATGAACCTTGCATTTGGTGAAAGCCAACCTCAGTATGATAAATTTAATTCAGGGCTTTAGTATGATAGTATATCAGGCAGATGATTTTCAGATTATAGCTTCTGTTACAGATCTGCAGCAGGTGGATAGTTAGCCTTTTGAAAAGCTGCATGAAAGTTATTATTGAATTAAGTTTTATTACTGTTAAAACTGAAGTTCTCACTTCAGCAGGCCGAAATAATAATAATAAATAATAATAATAGTTATTTATCATTATTATTTTATTATTTTTTATTATTATTAGCAAACTAGTAGTATTTTTTATTGAGGAAAATAAAGCTATCAGCAAATATTGGAATTTTTTTAAGGAATCTAGAATAGATGTCACTAACTTATGGAAAACTCCAGAGAAGAAAAAATACAACATGTAATTCAGAGGCTGAAATTACTTAATTAAAAGAAAACACTTGAAACATGTTGCAAACAAAGCATTGTATAGTTACTTAAAGAAACATCTATGATTCTTATTTAATTTTTTGCTAAACAGCAATATGTCTAAGAAGTCTTGAGTTTGTTAAATAAAATTTTCTCTTGTATTATTTCAGTATATTTTGTTTGCCTCTGCTGAAGCTGCGTAGTTGCGCATTCCATTCTCTGAAAGCTGGGCTCAGACTTCCCAGCAGGAAGTCATGCTTATTGCAGTGATTGTTCTTCTCTTGTTCTCAACGTTGTAATGATTGTGGACTTGGCTGTTGCTATCATAATTCCATTAATCTAATGCCAGGCAACTGCAGTTCCATAATTGATGGCATTTACAGGTATTTTTTTCCAACATTTCAAAGAATGTGATTCCAAATCAGAGGAAGTTCACAGTGAAGTGTTGTCCAGATCTTGCTTTTAAATCATGTTTCCTATACTCACAAAGAACATAACAGTAATTAATTTCCTGTTATTTAAAAACTTGGTCGCAGTAAAAAGGTTCATAATTTATTAAAGTACAGTGTAATCATTATTGACATTTTAATTCTGTTATTTATGTTTGAATATTTTATATTTCCATGGCAGATCAGTGGTTTACAACTGGAAGGTTGTCGTTTCGATGGAAATCGACTTTCAGAAAATCTGCATGATTCTCCCAGTGTGTCATCTGTTCTCCCTTGTTACATGGCCTGGATTCCACAGGTACTAAATTATTAAAAGCCCTAAACTTTCAAGACCCATAATTTGATTTTTTTTTTTTTTTTTGTGTAGTAGCTTTTCAGTATGATGTTGCTGACCTGTATTCCTTTGGTTTCAAAAGAAAAATTCCAGTCTTTACTAGGAGAAGCAGTTGCTTACTTTATTTAACTTAATGTAATTTTGTTAATATTTTTCAGGTTGTATTGCTTAGATGAAGGCAAGGGTTTTATTTCAGTCATACCTTTTTTTCTTTGTCTTTTAAAAACATTAGCATATTTTCAAACCTGTGTTTTAGTAAATATATACATGTGTTTGGGAGTTCATTCCTAGAATATATTTTCTGTGCATTTTAAATATTAAAGTAAAATGCAGTGGCAATAAAAAAGAGAGACTATTATGTGAGCTGTAAGCAAAGAAAGCCTTTTTCCTACTTAAACTAATTTTAAAAAATGCCAGTGCTTGCAGATTTTAAGATGAAAGCAAAGTAATCCAAACAGTAAAAACTGTAAAAACAGAAGCTACTGCTTCTTCCCTCCAACTGGCATAGCAATCACTGATAAATAAGTCAAAAAGTCACATAGAATGTATTAAAGGGTGTGTCTTTAACTGAAAAATTGCTTATTACAGAATTCATCCCACATACATTTAGGAAGCCCATCCCATCAGAAGATATCTTGGATAAATCTGTCCAGGTTTGACTCTAGAGGCAGCCTAGACCACTATGATGAACTTTGTGTATTATGACAGATATTGTGCAAGGAGCTCCATTGATAACACACTGCTGTAGCTCAACTTTGTTTTTATCTCATTGTTTTTTTCAGCAGGGGAAATATAGCATCATATTATAGTACAGCATTAGAGGTATAAATGTCAACAGGTTTACACCTTGAACACCAAAGTGAATCCTAGCCACCATCTGCAGCATTGCTCCCAGCTTGGTTAGGAAAGAAAATTTTTTAAAAAGGATGAAAAATTCAAACATTGTGCAACCTCTTACAAAGCTGACCAGTGAAAGATTTTTCAGTTTTTCAGTAATTGCAGGGTTTGTTTTTTTCAGATAAGTAAACAGATTTCTAATTTACTTGAGAGGTGGTACATGGGAATTGCCAGATATTATAATATATTGGCTTAGTGGTGGATGGTGGTGGATGATAATATGTGTGGTTTTCCATGGTAACACCAAATGGAAACACATTTTAAATCACAATTCTATGTAGTCCTCCCATTGTTCTGAAAGACATTTAGCTTGTGATTGAAATAAAAAAGATTTTTAGTATTTTTCTGAATAAGACTATTTTTTTAAGCTCCAAAGGTAGGATCCAAAAGTTTTATGTGAAATCAGCAGAGAGCTTTATCCATAAAATTAAAAAATTAGATACTTCAATATTCAATGAATTAAACTTCTTCAAATGTACTTATATTTGAAATTAATAACAGCTGACATCTTTGTGTTGGAAAAAAATATAATTCATAGAAAACACAGGCCAAAATTTGTCAACTTCCCAGCTTGACACTGCACAGTGTCTCTAAGGAGAGTTTTTCTCAATTGATCTACACTTGAGTTGTTTTACAATGACTGTCAAAATTGACTATAATCAAATATTGTGTTCAGAAACCAAAGCAGAATTGGATATCATGCATTTCCCTTAATTTCATTACCTCTTCTTAGGAAAAGAGTGTATAAAATTGAACATATTGTCTTAGAATTTTTAGGTTTTGAACTTTTCTCCATAAATGCATCTTTTGAAATCTACTGAGCAAAAGTATATGTATAGTGTAATGGTTTGAAGTAATTTTCAACCAAACATAAAGTAGCCTACAGAATTTCTCAGAGAGAACCCTCTCAAAATCTTGCAATGCTCTAAACAGAATATTTTGAGCTACTAACATTATGCTTATTCTCATTAAACTGTGAAGGTCCTTTCTAGTTTTAATCCACTGATGGATCCCATGCTGTGAAGGGTGTCACTAAAGAAGATGGAACTGTGTGTGAGGCAGTCTGACAAAGAGAACCTTTGGACTGTACTTAAGCCAAGGACATAAGGATTTATGTCCTTGTACATAAGCCAAGGACATAAGTGACTCAAAAAGACTTTCACAGACTGGTTTTCACCCTCCAATAATGTGATTCCTTAAAACATCCATGGGATTGAGAAAGGCACAAGAACAGATATTTTGTTCCTAGAAAGTGTAAAAACAGGTCTTTGAAAGCAAACTGGCCAGCTTCTGGCTCCCAGCTTTGGCAAAATTTAAATTCTCTGATTGACATTTTACTCTCAGTCTGGTTAGCATTTTGTCTTCTTCAGTAGTGTTAACCAAAGGATAAATAGGGTAAGGACAATCCTTCTGAGAAGAGCTGAGTTCTGATTATTAAGTTACTCTATACAAATATTACCACACATAGATCTTCTGCAAGGATTGAAACACTTATCCAAAAGACAGGGGAAGTTGATTTTCAAAAGGAACAGCACAATTTTCAGTAATGACTTTACACTTCACGTGCAATGCAAAGTGCTTGAAACAGTTATGGTTTGTATGTTTCTTTTTTCCTGTTTTTAGTTATTTTTTAATATTGGAGCATCACTAACTCACATTTGATGTGATTTGAGTTTAAATGACACTCAGTTTTATTTAAAATTCTTTTCTGACAAGTGTGCTTCTTTGTTATTTGGTTCTTGAAAATCTGACATTTTCTTATTGACAGGATGGGACATTTTGAGTGTGACAGAAAACATGCTTAATATATACCATTTGAATCAAACCCTGATTATTTGCAGTAACTAAGTACATCACGGGTTGCACTTAAGTGCTGTAGGAAGTCTAGATGGCTTCTTTGAGCTTAGTTCTGTGGTCACACATATGGACAGTGCCCCATGCAAAGCCCTAGGAGGAGACTGCATCCAGTTTGTAGTACAGGCAGCAGAGAGGAGCAATTCAATAAAGTAGCCTGGAATGGGGTAAGGTTTCCTGGATTGTAGTTCCTGCAGTATGACATTTGCAGGTATCTTGGATCACACCAGGGCTGTGCCACAGGAGGAGGGCAGTGTTTGCTGCGGGGATGGAGGGGGCAGTAGGGTCTGCCAGGGCACAGGCACCACAGCACTCCAGCCTGCCAGGACAGCTGCTCCCACACCACAGCACAGGGGCTCGGAGCAGCTTTCTCCCTGCAGAAAACTGATCTGCACTTCCCTTAGTCTGGTTTGCAGGCACTTCTGACGTGTGATTGTTGGGAGGGATTTAGCTGAAGGAAGATTTTTATATGTAGTATATATATATATATATACTACATATATATATGTATATATGTTTTTATATGTAGTTACCCTGTTACTTCCTTCCTGGTGTTTGAGTTATGGAGTGAGCAATTTTTCTGAAGTCTCTGCTTCATTCAATCCTTCTCCTTAGTGTCCTGAATGAGGACATTCTCCAAGGTTGCAGTGTCCAAACTGTATCTTAAGTTTAGATACCATACCAGTGGAGAATATTGCTTTTTCATGTTTTGTTGTATTTTTATGTGATAATTAAGTGCTTGTTTGTTGACAGGATGCATATGGTCCATATTCTCCAGAGGAATGCATATCTTTACCAGTCTACACTAGTGTGGAGAGAGACCGTGTGGTGACAAATATTGATGTACCTTGTGGGGGAAACCAAGACCAGTGGATTCAATGTGGAGCTGCTTTATTTTT
This sequence comes from Chloebia gouldiae, assembly GCA_003676055.1. Classification (NCBI taxonomy): domain Eukaryota; kingdom Metazoa; phylum Chordata; class Aves; order Passeriformes; family Passeridae; genus Chloebia; species Chloebia gouldiae. The sequence continues at coordinate 29,921,800 of QUSF01000006.1, read as the reverse complement.
GAAAAATCAGTAATCTAAAATTAAGTTGTGAAATTAAGAGACATTTAAACATCTAATTTCTTACTTACTAAAAGAGAACTTTAGATTCATTGCTTTTATATTTTTAAAGCGATGGTTTATTAATTCCTGTTTATTTTTTTAAGATATATTCAAATAATTCTACTCGATAGAACTTCAGTATATCTTTGTGGGATATTGTAAAAATTAACATGGCACTATTAGCAAACTGCTAATTTGGTTTGTTTCTCTAGATTGTAATGTGCTGTATTTCTTTATTGAAGTTGTTGAAATCTTTTCTGGTTTGCTCAGAAATCTTGAATAGAAATTTAAAGTCAGCACTTTTTCTTTGATCTTTTTTTTTTCATTATCCTTTTGAAACTATTATTCATATGCCTCTGTTATTTAATAAAATAAAATTTTAAAACTTACCTTTTGTAGCTGAAATTTAATGTTTTACTTGAAGATAAGAATTAGGATAAATGTTTCAGTCTCTTTTAATGATGTTTTACTTGTAATTGCATTTCTTTGTATAGGTAGTAAATAATAGGACTTTGACGAACTTCATGTGGAGTTACAAAGTTAGATTACTATCATGGGTATTATCCAGAAGTTACTTAAAAAACAATTATTACACTGTACTAAGTTCCAGTGAAAACATGCACATAAAGGCCTGCAATAGCCAAACAATTCCTTAGACCACAAAAAAAAAAAAAAAAAGAAATTTCCATCCAGTTGTTAAATGAAAGACTGAGGAATATAATAGTGCTTTTGGTCTGTAATGTGAGAAACACCTGGAATGTTGTTCTTAGTGCAGGATACCCAAGTTTGATTTCATGATGTATCGTGTTGGGATGCTGTCGTAGTATTGGTGTGCAAGTAGACAAAATCCTAAAATCCAGCAGAAAGAAGCATTACTGATGTCTCAACATAAAAATTGGAAGTGTCATAATTTTTAACTGGAATGACACACCTCATTAAGATATCTTTAAAAGCCAAAGCAAAGCACTTTCTTGGTTGGCTTGGAAAACAAAATATATGCTTTGTCTCTGATATATCTGATAGATTTTATATTAATTTTGAATTAGTATTTGAATTAAGACTACATTTCACTTTCCTGATATTTTTCATTGACAGTTTGAGGGAGAGAGAAGGAAAGCAGAGAAAAGATTGGCCCCATTTCTAGGTCAGCTTCCTGAAGAAAGTATTTTTCTCTCTTCTTCTCTATTGTTCATGCCTTAAACTTGGTCTTTTGTCTCTATTTGGAAAGTTTTCAATTTTAGTTGTTCTTCTAATTTAAAACTGTCCTAAAATAATTTAATACAACTGAACGTAGGTTTTTAAAATTGAATCCTGTCTAAAAGCAGTACAGACTTACTTAATACTTTTCAGATAATTGCCTCATCTTTATATATATATCACTCTGATTCACTGAAGAGTAAAAGGGTAGAAAATGACCGTCTCCATCAGAACAAAAGCACTTGTGTAAATCTATTTACAAGCCCTGTGAGGATTTAAAGGATGACTTGTCCAGAGAAAATATTCTTCCATACTAGACTTTCTTGAAGATGAGAAGTTTTGCAGAGGGCATACTTTTAATTCCCATAGGCACATGTAAAGAACATGCTGCAACTTTCCCTTTTGGATCCCTTTTGGATCCAACCTAGACTGAATTTCAGCTGTCATATATCTCAAACTGAGGGTTCAGCATACTGGCTCTTATGAATTACAGCTTCTTTTTTGTGGGCAGGTAGAGAAATACAAATACTCAGCAGTTCAGATAACTAACTACCTGTTAGGATAAAGATGTCTGGAAAATAATGCATATTCTTTTAATCTACGTTGCAGAGAAAGTAAAGATTAGAGATGTAGTAGGTGGCTTTGATAACCCATCTTGTAATGGGAAATAAAAGTCTGAAATGGGAAATAAAAATAGTGTGAGGTAGAAATCCTGAAAGGAATCATAAATAGAATATTCTAGGGATTTCCTTGTTTTGGTTTTTAAAATTTCTCTCCTTGTTGTAAGCTTCAAAATGCCTTCCATATTGCCAAGAGAAATATGATTATTATTTAAAGTCTCTCCTTTCAATATACAGATGTTGATCCTATCACAAAGCACCGATATCAAAGAGACTCCTCCCAACCTACCACACCATATCTCTATTTCAGGGTCAGGAACGGATTCAGTTTCTTACTGATGACTTGTCTGTATCCTAATCCCTCAAAACTGGCCTATCTCTGAAGGTTTGTAACCTCTTCTATCATCCACTATTGCCACAGATTTAGAACGGTGGAATATTTCTCAGCTCACAGCATCAAGAGTTTTGTTCCCAGACATGCATTCATGCATTTCTGTCAGAGCCTTCTCCTATTCAGCTTGGTTAAATCTCATTTTGTTTGGTTGTTCTCTCAGTTTAGAGCACCTTCAAATTACTGGATCTGTCTATTTGCTTCTGATCTTTCTAAGACGTTCCCTGACTGATATGAAGAAAACCCAATCTTCTTAATGTTTAGCTATAACTGGAGCATTTAGTTATTTTTTTATTTGGACAGAGGTTCTGTGGGAGCCCATTGAGGCTGATCTTTGTTACAGATGTGAAAGGCTCTCTCTTCAAAAAGACACCTCAAAGACATGTCTTTGATGTCTTTAGGTTTTTTTCAGAACAGGACAAAAAACTGGTTTAAATGTCAAGCTAATTTTTCAGCTTGAAATCTAGTAGATTTTTAGTTATGTAATATTATCATCACAAGAATACCCCCAAAACCTTGGGAGCTGTATATTACACTCACAGTGTATTAAGTAGTGTGTTTGATACTTACGTTGCTTAAGTGAATTAAGTTTACTAAGCTTATAACTGGAGTTATAACCCTAATGTTTTAGATGGCTCACAGATGACCTAAAGAGGAAAAAAGGAATTACTTATCATGTGTTCCTTTATACATATTGTCAGTTTGCATTGTATAATGTGCTTTCTTTCTACCCAACATTGTAATCTAAATGAATGATACTATAGATAACTGCTACTCTAGATCATAGGAATTGTATTTTTGGCAGTAAAAACAGAACTGCAGAGTCTTTATTACCACCAAAGTACAGCTGTATCACATGCATAGGCCATTGAGAAGTATGAATCAGGAAACATAAGAAATAAAAACATCACACATGCCTTAATGGTCTGAATAGGGTTTGAAAAGAGTGTTTTCTGCTATTCAGTTTCAAGTGTATAGGAACTTGTAAGACTAAAAAGAGATATATAAAGAGATCTTAGAAAACACACATTATTGCTCTCTAAACACCCTCTTTGAAGACTTGAGAAAGGCAAATCTTAAGGAAGTGCAAATTGTTATCAACAGAAATCAAAGTGACAAAATGCAAAGTGAAAAACTTTAAAAGGATAACAAAACCTATGAAAATAATGAAGATTATGCAGTAATATCAGAATGTCTTTAAAATACATTCATTTTTTTTTTACAAATGCATGTATTTTATCTTTGAAAAGGAAGAGTTTCTTCCTTTTACACCTTATAGCAATCAGTTTCTGTGAGATATTGGTGCTGTCATCCAGCACGTGCTCTTTGGTGCATTTGGCAAATTCACTGCAAGCCTACTGAAACAAAGTATGCTGTGTGCCCAAACAGGAATACAGGTTTGTTGAAGAGTCAGACTCACTTTGTGCTATTTTGGGTAAACAGTCTTTCAGAAACAAGACCTATGATGTTCATAAAATATCTCATGTTACAGTGCTAAATTAAGTTGACTTAGGATTTTTTTCCCAGAAAATTTCTAGAATTTCACTAAAATCCAAATGCTGCAGTGAAAGGCAAGTTATGCAAGTTATGCTGAGTATAAATAGAACTGGTGCTGCAAGTTGTCTTTCCCCTCTGTTTCTTTATTTCAGCTTTCAGAGACCAATACTCAGAACAGCAGTAATTTGTCCCCAAAAAGCTATATCATTGTTAGAGTTGAAGGGGGAATAACCTGAACTCTATGCTCAAAAAGCATCAAATATAAATTATATGAGTTCTTAAACTGATAGACTGCCTTTCAACAACAAAAATGGGTTAGCATAAATTATACTTAATATTGGTTACCATAATAAAAATGTGCAGACTTTACCAGGGCTAGAAATTTCCATATGAAGATTTAGATAGACATTTTAATTCCCTTTAATTTTTACATTTTTAATCTTTTGAAAATGAAAGGTGTGAATAAGAAACTAGATGTGGGAGAGAATGAAGACCAATAAAAAGTGGGTCATGCTTGAGAAAACAAGCTCAACCTCTGTGGGTTCTTATGCTGTGTTCTCCTCTGAAGATGTGCAGCTTCATCAGTGCACTGGAGTTCTTCACGGATCAGAAGCTTCCCTGGAGACCCATGTCCTGGGAGTCCATCCTCCTTCACCTCAGCTCATGGCCTCCAGGCAGTGAGGCTGTGTAACTCAGCACCATCTCCTGGAGCTGCATTTCATTTCAGATACTGAAGCTCCTTACAGCGGAGCTCACCAAATGAATGTGTTTTAAGAACTGCCAGTCTTTAAAATCTAGATTTCCTCCTAGTTCTCATGACTTTTATCACAGATACCTAGAAAGCAACAGAAAAAAAGTTTTTCTATGTGTTTGGTGCAAACAGAAAGACTTTTCACTGCCCTGTTTCAGAAAATCAAGGAGCAGAACTGGTGTTCTTTGAACAGCTTCACAACTGCTGTTAATATGGGCTACAATGTACCTCACAATTCGTTCTTACAGTATGATCTTTGTGGAAATTGAGGTGGATATTTCCTTTTATTTTAAAGTTGAGTTAATTTGGCTTAATTATAACACATAAATAATCATGATAGAGTATCCAGAGATCTTTGTACAGGCTAGTTCTAGAATGAGTGCATGACAAGCTACTCAGTGCAAGAATTTGGCTATCACCCTGCGTGAGAATATGCTGCAATTCTACTTTTTCCTCATCAAAGCCATCTGCATTGCAGTGTCTTGTCCAACACATAAATTATCTGAGAGCACATGTCATTTGAGCACAGTGTAAATACCCTGTCTGATGTTCATTCCTGCTGGGTGATCCTGTAAGGGAAGCTGCCTGAACTGCAGTAAGAAGATGCCCTAGATGGATGTCAGATCTGTGTACTCTAACTGGGAGCAGTTTCTACAGAAGTGTCAGAATTGGTACTGCCTTTGCATCTCAGGAGAGAGCAAGCTGCCCCAGCTGTCTTTAGAAATCTTAAATATAGTCTTCATAATTTTCCTCCAGCATTAGATCTACTTAATTTTTCAGAGCAGCAACTTTGGATTCTTCTTCTTATTATTTTTATTATCTTATCCTATTTTATCTTACCATCTTATTTTATTATCTTATTATTATTCTTATTAACAGATCAGCCTTGGAAAAAGTAATTAGTAATCATGCTTATGAAATGTTTCAGATAGGCAATTTCATTGTCAGCTAACTTGTATCAGCCCCTGGCAAGGTGAGTTCTCCTCACACAATCCCACATGGTTGTACTGCCATGCCTAAGAGGATTTTTATACACTTTTCTCTACCTGCTGAGATCGGGAAGTAATGACAATGTCTTCAGAGCGCTCTTGGGATGGGCACGGTCATATCAGCGTTTCCCACTAGATGGTACTGTGGACTAGATCCTGGTGAGAGACTGGCCCAGGGGACTGAGGTGGGTTTGGAAGGTAAAGACAATTTATAGTCTATACAGCATTGCATCAACAGTCCGTTCCAAAGGAAATTTCTTACAGCAGTGCTGAATAAGCAGCTACATCTTAAAAAAAATATGCTTCTAGTTAGTTTTGATGTAGTTCTTTTTAGAAATAAGTGATTCAGCAAGTGGATTTCTCCTTTCTTCAAGATGCCTGGTTTGTGCAAGTGGAAAGGGCACTGACTGACCACTCTGGCCCATTTGCAGCTATTTCTGTACATCTTCAGTGTCTGCATAGGAAGAAGGAGCAGTGAGGGGAAGGGTGCCCTTGCAGCATGGAAGGCCACCAGCCTCCTGCTCTGCACCAGGCAGAGTGTGGCCAGCAGGCTGAGGAAGGTGATCCTTCTGTGCATAGTATTGGCAACACACACCTGCACTCTGGGCCCGGTGCTGGGCTCCCCAGTGGAGACACAGACATACTGGAGCAAGTCCAAGCAAGACACTGGAAAACTTGAGACAGTTCACTGAGACAGTCAAGGGGCTGGAGCAAATGACTTATGGGAGAAAGCTTAAGGAACTGGCCTTCTTCAGCCTGGATAAGAGGCAACTTTTATGGGAAGGGACTTATTGGCAGCTTGACTTTGCCTACATTGAGGTTATCAGATTTCATGCCAGGAGGTGAGGGGACAAGATGTCATAATTGTATACAGGGAAAAATATTATCCCCCTTAGGACAGTCAGGCACAGGTTTCCCAGAGATGTTGTCCAGTCACCATGCTTGGAATTACTGAAAATTGTACTGGATAAGACCCTGAGGAATCTGTTCCAACCTCAGAGCTGATCCTGCTGTTGGGGACCTCCTGGTGTCCCCTCCAACCTCAAATATACTATTCCTCTGCCTGGTGGATTAGTTACATGTTCATCATTTCAATCACAGTGTATAAATTATAGTAAGAAAATAATGTCCTTCTGCTCTTTCTACCTTCTGCACCATATAGAAATGACCTGCAAGTCCTTCACTTTTACTGCTGCCTCATAAGCTATCAGCAAGTTCAGGGGTTAGTCAATGGAAAATGAAGCAGTTCACAGAATAAATGGATGAATGAAATGTTAAACCATAATAGAGCAAGCCAAAAACAATTTAGAGGAACCTCAAGGCATAAAACCAAAAATAAATGTTCTGAACACTTCAGAAGCAAGATGCCTGCCAAGGGGAATATTGGGTTATTAGATGAAGTGTAAAAAGAGTACTCGGGGAAGGTAAGACCACAACAGAAACCTAAATTATTTGCATCAAAATTCACTTCAGAGAACCTGAGTGTGGTTCTCATATGATAATCATACTGACATCTCAGTCTATGTTTTTTAAATAAGGGATGAGCCTTAGGGATCATCTTAAACTGACCTGTCAAATAAAAATTTTAGAAAGAGTTGTAAGAAATAAGTTATTAGGCCCTCATCCAAGAGTCCTTAAGAAACTCAAGGAATTCCAGCACAATGTTGCCTCTCTGGTCAATATAGGTGTCTAACCTATCATTTAAGTGGGCTGTGGTTCTAGGGGAAGGAAAAGTTCTCTTTTTTTAACAGTCTTCCATAAAGACTTTCCTCTATGTAAATCCTACTGAAATTGTAAACCAAAAAATGTGACTCAACTGTCTTTAAAACAAGGAAGGTCAGTGTGGATTTTTTGTAAGTCATAATTTGATACAGTATACAGGGATTTGTATAGTGTGGGAAAAGTTGGGGGAAAAGAACTAAGCTGTAAACAAGAAAAAATGAGAGAGGGGGAGAGAAAAATGGAGGGAGAGAGTGAATAGTGTTGTGTCGTTTTACAACAGCTGAGGATCTCAATTTCCTACTTGATCTTTATCAAGGCAGGAATCCCAGGCAAGAATATTTACTGTGGCTTTTCAGTACAATGGCATGCTTCTTTAAGGAGAAGTCTGCATTAATTTTACGGCTTTTACTATGGTCAGACATGCTGGGCCCAAGGGTAGGTAATCTGTGTGAACTTTATGCCTCTCTCTTGGATGCTGAATTGATCATCCTGAAAGGTAGCAAAAAGGTAATCAGCCAGTTTTTACTTTGCCCTTCCTTCCTTCCTTCCTTCCTTCCTTCCTTCCTTCCTTCCTTCCT
>QUSF01000006.1:29777485-29914006 GCA_003676055.1 Chloebia gouldiae | reverse complement strand
TCCTTCCTTCCTTCCTTCCTTCCTTCCTTCCTTCCTTCCTTCCTTCCCTCCCTCCCTCCCTCCCTCCCTCCCTCCCTCCCTCCCTCCCTCTAAATCATCTGTGATTGGCCATTACAGTAGATAAAATTAGGAAAAACTTCACTGAAATGGGTGTTAGGAGACAATGAAAAGTTTTTATCACATCTTGGCAGTTATGATCCAGTTCATATCAAAGAATAGACTGTATCACACCTGCTCCTAGGGATTGCCTGGAGCAGGAACAGCAGAATCACAGGAATTAATACAAATGACAGTATCCTGACTGCACTTCCTGGTCAGCTCCTGAAGTAATAAGAAACAGACCTGAAGGTTTCAAGCAGATCACTTCATAGGACAAAGCTGCTTCTAGGAGTGAGTTGATGAGATGTGAGATTTGTGTTGCCACAAGCAAATCAAAATTTCCCGGTCCTGGGTCTGTGATGCCAATTTAACTAGTCCCTGTAAATCTCATTCTTAAAGGACTTAAGCTAGGTGTTTGACATATTTTTTTATTCTACTATTATTTCATTAATTGTATTTCATTGGATGGAAATGAAAAGGTCCAGACTAGTGAAACTGGAAACCAGCCTAAACTGAGGTAGCAGAAAGCTGATGCAGACTTCAAAAAAGCAAGTGAAACATGGCAATTTCCTAAACAATAGAAAGTTGAACAGAACAAAATTAAATAAAAGCTAAAAATTAAGGGGCAAACCCCCTAAAAATTATTGAAGAATCCCAAATAATGGATTTGCCATGCTTGCTGAGGAATTGTGGTAATGTCTTAAGTTTTAGCTTTCTGATTTTCCAGATTCTGCACTGCCTTTGTCTATGACTATGTACCACAACTCTGAACTTCATATAAAGTGTTAGCAAGTTCTCCTCACAGTTCAGTTAGACAAAACAATCCTTTTGCAGCCTGAGAACCAAGGACACCATTGCAACTTCAGGCCCAAAAAGTATAAACAACAGCAAACTGAGGAGAGCAATCTGGGAGGATGGGACTTCATAACCTGAAGCTGTTATTGGACAATTAACCCCAATATATGAATGGACCACAACTTATAAAAGTGTGAAAACTCATGACTGGTCGTCCAACTTGCATCCATCTTGAGTCTATCTTGGGTGGAACCATGGCTGGGCTCTTGTACTGCCCAAGGCATATTTTTAAGACCTTTTTAATAAATACCTACTTGAGTCCTTTAACTCTGTCTAGTCTCTGTTGCAGGTCAGCCTCTTTAGGAATCAGTGGAATGCTTCACTACTGGAATGTGAAGCAACTCCAGTCTGAAGAGCCAGACACTCACTGGCATCATACCAGTTACTCTGAAGAGTAGCCCACACTGAAAATCTTTCAACTTGATGAAGAATGGTATGCCTTGTAAACTGGATTTTTCTCTTTTTTATATTTACTTTATACATGTTTATTATATCCCCTCTTAATAATTTCCTCTTGAACAAAACAATCACAGCCTTTAAGGGTCTGCTGATAGGAAAAAAAAAACTTATTTTCCATCTAGCCATCTTCAACTGATTTTGCTAAGTTCTTCTGAAATCTGGACTATATTTTTCCTTATTTTTTAATGATCAGTTGGCCACAAAGTTTCAGGTAACATCATGTAATTTTTTTTATTTTATTCAATATCCATATACTATAGTAAATTGCTTCCCACAGGTTTCATATCCTGTTGAACAGCTCTCTCCCAGTGCTTCTTCATGAACAGGACAAATATTATAATGTGAAGCGTTTCCCATCTCCTTTCATTAAATGATGGAAGTTGAGCCAAGAGCCATTAAGAAAATACTTACTTATTCTTGCCATTTTAATTTAAAGGAACATTAAATTTAAATAAATCTTTACAAATTTGAATTTATCTTTTAATTTAAAAGTTATTGAAAAATAGATCACATTTCTTTCCCACCTACGGATGAAACTACTTCAGAGGTAGGTGTTTTGTAGAGAAGTTTTTATTTTTCTGAAAAATACTCAAGATAAAGGAAATATTAATCCTTAATTATTTTGCAACAGTACCAGTTTCTGGTGTAGCAAGGTCCCCATGCTCTGGGTGTTTTTGTTGTTTTTTTTTTGTTTTTTTTACCTCTGTCCCATTCTCCAGAAGGTCACTTGAACTGCAAAAGTCTAGCTGTTTCTGAGGTGGAAGGTCCCCTCTGTTCCCCAGAGGTTTCAGCTGCCCGGAGCAGGCACACACCCCTTCCCACTCTTCCAGGCTCCAAACTTTTGACAGAACAGAAATGGACTTAGAGAGAATAAGAACAGGCATGAGTTATATTTTCTTTCAAAATTGCAAAACCGCTTTTATCTTGGCCAATTATGAACTGTTTTTAACATCATGGAGGACATTTGCAAAGTATAGGAAGAGCTTTGTGGGGATTCTCTTGGAAAGCCAAGAAGGGAGTGATACATCTGTTGAAGGACTATCTTTGCTCTCAGCTCAAAGCATCTGCTACTAAATGTTGCTGTAGACAGGGGAATAGGATCCATCATGTGGGTTGTTTAACCTGAGTGAGGTTTTACAGCTCAGTTGGCTGGAACACGGTGCTAATATTGCCAAAGTCGTGGGTTTGACCCCCACATGCAGTCCAGAGTTGGACATGAGGGAACTTTGTGTGTCCTTTTCAACTCAGATTCTGATTATTTTGTGATATGACAGAAGTTATTTGTTGACTATATTCCATTATGACCTCCTCGAAGACTTGTCTGGGGAAGTGTCATTAAGACAAATCATCAAAAGGAGTAGTTCTGTTGAAAACTTGGAAAATTTTCATGGACACTCTGAGCAGCTATAAGTTAACACCTCTCTTTTTTCTTCAGGGAAATTGCTCTGGTTCGCATCAGCCGATGAAATATCTCACTGAGTTAATTTGACCTTAAACAAATCTGTGTAGTGGGAGCCATGGCTGTGGTGAACAGCAGAACTTATTGGCTGGGGTTTTTTCGTGGGCCTGTTAAGAAATTTATGCTGATTTCTTTTTCCTTTGGAAAATTATGATTCACTAGAACATGACCTCTGAGAAGGAAAGTACATTGAAATAAATCCTAAATAAAAAATTCAAAAAGGGTTTTAACACTTTAGACTGTCCCTTTAGGATTGCTGCAATATAGAAGTTTTTAGCCCTCAATTCAAAGGAATTTTTTATTTTGAAATCTGAACCTATTCCTCCATATCTAAAAGAATACTGGTATAAATGAAATACCAAAACCACCGAAGGATAGCAAAACAAATAAATTATACATCTGAGATTAATCCTGTCTCTCTAAAAAATTACCCAATCACAAAATAAAATGTCTTCAAACAGTTAATACTGAAATTATATGTCAAGACAATTAATATGCTTTGTAAAAAATGATTTGATTTAATTGAAGATACATAAGTGCATTTTTTGTCAACAACAGGGATCCATTCCTGCCATTATAAAATTTAGTTTTCAGAGTCTGGCCACTTTCAATGTACATACTGTAAACTTTACTCCGAAATATGTGACTACAATTTTAGCTTCCTTCTGGATAAATTGTCTGCCAGTTTATAACTCCAAAACATGTGGCACTAGAAATTCTTCTCCCAGACTATCATAGCATGAGCAGTTCAGAGCTATGATGGGAGATAAGTTGCAGTCACTGTCTTAGAGCATGTGCCCTGGATTTTCATGCTGTTTGGTTCCTACAGATTGCTGCAATATTTGGGGTTTGTTCTGGATGATGGAACAGAAGTATAAAAAAGATGTATTTTCAGACAAGCAAGAAGACTACAAAAAAATTCAAATTCAGTTACTAAAATAGCTGTTGCCCACAGTACAAAGTACAGAAAACAATGTGAATCCACAGACTCCAATATTTCCCTTCATAATTCACTATACAGGATGTGATATTTTGATAATTATGAACAGGACTTTGGAAGTGCCTCAGGCTCATTAATCCTCTGGAGCTATGAACCTTATGAAAAATCCTTCCTTGTGCTTTTAAGGATTTCATGAGGATTTAGTAGTCAGCAAACCCCAGGTCTCTCAGGTTTTTGCTGAAGTGTTGACATAGGCTTTTACTTGGGAATAATACCAGGGTATTTTTCTTTACACAAAATTACTCTCATCAGCATCTGAGTGTTTTGCATCCAAGTTATCTGGTCCAAACTGGAACCAGATACAGCTTTCACTTGGCCTGGCAAGTCATTCTCTGTCAAGATGTGACCTAAAATCCTGTAGCTGTAGGTCCCAAGAGCCATGCCCCAGTTCTCCACACCATGTAGGAGGGGTGGCAGGGCAGCTGACTTTGGCACCAGCTGTCATGGAACACTGGGCTTCGCTCACCATTCTTTTGCAGCCCCATTTTTTTTTTTTAAAGTGAAAGCATAGAAGTCCTTTCATCCTACACTGAAATTAGTTTGCAAAATTGGAGGAAGGAACCATCTCAAGGCAGGTGGGCTGTACCATCAAATGACCCAAGGAACCAGAACTCCTGTCAGCCTAACCTCAGTGCCGGGAAGGCCATGGAACAGATCATCTTTAGTGCCAACACTCAGCACATGCAGGACAACCAGGGATCAGGCACAGATAGCACAGGTTTGTGAAAGGCAGGTCCTGCTTGATCAACCTGATCTCTTTACGTGACCAGGTGACCTTCTCAGTGGATGACAGAAAGGCTGTGGATTTTGCCTACCTGGACTTTAACATCATGTCCCACAACATTCTCCTGGAGAAGGTGGCTGCTCATGGCTTGGGCAGGTGCACTGCTTGGTGGGTGACAAACAGGAGGCTGCACTCTGAAATGCACTCAGTCACTTTGAAAGACAACTTAAAGTCACCGAAGACTGGTGTATAGAATGTTGCATTGTGCCCAAAAGAAAGGAACAAGTAGAGCCTTTGTAACTCAAAATATGTGAGATTTTTCCTCCTTTTACTTTCTTCACTGGCTTTTCTGTACTATTCAATGGGTCACACATCTTTCAGTAAAGATGGGATGACTTGTTAAGAGCAAATGGGTCACGCATACCGAACTTTGGTAGTAGGAGACAGACCTTTTAATGTTATCCAAGCACAGACGAAACTAACTGGCTTTGGAATTTTTTTCCTTTAATTCCTCATGTGTAACTCAAGACTTGTGAGGTTCCCAAAGCAATAAAAGAAACACTTCAGCCACACACTTCATTGGTTTCTTCTGGTTCTGTTGGGCACAGAGGGGCATTCTGCCAGAAATAGTTGTAAATGGCACCATTCCTATAAAGGACAGTGAAAATTGTGTTTTCAAAACCCATCAGTTGTGACCAATTCTTCCTAAAGACCTCTTGGGCTTTTCTGCTGGAAGACCAGCTGACAGGATATACAAAGGCAATAAAAACATTTAAACATTGTCAATACATCAGGCCACAGAGCCATGCAAGCAGCAAAGTCCCGGTAGCACATCCAGACCGTGAATTTTGACTGGAGTCCTCCATGGCATAGAAACAGTAAAGGGCACAGGAAAGGATGGAGCCAGTAAGTGCTGCCATTGTCCATTATAATGAAAAAGAGTTAAAAGAGGCTGAGAGACTTCTCTGAAACTTGTGCACCGAGGAATGCAAAACATGGCAGGAAAACCCAGTGCCTGCTATTTCTCCCTTGTCCCTTCCTTTTCAGGAGTTTCATACAATGGAGATGACTTACCTCAATAAATTTTTCAATTGTGAACTTTTATGTTGCATTGAATTAGATTTTGTATTCTGTTTAACAGAGCTAAAGTAATAAATTAGAGGATAATTAAAAGAGATGTCTTCCTACAAATATAGCTGACATTGGCAGAAAGGTTCCAGATAGAGCAGTGAGGCAATGTATTAAAATTATTGAATAATTGTAATGTACAATAATTATTAAATAATGCATAATCTGGGTTAATTCTCTGTAGTGATTTCTTTGGAAAAAATAGATAGTAGCAAAGGACAGTACAGAAGAATACAGCAAATGAAGCCATATAATTCTTCATCGGGCTAATGCTTTACTGCCATTGTTGTGACAAAGTGAGATCAAGTATGAAGAGATACAAACTCATGAGTCAGAGGCAGGGTATGGCCTCACCTGCATTGTTGAAAACTGGATTAACTCCTATAGTCAGCACAGATGTGCTGCAAAAATGAGATCTAACGTTGGTTATGAGAAGTTTCATCCCAATGTATTGAGATGTACTCCAGCTAATTTGAAGAAGAAAACAGTTAGGACAGGATGATTTGCACCAAGCAGTCTGACATCCTGACTGAATGGAAACTTGATTAAAAGCAAGGGGTATAAGAAGGGTTCAATATTTGCAATAAGAAAATGACAAACCAAAAAATCAAACCAAAAAAACACATGAAGGCACCTGGGGTCATATTTGCACCTTGCAATTCTTGAGTATTTTTCTATTATCACAGAGTCTTAGAATACCCTGAGTTGGAACAAACTCAGATGGGTTATCAAAGCCCGACTCCTGGCCCTGCTCAAGACAACCACAAGAGTAACACCATGTGCATAAAATCATTTTCCCAATGCTTCTTGGCTTCAGGCACGATTGGTGCCACGACCACTTCCCTGGGGAGCCTGTTCCAGTGTCCAGTCACCCCTCTGGGTGAAGAACCTTTTCCTGCTATGTAACCTAAACCTCCCCTGACACAACTTCAGGCCATTCCTTCAGGTTCTGTCACTGGTCACCACAGAGCAGAGATCAGTGCCTGATTTCTCTTCCCCTCATGATGAAGTTGTAGACTGCAATGAGGTTTCCCCTCAGTCTCCTCCAGGCTGAACAGACCACATGATTTCAGCTGCTCCTTTAATGGCTTCCCCTCCTAACCCTTCACCATCTTCATAGTTCTTCTTTGGTTGTTTTCTATCCTTATATTGTGTATCTGTTCTTGTTCCTACAGCCTCACTTTGCTTTTAGTCCACAAGAGAAACAGGACGGCCATTGCGTTACCTGTAATGTTTGTCAATGATGATGATTATGGTTCCCCATCTTGGTGGCTGTGTAGGCACTCCTTTAGGAAACACCATTATTACAAAAAAAAAAAAAGGCAGGATGCAGTATTTCTCTTCTCTTACAGGTTTGAAATACATAATTTTCTGTATGTTTGTTTTCCTTGCTCAGTATGCATATTGCAATATAAATTTGGATCTTCCTAGTAATTCTTAAGGTTTCATCTTTGTCTGAATTATTCAGTTAGATCCATGTCATCCTTTAAAAAGCATAAGTTAACTTCTTTTTTTTCAGAAATTGAGGAACTTGATACCTGGGAAAAATATTCATGAGCATAACTCCAGATGGATGTGCTTGGTAGAGAAATATTTTTATCTTGTTAAGGAAAATGCATTAATGCAAATGTGAATACGAGAAGTTATAAACATTAAAGGTAATCCCATCTCAAAGCTACTTAGAGAGACAGAAATTATTACCCAGTCTTTATAATGCTGTAAATTGTGTCTGATTTGAACTTCATTTTAAAATTCATAGTGAAAGAGAAATCAAAATTTTCTGTTAAACACAAAAGCTTAAATGAGAATTCAACACACAGGAGAGAGCAGACTGACAATATACAATCTCACTGAAGCTTGAGTGTGAATAGACTAGCACAGTTAATCAAAACCCCCACTCATCTGCCAACTCTTTATGCATTCATCAAAGCTCAGCAGAGAGTTATCAGCACAGAAGATTCATACATCAAGGCTTCAGCTCTGGCTGCCTTGACATCCCAAGCAGATTAGTCTGTGACAGATTTCTGTGGCCCAGCAAGCATCCCAAAGTGGAGCTACAGTGGAGATGACAAGCAAATCCTTGGCATCTGATGTCACGTCCACTTGTTCCATCAAAGCCAACAAGGTTTCACTAAGGTTATTGAAGTCATGCAGGTTTAGGAGCTGTGTTTTTATTCAGACAACATGACAGGACAAGTCCTCAGCAGCTCGATGCAGCAGATAACCTTTCAGAGACGTCATGAATAAATAAATAATTCCCATTCAGACTCCTTTCAAACTAGCCATGTGTCTCCCATGCAAGCAGACTAAAGGAGAGCTGGATCACAAATAACTGCTCAAAAATGCCTTTCTGTCCTCACGAGGTATCTCAAAGGAGATCACAATGTATTCCTCAGTGCCTCAAGGAAGCAAGAGTAGAGCGATTATCTCCCCACGTGTTTGTGTGCCTCATGCAGCTGATGCCGGGCATGTACTGGCTGGATGCAGATGTTTTGATCTGGGTTTGAAGCCAAGCATTAAGGAGAATGCTGCCTGGGAAAAATCCCATGGTATGCCTACATAGGAGGTTGGGAAGTCTTTGATAGCATAGAACTAGGGCTGAGGTAGAAGAAAAGACTGTCCCTATCTAGGGATCTCAGGACTAGGCTCTGGGCAGGAGGAAGTGTGCCTGTCTTCCTCTGTAAGAGAAAATCCCCAAAACATGCATTTTGCTTCTCTGTGTGAGACTGTAATGTCTCTGTCTGCAAATATACCATTGTACCCCATTTTTCTGTGGCATGGATGCAAAGCCAGAGCCTCTGGGGTTGTTCAGCCTGGAGAAGAGAAGCTCTGGATAGACCTTACTGTGGCCTTTCAATACAAGAAAGATGGAAGGAGCTCTTTTACCAGGGCCTAACAGGAAAAGGGGCCCTTTACCAGCTACCTGAAAGAAGGTAAATTTAGGTTGGAAATAAGAAAATTTTTGTGATGAGGGTGGTAAGGACCTGGAACAGATTTCCCAAAGAAGGTGCAACATCACTGAAATTGCCCAAGGCCAGAGCAACCTAATCTCGTGGAAAATGTTTCTGTCCATGCCAGGGGATTGGATGAATGGTCCTTTCTGCCCCAAGCCATTCTATGATTTTATGATCATTCCACTGAGAAATTGCAAATGGATCCAAGGCAGCAAATTTACTAAAAGACCTCATAGGTCCTGGTAATGACAAATTAATAGCTAAAGCAAAAGCCATGCACACAAGCAAGGCAAAACAAGGAATTCTTTCCCCAGTTCCCATGAACAGGCAGGTGTTCAGACATGCCTACGAAAGCAGGGATCCATTACACATAGCAGTGACTTGGGAAGAGAATCCTTGTCACTCTAGATGAGCCTCCCTTTGCTTCTCTTCCCCTCATCTTTCTATGCTGAGCAGCATGCCATATGGACTGGAATGTCCCTTGGGCCAGTTGGGGTCAGCTGTCCCAGCTCTATCCCCTCTCAAATCGAAACCCCCAGCCTCCTCTGTGTAAGCCCTGTTTGGCCACCCCTCAGTTATCAATACTGTTTCCAGCACAAATCCAAAACATAGCCCAATACCAGCGACTCTATATAAAATAGCCTCTATCCACAGCCCAAACCAGCACACTCCCTTTTACCCTTCCAATTATCTCCTACATCCCACAGGTAAAGACTGAGGTATCTGCTTGGGGCTCAGCTGCCTGATCAGGTTGAGCCACACTGGTCCATAGTGGTGTGGGGCTGTTGGAAGGATGAGGGAGCAGCCAGACTCATCTCAGTATTGCCTTGTAAGGCTTGTTAAGGGTAAGCTGTCAGCCAGGTATTAGAAAAGGATGATAGATCAAGGTATTACAAGAATCTATAGAATGATAACTTTCCTGTGCAGGTGACTGACCAAGCATCTCCACATACAGAAAGGGAGAGAATTCTATGCTCTGTTACTTCCTCCAACACACCAAGAAGTCTGAATTACATGAGTTGCATCAGTCATGCCACTAACTCGCTCAACAGAAAGTAAATTCTCTGGAAATGATATACAACTTGTACTAAAGTCACACCACTCCAAGGAATGTTTTAGTCACAGGGAGTTCTCCACTTTCCTTTGGTAAAAGTGAACTCATCAGCACATAAACAATTAATTTCGCAATGCTTTTGTACATAAGCTTAGATTTACTGTAAATGCTGCAATTTTAAGGAGACACTGCTGCTTTAGAAAGGAGCAGGTAAACTGATACCTTTAGGTTGCCATGGAATGCTCTTTTGCAGACAGCTTTAGGAAATGTGAATTCCAAAAAGACATAGCCTGTAAAAATTCTTGAAAGAATAGGCATAAATCTTCAAGACACTTAGCAGAATTTTCTTTCATATTGATACTCTGCAATGAACTGAATAGATTTTAAAGGTGTTTTTCCTCAGAAGTAGCTATACTTCAAAGGTCTCAGACGCGTGAAGCCCATTCAAAATGGAATTTAAATGCACATATAAGTAATGTAGAGAAAATGGTTTTCAGATACTGATGAGGATAGATACATTAAAAAAAAAAAGATTCCTTCTGGAACCATGCCTATTTGCAAAGAAAATTCTTATGGCCTGCATATTTTAACAGGGTCACTAATTCAGTTTAAAATGGAAATGTAACAGGGTCTAGGATTATTTCAATCCCCTTTAGGAATGCAAAATGCTTTAAGAATATATTTTGCTTCCCCAGATCAGAGCCACCTCATCTTAAGAAGAGTGGCAAGTGTTTAAGCTAGCAATAAATAATGGAAGCCAAGAATTTGAGTCAACTGAGCCAATAATCCATTTACCAGAAACTGGCATTTAATGGTCATGTAAAAGTGTAAACACTGTAAACTCATGTAAATTTTCTCTTCATATTTTATTTCATGCACATACAGACACACATATTTAACTTGTTTTAAAGTATTTCTTTCATCCACCTGAAGGCTGTAAACCTCCTAGCGTGCTTGACTTGCAGTCCTGTTTGGGACCGGAGACTCAGGATTGACCTTAAAATTCTCTACAACTTCCTGAAGGGTGGCTGTAGTCAGGTGGGGGTTGGCCAGAGGACAGAGTCTCAAGCTGCAGCAGGGGAAATATAGATTGGATATTAGGAAAAAGTTTTTTAGAGAAAGGGTGATAAAGTTCTGGTATGGCCTGCCCGGGGAGATGGTGGAATCAGCATCCCTGGATGTGTTTAAAAAGGATTGGATATGGCATTTGATGCCATGATTTAGTTGAGGTGCTAGGGCATGGGTTGGACTTGATGATCTTTAAGGTCTCTTCCAGCCTAGTGATTCTATGAATCCTGTGAATTACAGATTTCCCTGTGAATAGTGTGAACCCCAAAAGCCACTGTGCAAAGTGGGGTACATGGCAGTGATACCCAGGCTTGTCTGAGACCAGGAGCAGGGAGATGCCAGCTCCAGATGATATCTGGGTTAGGAAAAGTAAGACCTTCTGCAATAGGAAGCCCCTGACCAGCACCACATCACATGCACATTAAGAAGTGGCTCTGTTCATGAGGACTTGGCACACATCTCTCCCAAGGCAAGTTAACTCCTGGGTGTGGCTGAGTCACAGATGAGTCAAGCACCTCACTTGTAAGAGGGAAGCTACGATATCCTTTATTGATCTAAACCAGTGAGTTAAAAATGTTCAATGTAAGTGGCATAGTGGTTTAACGAGATTTGATGGCAACATAAACTTGATTATTAACTGAATGCAGGATCAGAACTATCAGGAAGACCCTCCTGTTGTGTTGTGGGGCTCAGAAAGGATCCCCTACCTAACTAAACTATTCTAATCTCCTTTTCAGAGTGGAACATATCTTAAATACTAGTCCCATCTTCGTCAATAGTTTATGTCCGAAGGATTATATATGCACAACCTTTTATATCACCCAGTTAAGGTTTCAAAGTTTAACATGATAACGTTGCTAAAGATTTCAAAGTTTAGTGTCTGATGCTATAAGAACTCTAAACACTGAGAAATAACCTTGATATCCCTACTCAAGGGGAGATCCTGCCATGCAGCCTGCTGCCATGTAGGATTGCTCAGTGGGCCCTGGTTTATCCACTACCTATGGAGAAGGATTACTGACTTACAGTTACATACCAGCAAGATGTTAGGGTCACCATTCCCCACCATCCTCAGCTCTCCTGTTGACATCTGCTCCCCATATCCCAGAGTGACCTGGATGCAGCCATCACAGCCCTTACTGAGGGTTATGGCTTAATCCTGAGGCTGGAGGAGGACACTACCACAAGATTCTAATAAGCTTTGGCTCCAAAAGCAAAGGGAAAGGCAGGCAGACTGGGCTGAGGAGAGCATCAATACTGCAGACACAAAGGGGATCCCCAAGTGCCTTTTGCAAGCTCAGGCAGGTTCTGGTAGCACCCTCTGTGCCTGCTTTGTCTTTGCTACTGACAAGGCAGAGGTTGGATGCAGCTGGGTTGTGAAAACCCCCTGCACAGCTGTAGCCAACCTCTGGGCAGAAACTTTTGTTTCAGGGAAAGACCAAGCACTCCAGTAACAGGTTAGCATCTGCTCTGGGCTCTTCAGGCAGCTGTCTGAAGATAAATTCTTGTCTTACATCCCGCTGGTGACTAGCTGGTGCCTTCAAGCAAGGAATTTCATTACTCATATCTTGTCTTTACCTGCCCACTTGCAAATGCTTGAGTGATAAGATTTTTCAGCCTCTCTAAAAAGCCAGTCATAGGTATTACCACTGTGAGTTTCTCTGAGCAGGAAAAGCAGTTCCCTCACTCCTTTTCTCCCTCTGATTAATGTAGTTCATACCTGGACTGCCCTTTCAGCTGGGATGAAAGGGTCATGCTGCATGGCCAGGGTTTGCTTTAAGGGCAGCTCTCTGAAAAAGGAGAGATATACTTTTATAATCCTAAAATACTTTATCACTGAACAGTTCTGTCATTGGGAATATTAAAATATGATCAGAGATATTTTATGCAGCTGTTATTAAATAGTCATTAAACATTTCTGGAAATAATACTCCTCAGCAATTTGACATTGAAGAATAAACTGTCAAGGCCCAGTCTGAGCCATGACTTAGAAAAATAGAAACCTACCAAATGCACTAAACTTGTCTTCATAAGCAATTATCTCTGAGTTCAGCAGTTTTCTACACTGAGCAGAGTCTGGGGTATCTGTTCTATGCACACCTCACCCAGGACCATGGTGTATTACAGGCACATGTAGCACGTGGCATTGCTGTGCATCAGAGGAGGCTGCAAAAACACCACAAAAGTCCACTTGTCTGAGAAGGTCAAGGGTCGTTTCTGGATTTAAGGATAAAGTGGAAATTGTCCCAGCCAGTTTTATACCTACAACACAGGTCACCATGCCAGTGCTAGGAGGCAGTGTTTGGGACCTCTGGGCAGTGAAGTGACACAAACTGATTTTGGGTGCAGCTCCAAATATCAGTGTGACCTGTCAGATGTACTTCATGGTGGTTTGAGCTGTGCTTTGTTGATGATTGTTCTTTGGCCAGTTATGAAGGTAAGTTTCTCAGGTGATCATTTCAGATGCCCAGACTTTGTGTCTACCAGGTTCTCTCATTTAGAGATTCAGGTGCTGCTTCTTCTACCCCTCAAGCCAATCACAAACTCCCAGCAGCAGCTGGGAGTTACTTCCCTGAATGTCAATCTTTTCACCTGGAGATCAATAAAGACAATAGGAGGTTTTGTACCTCTTCCAAATCTGTTCTCTCCAGATGCAGAGGTAACAGTCTCACGTCGCAGTTGAGGGGAGCACACAGCAGATTTTCTTTGTTTACCTAACTTTTATATGGCTTCAGGAGAAAATGTAGTGCTTCCTGCTGTCCCTTTAAACTCTGCAGGGATTTTGTCTGCAGGGAAAATCCCCTCTTATTTACAGATTAGTCCAGATTCCCAGGGCATTCAAATTCTCATTCCCACTGCCAGAGATGTGGCTCAGTTGTAACCAGGCAGTTCGCCTGACTCGGCTGGAAGTTTTGGTCCTCTGCTCTCATACAGATTGCTCTGCTAAGGGAGAACAATTCTCCTTCTTAATGAATATGCAAAAAACCAATTTCTGCACTCATAAGTCTCTCAGCTGGTTAGTTAAAAGCCTCCACTGGTGGTATATAACAACAAGAGTAACAGCTTGATTAATCCCCATCTACTGGTCTGAACTAAAACCTGTGCCATTTTGTCACATTGCAGTGACAGAGTCATCATAAAACAATACAGCTCAAAATGGCTCTC
The DNA here is from genome assembly GCA_003676055.1 of Chloebia gouldiae. NCBI lineage: Eukaryota > Metazoa > Chordata > Aves > Passeriformes > Passeridae > Chloebia > Chloebia gouldiae. Next base: position 29,900,041 of record QUSF01000006.1, on the reverse strand, counting down.
ACAGATTCAGAAGGTTGTAATGGCATCCCCACTGACCCAAAATATCTGGGGGTATGCTAAATTTCCTTTGCTAAAATGAAGGGGGACTGATTTTGAGATTTCATTGTTATGGAAATATATTCTGCTCAGGACAATTACATTTGACTTCCCCCATTCCCCCTGAAGCATCAAAAATATTTAATATGCTACACTGATTAAAGTGCTAGTCTCCTGTTTCTGGCATGATCTGTCTAGGTAATGTATGCATAGAGAATATGGCAGAGGAGAAACTGTGGTGTTGTACTACTGATCTATTATCAGATTTGCCTGAAGAAGACCTACTTTTCCACAGGGGGGATTTCAAAGCATGAATATCACTCCTTTTAGGTCTCTTCTTAATGACATTGATGTTTCTTAGTTACCCCAGCCTGTGGAAACACCCATGCTAAGGGTAGACCTTGAAGTGCTGGATGGGATATAGGCCTGGACACAAGTTATCCATGGAAAACTTCAGGTATCTCCTCCCAGCCTGTTCATGTTCTTGGCTCTTTATTCATCAGGATGCTATGGGAAATAGATCTGGATTGCTATAAAAGCCATTGTGCCTGCGACTGAGTAGAGAACAGAGCAGTTCCTTCACCAGTAGCATATTTATAATTTTAACATGGTTTGGAGGTATGTTGTGAAAAAAACCAAACATCAGTGACTGCTTAGTCAGATCTATCTATGTGAAGACGCTGACATCTCTTTTTGTTTATACTGGGCCATCTGCTCCAACAGTGCAGCTAGATTCTGCCAACTATACTGGAGCCACTGCTGTACCCTGGCTTCAGGCTCATGCTCTGCTTTCCCTATTGATTTTAATGAGGCAGAAATATCAGGGCATGCAAAATATGCATAATATCTGCTCTAATTATTTTTATCATTTATTGTTTTGGGTATTATTTGATAATTATTAGGGATAAGCATACAACCACAAAATGTGAATCAGTTTGCCTTTTGTGTAGTTTTGCAGATTCCATGCTGAGGCTGAATTCTAATTCTCTTTAGAAAGAAATGACATTTCAAATATTTTGTGTTTCTAAACAGTTTACCTTATTGTCTGCCTAAAACTGTTGATTATGGAGTGTATATATATGCAAGCATATATATATTTTATTAATATTTGAACCTAAGCTTCAGTTCAATGTATGTCTCCATATGCAATACACAACTGCATTTCCCACCTGAAACTATGTATCCCATTGTGTTAATCCCTCTTCCTCTTACACAATTTTGCTTTCAAATATCTTCCCTGAAAGCAAAACCACACAGCATCTCCATTTAAGAAAAAGGGAAAGTATAACCTAAATGTACATACCCCCATCAATTATACGTGAATAACATATAAAATTTAAAAAAACAAAACCAATCCAGTTCTGAATGAGAAAAAGACTGAACACATGGAGGTAAGGATGAAATAGCATAGAAGGAAACTTGTCATAACAGATGATGTCACAGTGAGTTTTTTTTTCACAAAACAACCTTAGGACTGATATTTCTTAGAGACAGTAGTAGGGAAGGATAAACAAGAGCACAGAAGATTTGTATGAACAAACAAAAACCTACATGGCTGTAAGATCAGACAGAATAATGGGTGTGCTCCTGACTGCAAAAGCAAGAGAACACTAGGATATATTTTCTTTCCAACAGGAGCATCCTTCAGCACTTCATGATGGATTGTGCTTGTGTAAGGATTGAGATTATATTAGGTAGCCTTCAAAGACAGTTGCCAACTAGAGTCACAGTCCATCCAAGTCCCGTGCTACCATATACTTCACCCTCCCTTTTCTGATCCTCTGACACCTACTACCCTTCTGCATCCTGTGCCTCAGATATTGTGCTATGTTATCTCAAAGTGTGTAGTTTTTAGGTATGTGTCTCATTCCGAGAGAATGTCAGAGAAATTTTCTGCAGTCCCATTCGCTTTTGTATACCATGTATCTCCTGTTCATTTCTCTTGGCCAGACCAATGAGGTGTGATGGAATGATGGGAAAACAAGTCAGCTGAGATCTGGTCTGGTTCATCAGTTGAGGAATTTAAAAATTCTCTGTGCCTAGTGGAACATGATATATTCAACCATCCTCCCCCAGTTATGTTATGACAATATGGGAAACCTGCCTCAGACTAGAAAGACCAAGAGACTTAGTGTTACCAGACACTCAGGAGCTGTGTGCAAATATATATATAAATGTGTGCAAACATTTCCTTCACTCTTTCAAAGGCACTCTCCCTTCCTAGCTATTTCCATTACCATTTGAATCCCAGTGTAATAATTCTTATTTCTTCCTCTGTGTGACAATGCAGTTGTAGAGTCAATGGATTGAACTGCAAGTACATAATTGATGGCTTCCTGCGCAGCTTGAAGATTTTTGAAACATAAGATCTTGGTAGTCTGCTGGTTTTTACTCAAAAGCTGAAAATATCTACACTATCAAACATTCTTTCACAGTGAAAGACTAAAGATCATGTCCTTTCAGATACACGCATATATTACTGCACTGATATTAATTCAGAAAATGAATTTAATTTTCACTTTTAAAAAGTACAGAACCATTTGAATTCTTCATGAACACAACTCCATCCCTACATTTCTACATTCCAAGATACTTCTTTGGCTGCTTTGACTTCACACAGTGTTTTCTGGGTAAGGTGCAAGCTAGTAAGGGTTTAAAGCACCACTGATGTTATTTCCACTACAGTAAAGGTGAACTTGTTGCCCCTTCTCTCTGTGTAGGGACAGGTGGCCTGTGACATCCTGATGAATTTAATCTGTTTCATGCTGAAACTCAAATACAGAACTTTGGCCCTTTCCTCCCTGCTCTATTTTTCTCCTTTAAATTCCCTTCCTCTGTGCCAGTGAATTTTAAGCATGATCAAGAAAGGAAACATGCTGGTGCATGAAGGTATAGATAGATAGATAGATAGATAGATAGATAGATAGATAGATAGATAGATAGATAGATGATAGATAGATAGATAGATAGATAGATAGATAGATAGATAGATTAGATAGACAGACAGACAGGCTGTTTACCTACAGTAACTCTGAGATACCAACCAGGCAACTGCAAGTGTACATTGGGTTACCCTGCAGTTGTAGCACTAGCTAAAATGTGCTAGTTGTTTTTTTTAACCCTGAGAAAGGGATGTTTTCTGCCTTCAGAACTCACAGCTCTATGGACAGACAAAAAAGAGAAGGACGAGGCAGCAACTCCCAGAGGTTTATAAATTAATTTCTCCTCCTTTGTCTGAGAGAATTGTGATGGCTTTGAAGGCAGCTCTGGGCTGTGCCATAGCTCTGGCCTGCTGAGCTCCCCTTCCTCTGGCCCTTTTTCTCCTCTTTAGAGAATTTAGATGACAGGAATTGGTGGCTCTGCAGCTGCACAGCCGAGTGGGACACTGGTCACTTTCCTCTGGGCATTTTGCAGGATGAACAATAACTTGTGCAAAATGAAACTGCCTCAGAGTGGCCTGTCCCAAAGGAGCAGGGAGCTGCAGGAAGGGTTTTCCCATGGGTCAGGGTGTGACGGGCAGCAGGAGGTGCTCCTGTGAAGCGTGGGCAGAGCATGGTGGTGGCTGTGGAGGGGCAGCTGCAGGGGTGTGCAGCACACGGAGCAGGGCTCTCAGTGCACACAGCTGGAGAGGGAAGGGTGCTCACAGAGCTCTGAGTCCTGACAGACACATCCTGCAAGGACACCCCTTGCTGCCTTGAGGGATGGCAATACGGGTCAGCCCATGCATGGGCATTATTCTTTGCAAGACTCAGAGAGACCAATTCATTATAGCAAAGCCTATTTTTTTTCCTTTTTTTCCGCTTCAGTGGAGCATAAATGACCTGAATAAATCCTACTCCTTTGGCACATGTAATGCATGGAATGTGTTGCCGGCGCTGTAACAAGATTTATCTCTTGGCACATGTTGTGAACACACATTTCTTTCCAGTGAGTAGAATTGTTATAGCTATAGAGCTTGATTATTGAAAGAGGAGCTGGTTGGTGGAAGGAAGATATATAAATGTGATATACACAGTACACATCAGCCACACCAACTGGAAAAATCCATTTATTTCCACTGACTGAGTAACTCACTTTTGATTCCAGTTTATACAGGTAGGAACACGATTACTCAGTGCCTGTCTCCAATAACTCAGCTAGTATTGAGCTTTGTTTGGTCTTTGTGGCCAGAGCCAGCTCCTCTCTAGAGCTCCATACCAGCAATTCCACAGGTGTTCAGAGGTGAGAACTTGTACAGACCTGCCCTGCTCCAGCTTTGCCATACATCTCAGGGCAGGTGGCAGGATCTTGTGTCCACCAGAGTCAATTACTATATATGTAAAGGTAGAAGGAAAGGGACAGGGACACAAATGTATTTTTCTTGTACTTACAACCATAAAAAGCCATTAGATGTTTGTTGGGATGGTGGTTGTACCACAGAAATCAAGAAATTCCCTTTAAGGTGTTGGAAATGCCAGTCACTTTTGCAAAGGTCCATCATGAGGTCTCTCGCTTGAAAAGGGGCTGTGAACACAAAAAGCTGAGCATCACTAAGAAATAAAAAAATTCCACCACAATGCTTCAGTGACCTCAGCCTTCTTGGAGGAACAACTCTTTTCATGTGGGTTTCAGAGAATGTGACTCAAGCGCTCTTCCTGCCCCAATCAGATGTGGGTCACTCTGTGGCTGTTTAGGATACCAGGCTGGCTTCTCACCTCCAAATAAGGGTGGTAACAGAGGTCTCATGAACTCACTCACTGCTGCTGTGCCTTGATCCAGACTGACTGTGATATGTCTGAAGTAATTTCCACTTCTTTTCTTCCTTTTTCCACTCTACCTTTCTTCTGTGGCTAAAAACTGACCTTCAGGTGACTTTCTTAGCCAAGGCAGAGGTGCCTCCCAAATGCTGATAGCTTCAATCATGGTGATTTTCAGACATCCAGTCTCATGTTGAGCCCAGAGAAGGGGTCAGGGAAAAGCATCTATGTTTTACCAATGAAAAAGCTGGCACACAGCAGGTGAACATCCTCATAAGGATTTTCAGCCCAGTAATCACCAAGACAGGTGTCTCATTACTATGTATAATGAAATAGTATCCAAAGGAAGGGGGGAACATAAACATATGTCATTCAAAAATCCCCTGGATTATGGAAAGTATCCACTAACAGGGCACCCAATTAGCCCGTACAGCTTTATATTTTGCCCATCTGTTATTACTAATCTGGCCTCAAGTGTGCAGTTTAGTGCTGTAAAACCTTTGGTTGGGACTGTTTCATTAAACTCTGTGGCCTGCAGCATCTGCCTCCAGCTAGGAGAACTGTTTTGGAAACCTTCCAAATCACAGAATCAGTAGTTATATTTTCTGTGTTCCAAAGATGCTTCTGGCCTGGTTGGTGCTCAGTTTCAGCGAAATATATCCATATATCTGTGTGATGTTTTGGAAAGAGATAGTCTGCTGTGTAGTTTTTATGTACTAGACTCTCCACCTGTCTGTGTCCCCCTGTTTGGCTGTGCCCTCATGCCAGTGAGAAGTTGGAAGGCCAGAGTCATAGCTCCTCACGCCACACATGGTCTGCTCCAAGCACCACCACTTACCCTCCTGTGCATGCTTTGGCAGCAAGACAGGAGATCTTCCTGAGATCTCAGTGTTTCCTTTCCTTCAGCGACCTCCCTGTTACAACCTTGCCCAGAGTGGCCTCTGCTCCCAAGCTAATTGCTAATCCTGGTCTCCCTGTGAATACTCACTTGAGTGGCTTCTCTCACTTCTTCCTCTACCATTTCTGTTAAGTGAATGCAAATAATTTCTTAGTTCCCCCTTTTCCTCTATTATCCAAGTATGTCGGCTGGACATCAAGATAAACAGTGATCTGCCCAGCAGTGTGGAAAGATGACTAGAAGGTAAGCAGAGGATCAGGAAATCAAAATGGCAATAAAGAACAAGAGAAAAAAGAAGCACACTGAGATGCTAAGCCAGCACAAGGAAGAGGGTCCACAATATGCTCAAGAGCACTGTCATTAAACACTGACCTTTATACGTCAGTCAAGCAGCACTGGAGGAGCTGGTCATGAAGCTGGTCATCAGCTGCCTCTTTGTGTCTCCAACAGCCACAGAAGCTGCTGCTGAATCCTTGTCTGGCCAGACTTTGTAAGTGAATTTACCACGTAGCTCAGTGCTGTGCACAAGCCCAGAAAGCGACGAGGATCGGCGTGCACAAAGTGTAAGGCGCGAGAGTGCGTGCGCATGGGGAGCCAATGAAGCTGTGGAAGAATATTGATTGTAGTGAGTACTGCAGACGTATGTCCAAAAGGTTTGTTTTCTGTAGACTTTCATCTCTGGGGAGCTTTTGGGAAGTTAATGCTGTGAGTGCTTGAGACTGGTTAAAGGGACTTTTTTGTTATTTTGAGGAAATATTTGGAGAGTGCTTGAAGGTAATTGTTAGAAGATCTAAAAGTTGAGAGACAGAGGCTTACCTGGGGCTTTCAGATGCAGAGACCAACTTCATTATATGAATGACATTTTCTTATGTTTTTCTTTTCTTTTTGACCTTGTGTCCTGCAGTAATAGTAATGATTTGCTGTCAAAGTATCTAAGACAGACACTACTGTAGGCCTGTTATTTTGGCCAGCTTAGAAGAAAACACTGTATTGCTTTAGACAAACAAGAGTTCTTTGCTTTGTTGTGGAAAACTCATCTAGCAGAAGCTCTCAGTTACTGCTTTGAGACAGCTTTCTTTCAAATACAATGAGGAGATCAGCTTTGACACTTTTGTTGCAGTTAGCTGTATTGCAGAGGTGCAATTGAAATCAGTGTCCACTGCGAAGCCTTTCTTAGTCAGAATAACTCTTCTTTGGGAGATGGAAAGCATATACCTAAGTGAAAAGTCTGATGCACAATCAGATTTGTACAAGCTCTCAGTAAGCTTTGAAGCATTTGCATGTCTCCTCTCCCCCTCTTCAGTAATTTACATTTTTATGATCTACTTGGTGAAGCATACTGTCGTATAGAAGATTTAAAATTAAATTTATCTTTCTTATCAGTGAGATATTAGAAGGTATTTTCACATCTCTTTTTAAGGCATTGGGAAAAAAGTTGGACACAAATGCTGAAACCTACCTGCTGGTTTATAGGATAGATGCTCCATTCATGATTTGCCTCAGAGAGTAGCCCAGAGTAACAATTTGCCCTTCCTGGACTACAGATTTGCCCCAGGAAGGGACATCAGCTTTTGTCTGTACCACTTGTCACTCCTAACTCAGTGCCAGGGCCCAGCAGCAGCCACTGTGACAGCTGGCAGGAAGGGAGCGTGTGCCAGTGAAGTGTCTTTATATGGATCCTATTGCTGATAGCAGGAATGGAATAACCCCTAAATGGATGTTTATGAAAAGTACTCTACAATATTTGATTGTTTCCAGCCTGGACACAGATGTTAAGGACATGATTTTCCATGCTGAAATACTTCCTAGCACTCAAAATAATCAAGGCAATAGGAAATATTTCTGCATAGAGCAAAGAGGATTATGCTTTATGGCATATATACGCATAACACATGTTCATATGCTTTTATTAGCTGTCACCCATGCTAAAGGCCAAATGAGGCATGCCATTTTGCTAATGGACACCTGTCTTGGGAGGGAATTGTTCATTCACTGCTCATGGATGTGAACAAACATCTTAGACCAGCATCTAGGAATTTAAGAAATGAGTTGTGATAGTGCACCCAGACAGATGTCAACTTGAATTATTCAGCTGTACTTGTCTCAGAGGCTACTACAGTCCTGCTGTATTATACACACCAGAGAATCTCAATTGGATAACCTTTGTGATCAGTATCTAGTGGACAATTGATATAATGTACATTATCTCTTCTGTCAGTTAATAGTTGAACTCCTGATTACATGTTAAGAAAGATTTTATTTTCTTCAATCAATACTTTTCACTATATTTTATGATAATAACTCACTTATTGGGTAATAAATGTTCAAATTCTCTGTCAGTGTTGCCCCAGAGGGAAGAAAGGCGTTCACAGTAAGAGAGATGACTCTAACAAGCACACCAGCCATTTAACCAGAAAGGCAAGTTACTTTCTTTCAGCAAGTTGATCATATTGCCATAATAAAAGTTCACCATCCATGGTATGTTTATAGGAATAGCTCTTTGTCAGGATATGTAAATCCGCAGAATCTGACAGCAACCACAATCTCACGATGTGGCATGGAATCCCGTCTGCCCAGGGCACTGACATCTCAAACACAGGACTGAATTTATAGTATCCCTGAATGCCCAAGTAGTACCTCTGCAGGGAGCAAAGAGGAATAAATCCATGATACTTCCACCAGAGGTTACACGACCAGTTTCCAATGAGTGTAGTTAAGATATGTTACCAGTTGTAGAAACTCAATTATTTCAGCAAAATGCAAGACACAAATACAGAATCACAGAATCACAGACTTCTGAGTCGGAAGAGACCCACAAGGATCATCAAATCCAGCTCTTCAGTGAATGGCCATATGGATGGGGGTCAAATCCATGACCTTGGTGTTATGTTCATACAAGAACACAGATTATGAAATATGCGGATTTTTGCCAGCTTGGGAGAGAGGTATCAGTAGAGACCTAGCTAGGGCTGTGAATTTTTTTTATGTCATAGGCCCAAGTTATGGTAGAAAGATTAATTAAAAATAGAGTGATCATTTTAACCTCACAGCTGACAGGAAGTTCAGTCCACCCCTCTGGGGTGTCCCTCTAATCTTTGGATAGGCAACCAGTCTGCCTCTGAAAGTTTGGTTGTGCTTATGATTGTGTTGAGCAAGTCCTGCAGTGGAAAATAACATCAGTGTATGATATTACATTCTTCTGTAACACCTGCAAATTGAATGGTCATTTAGCAAAATTAGAATGAACTGTTCAGATATTTTTGGTTTTTCCTACTGTGGTACTGTGTTCTGTTTGAGAAGGAGAGATGCAGATTGTGATTATGCAAATGTACTCTCTGATTTACTGCTGATTTTAGTAAAATCTATTTATTAGCAGAAAAGAATAGTCTAACTGGACCTCTGGAATTTTACAGATGAAGAATATGTTAAAATGGCTAGTTATTTCCCATGAAACAGAATATCTCTCTAAAAGGACAGCCAGGAATAAACATGTGAAATTGGGATTTTTCCGAATGATAAATCTAGGTTTGAATTCCCTGTAAGATACATTTTGACCTTTTTAGGACTCCTGAGACTGACTGTGAGGAAGATCCAAGATGTTCAATGGCATGATTATCATGCTGTACAATTAGAAATCAAAAGGCAGTGCAAAGGTGTCTTTGTAAGACAAGGAACAAAGTATACACTTAAAAACCCCAACATTCCCATACATCCTTGGAACATGCATGAATATTGCTAAACTCAGGATAAGGTGAAATAAACAAAATTTATTATGGATTTTAGGTTTCTGATTGATACCTACATACAAATGAGATGGACTCATTAAATGTGCAAAGCTAGATAATTTACCTAGATATTTTTGAGAAGGAAATTATTCAAAGCAGAAATTATATTTTATTCAGAAAGGTTTGATGGTAAAATATTTTCTTCTAGTCAAATAAGATATGACTGAGAATTTTCTTTTAATTAATTCAAGTAAAACTAGTGAACAGGGAAATTAAATTCCTCCAGAAGTAATTTTGCAGATTTATTTAGCCTAAGGTTAAAGCTTCATTTGAGGAAAAGGGAGGAGTAGAGGATGTATTAATGTCCATGCTCTACTAGGATTCTAGTGGAATTACTCTTTTATAGTAGAAGATCTATATCTAGTTAGCCATGAGCTGCGGCTTGAGTCAGAATGTTTAATGTGGAAACTGCTCTGAGCAGCAAGATAGAAACCAGAATTTCTTCAGTCCATGCATGGAACACTCTTGCATGACCCATGTGGATCATCAGTAATCCTGGGACCTTTTATATTCAGAAACTTATTCCAGCATTTCAAAGTCAATTTTTGCATTCAATGCAAAATTAATGTCACAACCATTGTCTCATTTTGCGTTGTTGGTTTGGACTGCTTCTTGTTTCCTTTCAGGACCCTGTTCTCCTGATTGACCATGGCCTGCTGCATTAACAAAAAAAAAAAAATTGGGAGTGGAACAAATAAGTATGTGAAAACTGTGGGTGGTTTAGTAGTTGGATGGCCCTGAGATTGTTCCCCCTTGCAGTATGGATGGGATTGCACAATGTCCTGATGCCTTGGCTTAGAGTGGTGTTTGAAGACTCGTCCAAAAAGCCTCTGCTCTCCACTTGCCTTCATGCTCTTTTGTTTCACCCATGTGTTACACTGTAGGGGTAACAGAGACAGCAGGTCCACACAGAGTCAATCCTCTCATTGTTTCACAATTCAAGATGAGCTCCAAAAGCATTTTAAATGATAAACTGTCTGTGACTCAAAGGGCCTCAGAAGGGGTGCAACATGCCCTTAGTTATTGCTGAAGAGGGGCTCATGATGGCTGGGAGTCTCATGGGCCCCTCAGAACCCATGCAGGTGGCCTCATAGTGGGAGTTTCAGGCACAGTCCCAAGTTTTGCTATTTCCATGTGGAAAACCACCCTGAACAGATGTCAACATGCTTTTCACAGTGTCAAGGCATGTGAGATAACATTTAAATGTGGCTGTGAACCTCTTCATAAGCCTGGACTACCTGCACTGCTTTCCTGTGCCCCAAGGCAGGGTTAGGAGAGCTCCATGTTTTTTTCCTGAAGGAGCTGTAGAGTTAACACAGCCCACTGCATAAGGACATCAGATCTGCACCAATCAAGCCACCGTGAAGCCTTCCTTAGCTTTTTTTAAATGATGATCCTTGTGGGTTCCTTCCAATTCAGCATATTTTATCATTCTGTGATCCTGTAGGCACCAGGTGGATGAGCTCAAAACCTTACTTGCAAAATGCAAAACCAAGCAAATGAACAGTGCCTGTATGGAATCAGCAGGTGTAAAGTCACTGTTCAGCCCAAGGATTATCTGGTGATGTTTGCCATGACATGGGAAAAAGAGGCTGCCCAGGAGCCATCAGGGCAAGAATTCATTTTGCACAAATAAAGCCACAAATAAGAGGTTTCTCATTAGTGGTTGAGTTAGTCTTATGTGCAGTGTCTGAGAGAGAGATGCTGGTATGAATATGCATTTTGTGGCTGTCCTGTGTTCCCAGTGGTCACTCAGCTCAAGCTTTTGATCATCAAATGTAGCAGAGATGTGTCACAATACTGCTAAACCAAAATGAACGCCTATGAAAAGCACTGGAGTAATCAGGTGCGCCAATGGTGAGCTCCCAGACCCTGCCTGCCTATGTGGAAAGGTCATACCCTCCATGGACCACCACGGGGCATCTTGGCCAATGCATCCATCATCTTAGTCTGTAGATTACTCTCTGACAATATTCAATTCCTGTTTTTTTTTTCCTTGTAATTATAGAATCACATGTTGAAAAGTAACTCGGACATCCTGTAGCCCTATCTCCTGCTTTCTGTTAAACTTAGAATCCATGGATGATCTTTTCTGATTTTGTTTCTGCTACTTTTGGAGTGTATCCGTGTTGGGGTTTGGAGGTTATTTGGGTTTTGTGCTTTTTTTTGTTGATTTGATTTGTTTTGGGTATTTTTTCTTTTTTTAGGGTTTTTTTGTTTGTTCATTTTTTCTTAAAATGCTTATATTGTATTCAAATGCTTAATTATTTTAGAGGCAACCAGAACTCAAAACTGATGTTGATATCATTCTTTCAGAATTGTCCTATATTTTGGAAAAAAAATAGGACAGTGAAGGAATTGCATCATGCAAAAAATATGTATACTATGAAAGCTCTCTGTTGCACCAAGGGTTTAGAAAACCTTGGAGAGTCATGTCGGTAGCCTCTATTTTATATAAAGGTACCATTTGTATTTTTAAAAGCCTTTGTGAGGAAAGTGAACTTTTTTCTTCAGGGAGGAGACCAGTCAGAGGAAATGTATAAAATACATGTTAAAATTAAAGGAAATTAATAGGGAACAGAGCTCGGTTACTTTTCTCCAAGGATCACATTCCTGAGGATATTGTTCCTAGAAATATGGTATTGTCCAAGTGACTATATCTGCGTGACAGTTTCCTAGGGCAGATAAGCTAGTGCTTCTTTCTTTACTGCCTTTTTCCTCCCTGGAAAATCTGAATATCTGCCTCTAGCCCAGCTGCTGCTTCTCTGTGTGAATTTGCCACATCCAGCCCTTGGTGCCACCCACTTCCTTTTTTTGTGAAATAGTCCATCTTTGTACCTATTGTCTATGCTGTCCCAAGCCAAAGTTCTCTCACTCCCAAGTCAAAGTCAGGCACCTCTTGTAGGGTCCCAAATTTTATTATGGTCAAGTGCTTCCCACACTGTGAGGTGCAGTCTTCTACTTGCCCAGCCTTCAAAGCATCTGCTTTATCATTGTCTAAGCTGTGCACATGCAAATCAGTGAGTTGCATTATTTAGCTGAGGGTGTTGACCCAGAAGCAGACTTCACCAGCCTGAACACATTACACTGTGATTCGGGAGGAAATACTAAAGTGACAATCTGTTAGAGAAAAAATGTTTCACCTTTTCTGATTCACCCTGCATTATGAGATTGACTGATGCAGATACATGAGTTGAAGGTTAATTGCCAGTGAAATTTTATATTAACACTGTTTTTTTTAACCAAAATTTTGAGATTTAGAATAATTTACTAATGAGAAAGACAGAACATGTATTTAATCATTTAATCTGTCATGTAAGACTTTAAATAAAAGGTTTTCTTCTTAAAAATACCTTGCTATCAACCCTTAGAAAATTTGACAAAGACCTTCATCTGTCTTTCAAGGCAGATCATGTGGTACACTTCTCCATTTATTTCCAAAGGTTGTGTACCTGAGAATATTTCTTTACACAAACCTAGTAAGAAACTTTCCAAGGACTGGATCTTTCTTGCATACAGTAAGCAAGATTTTGGAGGTCTCAACAGATGTAAAATAATGAAGCATTGCATGCAAATGAGCCTTTGATGTGGACTGTTCTCTCTGTGTCTTAAAAAAAATGCATGTGACTGCAGATGCTCAAGTTTTTAAAGTGAAGCATCCTTCCATGACAACAGATTACATGAACTGCTGGAAAAGTCAGTTAATATTTTCTTGCAGGCCCAGCAATCTTACAGGTGAATTATGTTATTTGTTTTTTTGAAGATCTCGCCATCATAAAGTACTTGTGCTTTGAATTTTTTCTGCTGAATTCAGTCTAAATTATTTGTATTAGTCTGTTCATATTCCCATGCACATTCATTTTTTTCACTCAAAACCATAAACATAGAAAATGATGGACTTCAAAATCCAGTTGATTTCCCTTTGTTACCCTTACTCATTTATCGTTGAAAACGTGGATCCCAGGTTCATGTGGAGGGCTGCATGGGAGCTTGAATTTTCTACATATCTGGAGGTTTGAAATGGGCCTGTTGGTTTCAATGTTTCCTGTGCTTACTAACTCATCAGATTGCTCTTTGACCTCTAAACTATGCAAAAGTGATGACAATTCATTTATAGTCTCTTAAAACAATGGATTTAAGGCTGTTGGTTCTTATAATATTTGTTCTTCCATAAATCTGTGTCTTCTGTAGGAAATGGGCACACATAAAGAGCTTCAGAATTATAATAGAGCTTACACAGGTAATGTTTAAATTTCAAGGCACAAGCAAATCTTGTCTTGCAGGTGGTCAGGCCTTACCTTCAGAAGTACGGTATGCAGAAACAAGGTCTCTACATTACACTGGGCTTCTCCTGTATCATATGATCTGCATATTCCTACCATCCAAGTATTTCACTTTCCAATATTATTAACTGTTGTACATAAAAATACTAGGGAAAATAAAGCTATGCTATTTCACTTTGACTACATTTTTTCCAAAGGCAAGTAATTACATTAGCATTTTTTCCTGCATTTACTGTCAATGGAAATCAGTCTCTGATAGTCATAGATTAAACCGGCATTGTTTCCCAGTTCCATGGCTTTCCTGGTTTTATTGAAACACAATTGCAGTATGGTTATGCTGAAAAATGTTCATTTTCCCCCCTTTATACAAATATTCTGGCATTCCAAATCAGGTATTTTTAACCTTTGTGCTCCTCAGTATTTCTAATGGCTACCCCCCACTTTGTCTGCAAATGTGCTGTTAGTAAAAATTACTTTCTTTTTCTATTGCCATGATTGTTCAATTCATTTGAAAAAATATGCTGATTGTCACCTAAGAGCAACCAGAGCTACCACTTTTTCTGCTGAGTGGCTGATAGTAATTTGTAAGGAAAATGAATTTGTAAGGAAAGTGATCTGTTATACCTTAGGAAAAGAAAAGAATGCAAGAGATAAATTAGTACTCACAGAGCACAGCTTTCCTGGGTTTATAGACATAGTGCTCAGTAGCTCTCTGCAGTCTGCAATGGGATTTTAGCACAGACCTACTGAGAACCACTCCGAGGCAGCAAGGTGGGGACACAAGGTCCACACAGAGGTGCAGGCTGCTCCCTGTCCCAGCTGAACTGATTTTCAGAAGACCAGGAAATGACACAGGCAAAGCCAAAGCTCAGAACTTTAGTGCTGTTTCAGGACATATTCCCACTCATTACTAGTGTTAGCAGTGGAACGTCTTCAGATATGTTCAGATGAAGGTGTCAGATTTGAAGTATCATCCACCTGGGGTAATTTTTGGATGTAAGCTTTCTCCTTCAGAGACTTTCCTTCCAGAAATGTGTTTACTGGTAATACACAAAACTGGGAGGTGTGTAGTGAGTTTTGTTAGTTGGGTGATTTGTTGGTTGGTTTGTTGGCTAGTTTGGTTTGTTTCGGGGTTCAGTGTTTTTCTCAGGGTCTGGTTTCAGACTGGGAATTTTTCTGAGAATGAGCAGAGATACATGGTTTGCCTGACTGGCTGGAGCAGTTGATGAACTGCCGGGCAGGTCTGCCATTCAGAGGGAACTGGAGAGGCTGGAGAAGTGGGCTGACAGGAACCTTATGAAGCTCAGCAAGGGCAAATGTCAAAGTTCTGACCCCAGGGAGGAACAACCCAAGACACAAGACAGGCTGGGTATGACCAGGTGAGAAACAGCTCTGCAGAGAGATACCTGAGGAACCACAGACAGAACAGGGGGTGGAATTCTGCCCTGGCAGTTTCCTTGTACTGCACTGTATCATCAACCCATGGGGCAGAAGGTTGAGGTAGGTGGTTCTTCCCCTCTGCTCAGTGTTGGTGAAACACAACTGGAATTCCGGGTCCTGTGCTGGGCTACACAGTACAAGAGAAATGGGCATTCTGGAGCAGGCAGAGAGAGGGACCATGAAAATGGTGAAGGGACTGTAGCATCTTACATGTGAGGAGAGGTGCAAGATTTGAAACTTTGTAGCCTGGAGAAAACTCAAGTGAATCTTATTCAGTGTCTAAATATCCAACCAGAGAATTCATAGAAATCAGACTGTCTGTGGAGGGGTTCTACGAGACACGGCAGGAAACAAATGAGTTTCATTAGAAGAGAAAATCCTTACACCAATAGTGATAAAGCACTGTCACAGACTGCCCAGAGAGTCGTGAATTCCCATCTTGGAGGTACTCACAACTCAGCTGCCCAAGACTCCAGACAACCTGATCTGCATAGGAGTTAGCCCTGATTTGCCTGGGATGGCACTTGCTAACTTACTATCCAGCCTATGTGATTCTGTGATTTTCAGATCCTACAAGGTCAGCTGTCAAATGTATGATTTCAGCTATGGAGGAATTTATAAACTGGGTGTTTTGCTTCTCAAGGAAAGATTTTTCAAACCAATGAACCAAACATATCATGTGAGGTGTCTGAGTGAGGAAACTTGAATTTATCCATATGTTTACCAGCATATTCATTAGAAAGGTGGCTTTGGTTTGAAAATTTAAGCAGTATAAAGCAGAAATTAATTGTCTTTGCTAGTCATTCTTAGGTTCCCAGCATTGACAAGGGACATATTTCTTGGATCTATGAGCTTCCACAGTTATCTTGTACAGGGAGATTAGCCTCATCTGTAACCTTTGGCGTGTTCTTTCCTGCTGATGTGACTTAAGAAATTATTTTTTTCGTACAGCTTATGTTAGTTTTGTTTTGTTAAAAATACTTTTATTTTTTTTTCTTCAGATTTTGGGTCTGGGATGTTGCTCTTATTTTTTTCTTTCTTCCAGCCTGACAAGCTCTATCTTGAAGCTATCACAACCTGGGACCACAGCTGGTCAGGCTGAAGGAGGGAGGCAGGTATGCACGAAACATTTTTACTGTTTTCCTGTAGAACTCCAGGCTATTATGACCTGCTTCCTATTTCACTAATCCATTCACTCAGTTTAAGCCTTTGATGTATTGTAAACTATTGTACCTAAACACTGTAAGCAGTGATGATAAACACCAGCCTGAAAATAACCATTAGCCCTGGTGTCTGTGGTCAGCATGCTCTCAGAGCCCGAAGGTTAAATATAGCACTCTGCAGTGCCAGCCTATCTCTCATGCAGCTGATGCAATTCTCCATAGCTTATTCATTTCAGTCTTTCATTTTGTTTTTGCATTATGAGATAGGGTAAAAAACTGTTGTCCATATCAGATTTTTAAAATGGAACCTAATCAAAACACTCTGTGTTCTGCACCCAGTGCCACAGTGAAGATGCTTTAGCAGTGTGGTGACTCAGGGTAAAGGCTGACATTTGAGAAATATTCACATAATTCTAATGGTGAGTGGCTAGCTTGAACAAACAGGAGAAAGTTAACTCTGGAGGGGCATGAAGGGAATGTAAATTGACAAAATCTTCTTTGAAAAAGCCAAGAACAAATATGAATACAAAGTGTTGCTTGTAGCATTTGGGTGTAGAAGAAAGAGGAATTCTTTCTTTTTTATTTTTTTTTAATTTTTTAAATTTTTTTTTTTTTTGGGAGCAGGAGAGAGGTTGTATCTTGTGGAGGCTGTAGTTGCTCTTTGTGCAAAGAGCAGTGAAGAAATTAGGAAAATTTTTACCTTGATTGCAACAACCCTCCACTGGGAGACAAAGAGAAGAAATGTTTCTCTTTGTCTTATTATTTCGCAGTTGAACTTTTCAGTTACTTAGATTTGATTTTGCTTATGTTCTTCGCCTTACACAAACAAGAAGCCAAATAAAACAAATCCCAAAGCATATAGCATTGCATCTCCCAGGCAGATGTAATTTACAGAAGCAGTAGGCACACTTCAGCAGTTCACTGTGCTTTCAGAAGCATTTCCAATTCCAGCTATATTTCCCATGCTTAAACTGGGGCTCCAGTGGTCTCTCAGTAGTAGAATTAACTTTGCAAGTGCATACATACTGCAGAGCAGCAAAGCTTAACACAAGCAGTAAATCTGCTGCAGTGAGGTGGAGACACCCTGCTGGGATCCGGACACAATAGAAGCTAAAGCCTTTTTTTCTAAGAATTGAAGATTTTACTTTGATCTCCAGGAAAAATTAGGGTGCATCTGAGACGAGATGTGCGTGTACACACCACATGTGCCGCACATTGTAGTCAATGCTTCTTAAAGCTACTGATGCAGGACAATTCCTTTCAGAAAATATGATTTTTTAAAACACAGGTAAATAACTTCTTGGACCAAATCTTACTTTTTATTATTTAGCTGACAAATCTGATGATGAAAACAGAAAGGTGAAAATTGGAGTCTATGTTTCATAAATGAGTAAGTCACAAGAACACAGCATCCATTTGTCAGGTTAAAATTGATTTTCTTTCAGCAAATGGAATACTTTCATTTGTATTGAAAATGCCAACAGTTTTAGTTGGCATTTCCCATTTTTAGCAGAGGCATTCTTCTTTTAATAGATTTTAGCATTCTTCATGAGCAATCTAATTCAGTGCAGAAATTAATTTCAAAATGCTGCCATTTCTCACACAATGAAAATCATATTTTTCTACCCCAGCATTAAATATTCTTCCTGGGTTCTGTAGGACGAGAAGTATTTTGTTATAGTGGCACATCAGAGATGCCTTTTCTGGTTCAAGGTTTAAGTGTCCATGCTGCATCAAGCAAAGATGCAGATGTTGGCAGTACAATCCTACTCCAGTGCTTTGCCCATGGCTAAGGCTGTAGAGCATTTTGACAATCAGAGACTGACAGGAATCTTGTCTTATGAAAACTTTGATTGTATTATTTTTACATGTATTTATATTTAGTATGTTCAATGTTGATAAATGGCCACTCTTAATTGCTAAGGAAGTTACCTTGTTCTGACAGCTCATCAGATCAAAGGCCAAGCAGATGCTTAGGGTGTCACTACAGTCAGTGGATGGAAGTAAACATGGGTGTTTACTTCAATGTTTAGGTGATCATTCTTTATTGAATATTAGGGAGAGCTTGAAGATTGTTTTCCAGAGTACAGACAGAAGTAGTTGAAAATTGTGGTTTATCTGTCAGAAAGTTGGATAGTCCTAGACTGCAATTTGATGGTGAATCTGAAGCATTATATTCGAAAACTGCATGTCCATGCTCATTTTCCCTTTAAGGTTTATGGCATTTCAACAACTTTTGTGGTAGCATATTGTTTTCTCCTCCTGAGTCATGTGAGTTGAGGAGACAAAAGAGAAAGGGAAGGAGGAGCTTTGAATATGTTCAACATGGTCTCATAAACATGCTATCAACTTTACAACCACTTTTTCTTGAGTGAACAAGAGTTAATTTATTCAGAGAAATTAAGTAGAAGGTAGAATGAAACAAAGAATTAATGGAAATGTAGTTATTAATTTATTAAGTATATGGAAATTCTTAAGTTAATAATTAAGTTATTAAATTATTAAATATATGGAAATTTAGTTATTAAGTGTTTGCTATGTAATTTAGTTATTAAATATATGCTATGTAATCCAGTTTCCAACAGAAAAGATCACTGGCATGCTGCAAAATGTAGAAGTGCAACACATTAGCAATTAAGCTTAACACTATGAAACTGATTATCTCCTTTATTCTTTGGAATAAAGGAAATTTGGAAACGAAAATCTAGATTTTAATGAAGAACAAAAGAATAACAGAACAAAATATTTATTGTCCAGACTAAAATCAACCTGTAAAATAATTCTAGACTTATTATTACCCCCAGATCTAGTTCTCTTTATCCAGAGTACATGATAAAAATGGGTGATGTTTCATAACTGTATTTCTGTCTGTCAAGAGAAATAGCAACTGATACAGCAGCCAACCTTCCAAGAGGGCTAAAATGATAAACGGATACCAAAACAAAAAATGTATGGCAGCTTTGTCTGTGTTGGGGACACACTGTGTACAGTAACTTTGCATTCCAGCTCTCATCTTTGGGGAAAGCTTGCCTTCATGATCCTAAAGAAAAAGTGCCATATGAATATCAGCCTTGGTGGCCTGCAGAGGCTAGGTCTTTTTCCCTCCATATGATGTATTTAAATCTCCTGCAGAAGTTCATATGTTACCCACCCTAGCTATCCATTCTTACTGTCCATCTGTGATTCATGCAGTTTGTAGTGGGGAGACTCTGCTAAAGGATCAGCAGGCTAGGGGGGGACTCCAAAGCATGAGTCCTTTCTCCTTGGCTGCAGGGAATGCTATTGAGCTGGCTGAAGTCTTACTCTCTCACAGTGGATGCCAACTCTATGGACAGCCTTTGGTCTTCAGCTGTATCACAAAACACCCCTTTTGTCTTTACTAGGAAAATGTAAGATTATACTGGCTGTATTTATGTAATTGTTAAAATTTCCTCCTTGCTGCTCAAGTCTTTTGAATGTTATTGGGATAACATCAGAAGTGTTTAATGAAGAAAAATGTTACCTGCTTTGAAGCAGTAAGTCGGAAAATCTACATGGTGGGGTTTGCTGGATGCAGGAATACTCAGGCTGTCCCTGGAAATGCAATGCCCTGATAATCCATACCACATATGGTAGTTACTTCTGGGCTGGGAAAAGTAACTTCTGTTCCTCAGAGCATGGTTTATCAACTAGGCTTTCAAGCTGGCTGAAGTACACAAAGGAAATGAAAAGCAGGATTTGATTTAACAAAGATGGAATGGTTTAATTCCAATGAAGAATGAGAGACTGCTCAGTGATTAAAATAGTTACTTGCCACTCTAATCAGGGTTCAGTTCCTGATCATGAACTTTTAGTAGTGTGAAAGATAATGTTGATTTATATTGTATGATCATGGTTAAATCACTGAGGAACTAAAACCAAAGGAAGATAGTGTCCTATCAAGATCAACATCTTCTCTCTGAAAGCCAGAGTCTTTTTAAAGTTTCTGAAACTAGGCACATCCAAAATGTAGGAAATTATAATTCTTTACTATGCTTGAGAGTTTTTGGTAGCATTTTCCCTAGAGATTGTAGTTGGAGACTTAAGAAAATGATACTGTTTCAAAGTTCTTTTATACTGAAGGTATAGCTCTGAACATATCCCAGTACTAAGAAGAAGCAGGATGGGGTAGTTCTAAAGCAGGTGAGCATGACAATTTTAGAAAAATCATGTTAAGAAACACTGGTTTAATACAATTGTTCCTGCAGCTCCCACATTATCAACACACAAAGGCACAGATATTTTTCTTTCAACTGGGCAGGCAACACAAATTGGTCTTAAAGCTTTCAGGAAGACAAATGGTAAAAATAGCTAATTTACCTGATTTATGTTAGTCATTAACAATGCACTGCTATGTTCTGGTTGAACTTGGGTTGTAAATTTCACATGACAAAGAAGACAATTAAGGAAAAACAGGTAAGAAAATTAACAAATCGTTATTTTACTAATTTGTACTTAGGAAAGATTTTACCACCACCACCTTTTCTTTCAAAGCATCTCAAATTCTTATCTGAATGTGTACATCTACATATCTCTTTCTTCAGTTTCTGGTAGAATCAGAATTGCTAGCCACTTAATGGATTTTAAGTTTCCTTCTCATGATACAAAATACCCTTCTCTGGTCTATCTTCCTATTTTTGATCAGATTGGCATGATTTATACAAAATCAAGCTTGTTTCTTGTTATAAATTAAAATTAAAAGTTCCAATTTCTTTGCCTCTTTCTTGATTGCTGGTCCTTCATTAATCACAAGCTATTATGCTGTGTCTTTGGGAAGGCACCATGTATCTTTTGTAGTGCTCTCTAAGACAGAGCAAGTTAGAACTGGGCGAGGTGGGGGGGATGTCTGGCATATACTCAGCTCATGCAGGCAAACAGAACAGGGATTTCAGCTCCAGCATGTGAGTGGGTTTCTCCAGAGATGAGGGGATTTAGAGTGCTCAGGTGATGCAATGGTGTTGTGCTGTTGCCTTCTGAGACCTCTTGAGAAGAGCAGTAGACAAGGCCTGCAGCAATTTGTTTATTCTGGATGGGTGAAATGACATCTAGCTGGATGAATCATGGGTGAATGCAACAAACATTCACCACAACAACATCTGGTTTTTCGCTGCCCAATCAACAAAAATATTTACAAGACTCCAGTTCCAGAAGTATCTGTTCATCCTTGTGTTATGGAGAGCTTTTCTTACCCTTCCCATACACGACAAGCATCATGCATGGATAGGGAACAGCAAGAAGGTGTCTGTGTCTACTGTCTGTTTTTTCTCTCTGTGTAGCCTCATCCTCAGCCTGTCCATTCTGAAAAAGTCAAGACTGGGAGTTTATAAATGCCTGCACTTTCAAGCCATGACTGGATGTCAGGTGAGGTTTGACACTTTCCTAAACCCAAAGTTTTATGTTAAAGAATCCTCTCACCTTGCTCATTTTCTTTTCATCAAAACCAAGTGCATATTTGCAATTGTCAGAGTGCCTGGCTTGGATCTCTAAATTAGAATTGTGCTCCAAAAATTTTAATGAGACAGTAGTGTACCAGCTTAGTTTTTGGGCAAAAAGGTCATTGCTAGTTCTCATTCACTTTTAGGCAGATAATCCTTAATACTTCCAAAGGAAACCTGACAAGGACAATATTTTTCTTGCTCATTATTCTTATAGATTTTTTATTATATATTTTATTTTATGAACATTCAATGAGAGAGCAAATCAGAGGTGGTAGCAAACATTCCAGCAACCTTGACAAGAGAAAGCTTTTCTCTGTAATATTCCTGCAATGAATACTGAATCCTTTGGGTTCAGGCTCAGGAGAAGAGTGTACAGAATAGAACCTGGCAGAAGAAAATAAAATTACTTCTGAACAAGGTGGACCATCAAGCTATATGTTTATTTTTATATGCTAGTTACTTACAATTTTTCCCTTTGTCTAATTCTTCCAGAATTCTGAAAGAAATTTCTCTGCAGGCACGAAACCTTTTGTCCACAGACTTTCCCTTCAGCTGTAAATTCTTTTTGAATCATGGTACATGTGAAGTGATAAGAGAGAACAGAAGGTATGACATTCTTTTCCAAGAGAAGCTTTAAAGGATGATAAATATTTATCCAAGCAGTGGATTCAAGCCATATGCAAATTTGCATAATGGCACTCCAGGTGATGTGACGCATGGTAATTATTCGCAACCTGATAAAATGGAGAAATTCAGGAGCATGCTGCTCAATGCAAACATTCATCTGTGAAAAACAACACTACCTTGTCACTCCTTAATAAGGGTATTATGAAGAAAATGCATGTCTTTAGAGAAGTGCATGAAGGACATGTCCAGCTGGACATGAAGGACATCTCCTTGCCTCCCTCCAGGAGTGTGATCACTGTGTGCTCACTTCCTGAACATAGTCATACCTTTTGTCTTTTCAGCTTGCATTGATTCCTTAAAAGCTTAAAGATTCTCATCATTCCCCAGACCTACGCATATTGGCCTGACGTTTTCAGCTCCCTCAGTAACATGGCTTGTGCTGTAATCACTCTGAATTAACAGCACTCACATCATCAAGATGAAGAAGAACACATCGGACTTGCCCGAGGGCAATTAAATCAAACAAAAAGCACCTTGAGGCTTGAGACATGACAGAAGAAGGTCAGTAGTTCAGAGGAGATAAATAGTGGATTGTAGCAGTGTAAAAAGGTATAATTAAATTTCCATTTATCATGTATATAAAGTTCAGAACAGAACCATATGTCAGATTGAATGTGATAAGATTTTGCCATTGGCTTTGCTTGATTTCCAGAATTTTGCTCTGGGATGCACTTTTACCTACTGGGATACTTTTTTTCTTAATCTATCTGAGTGAAGTAAGAAAGTATTCGAAACAAGTAACAAAATTGTCTTCATTTTGTAGTTTCTTTACATCAGAGAAATACATCAAGGTAGAAGGAGTCCTGCAAATGGTTTTCATGTCCTCAGCATAGTGGTTCCATGGTGCTCCAGAATGGGCTGTGCCTGAAGGAACAGATGCATGAGATACAGCGTTGAAAGAGAGCTCCTGGCCAGGGTAAACAACCCTGTGTGAGCACTCTGTGCTTCAAAGTGAGCAGGTTCAAAAAGGTCAAGCCAGGCCTGCTTACCTTTATTTTTATTTTTAACTTTTCGCTACTTAAAAGCATAAAATAGTGCAAATTTCTCTGTGCTTAAAAAATACAGGGCATAGCCTTGAGCACTGATGTGGCTACAGGAGTTGGGGTAAGGGAAGCCATACTGTACCTGCTTAGGGAAGGTACCTAACAGAGTGTTGCTGTCAGAGCCTTAAGTCCCTTTCTCCATGGTGTGCTCTGTGCATACTCTTTGTAACAGGGCTTTTAAGTGCGATTAATGGATTCCTCAGACCTGCAACACAACAGGAAATTTTGAGCATTCATTCAGTATCCGTGAAGGAAGAACACAGCTAGAGCAAATATTAATATTGTTAATATGAAAATATGATCTAAAAGCATAGAAAAAGCCAGTTACTTGCCTGTAACTGTGGAAAATGAACTTAAATTTTTGCTGATGTGGACAGCCAGAAGCTGATACACTGCACAGCTTTTAAAACTTAAGTGAAAACAGAGAAGGAACCACCTTTCCAGAAAAGGAAATAGCAAAATGAGTAACTTGTGGGAAATTATCATGCTAGGGATATTATCATACTAGGGAAAATAGCCTGAAATTCAAATAATCATTAGGAATTACTATTTTGGGTAAAATATATATGTAAATTTTGAGTAATATAAATATTTTTATTCCTATAGTGTAAGGACGTCTGACAAAGATTTATGTACCTAACAATTCCTATTTTAAAAATATCCATAAGAAATTTCATAAGCAGTTTTCATAACTAATTTTTCTTCAAATGAACAGCAGGCATAAGACAGAGAATGTGATGGGGACCAAGGAAGGGCTTTTTGTTTACTGTTTGAATTTTGGTTATATAAATCCATTTCTTTTCTTTTACTCTCCATTATTTTTTTGCCCCAGGGTTTGAAGGACTCCCTCTTGCATTGTTCTAAACACACTTAAGTACAGAACTTCCTTTGAGACTGTAGCTTGCTAAAAATTAAGTAAAAATTAAATTCCCTAACTTGGAGGTGCAGTTATGTGGAGTTTGGCAGAAGAGAACGTGTTCCGGAAAGTAGAATCTTGTAGCCATTCTTTGACTTTGAAAATAGCAGCATTCTTGGCACTCTTGCAGTTTGCCTAGGAGACAGCAGGATATTTGATGTTCAGAGATGATACCAGTTTCTCTAGGTATTAAGTTGTGCAACCTGAATAGCCAGAACCCATGACACCTTCCTTTCCTAGTTGCAACAACAATCGTTGTATTAAAAAAGGAAATTGATACTTCTCTCTTAGTTTTTCTTTCTCAAATTTATATTGGTATTCTCTCTGTCTTAGATTTTTCTTCCTTGTTTTGCTCTTATATTGGATGTGAAGAACATATCTGTTCAATAAAGGGCTTCCTAGGTTGATGCCCACTGGGAACTCTATGCATCTAAGCATGTCAGATAGTGGATGTCTCTAAATCCACTACTAAATTGTACTATCTTCTGTGTAAGACCCGCAAAGAGTTAATCTCAGGCTCTAGTGTAAATATATATTTATTATTCTCATACAATAGGAATCTAAACAAATATTTAAGATGGTAAAAGTGATTTAAAAATGTCAAAAAGTGTCAGGATAAAACTTAATATTAGGGATTGCCAGAGATAGCTGCAAAAGGGAAATAATGGGAAATCCCATCACTTTGCTCTCAGTGACTCACTGTTGTGCTTCTAGAAAAGGTCTGTAGGTAAGGGTCTCATGCTGGAGACAGAACAGATCCAGCTGATCTTTCTGCTTCATGTTTTCATGCAGTTACGTGATTCTAAATTCTGACTGAGAAGCAGAAATTATTTTTTAAAATTTTTAATAACATAATCCTCACTAAAAGCTGAGATTTTCAAACTGAAGCTGTTCGATTTCCTTTAAGTTTTAACCATCTGACTTGCCTGTTCCTTTAACCACCTGCCGTGCAATTACCCAGGTGGCTCCTCCTGAGTATGCTTTTTCCTGCTGATCCAGTAATTGATGGATAACAGGAAGTGTCTGAACATGGATGTTAAATTTTATTCACTGTAGGAATAGATTGCATTGCCACCACTGTTGCTATATTTATTTAAACCAGTAATCACTGTTGCCATTTTATGTGCCCTCAGGAATTGGATGCTGCTGTGCCTTCCCAGCATGTCTTTTTTTCCAAAGACAAAACACATGGAAGGGACAATGGATGGAGGCAATAGCACAAAGAGAGGATTTCAAGAGTTGCTCACTGTTTATATCTCGCAAGCCATGAATAGACTGGTCAAGCAAAAACATGTACACTTTGACAGGAGGAAAACAGCACCAGGCCTTTGAAATGGAATGAATTAGTACTGACCTCTGCTTTCAAACTGAGAGCAACCCTGGCTGGCAGGGCAACACACTGGTTGCCAAACCTGCCACTGTATTTTGCTCTTGATGTTTGTTTTACAAATTTCTTTCTCAAGCCTTATAGTTTTGGCAATTCTGACCAATAGAAACCAAAATTTATATAGCTGGATATTTTGGATGGGGAGGGGTCAAGGACCTGATCATAGAGCTTGGATAGGTCTTTTTGGAAGGGAATGACTGAGCAAGAGAGAAGTTAGGGACCATTTTTCTTATCATTCTTACTCAAGTCTCTGAAAATCTCTGCCTTGCAAACCACATGGGACCTGTGATTTGTGTGTGGGGTTGATTTCTCAGTTATGGACAACCTTATCAGTGTGTTAACTACAAGGCTATCAAAAGCATAATTTGCTTCTGCATATGCCAGTGTAAGCTAATCAGAGAAGGATGGTAAATATAGTCAGGGCTTTAAAATAGCATGGCTATAAAAAGAGATATAATTGACATGTAGCTTTTAGTTTGGAATAGAGATGACTATTGTAGATATATAAAAATATAAAGGGCATAAAAATGTAACAAGTGATTGGGATTTGAGTGAAAATATGCTCAGGAATGAAAGAAGGCTCCCTTCTCCACTGCCTTGAAGCACAAAGGAACAGAGGAAACCTCTTGCTCTGAAAAGCCTCCAAAATGAAGTGGGAGGACATACCAGAGGAGGGATAACTTGGTAGTCGTCCTGCTTTTATGTTCCTGCCATGCCTACTTACTGGCCTTTCACAGGCATGGTGCCCTTTCTGTATGGCCCTGGCTATGATTTAAGGGGCAGCACCTTTTTATAGCACTTCTACAAGTACAAGTAATGTTAGCTATAATGCTTGCTATAACCAGGCCAGTCATTTATATATCCTTTTATGAATTGCTGGGATTCCAACATACACACTCACAGACAGACACACACAGCTTTAGAGTGTGCAATACTTCTACCTCATACACATTATAACTATCACAGTGTACAGCTGGCACAATATTCATGTTCCTGCTCAAACTCTAATAGAAGAGGAGTCTGCATTTCACGTTGAGTGTACACACAGTGACACTGCTTAAAATATTTAAATATAGGAAATTACATAATTAAAAGCTATTACTCCAGATGTAGGAACAGAATAGAAATATCCTGTATTAGTAAATACATCTGTTTTGTGAGAATGAATGGTGCTAGGAGTGTTTGTCTGTAAACTGATTAGAGAGCTAATTATATAAAAAAATATGCATAAAACATAAACAGAGTCTCTCACAGGAGTTTCCCACATGCACAAAGGGTCCATAATCTGCTTCTCTCTGGCCTTGCTACTTCATGGAAGATTTGGAATAGAATATTATCCCTGAAATGACCTTTAACTGGGACAGGACTGGATTTCATCTGTAATAGTGGTTTGTCTTGTGGGTGATTAGTAGTTGTCATGGGAAAATATTCCATATACATTTCTAAAAACATTTTTTTCCAAGGCAACGCTTTGACTAAAAGCATCATTGCAGGCAGGTCAGCCTGAGTAGGAAAACAGACTCTTGCAGTCCTGCTAAAACTCTCAGGTGAGACAAGGAAGATTATTTTGCCAAGAGTCCCACTCCAAACTATGGAATTTTCAGATCTTTTCATAATTAATAAAATCAATTGTCAGGAATTATTCATCTCAATTTTTTTAGTTGCTGTATTAATTAACTTCTTATTGTGTAGATTTATATCAATATTTCTTTATAAAATTTACACAATGACTCTTTATTTATCATATCACAGGTTAAAAAGTCTTATTTTCTTATTTTCCATGCTTAATTAAAGAAAAAATAAAGCTAAATGTAAAAATAAATGTAAAGTTAAAAATAAAAAGGAGAGTAAATTTTTGCCACACTGTGATTCCATGAGCAAGCTCTGATGACAGTGTCAACCCCCATTTGAGAGAACAAAATCTCAATTCC
The DNA here is from genome assembly GCA_003676055.1 of Chloebia gouldiae. Taxonomy (NCBI): domain Eukaryota; kingdom Metazoa; phylum Chordata; class Aves; order Passeriformes; family Passeridae; genus Chloebia; species Chloebia gouldiae. The sequence goes on along the minus strand of QUSF01000006.1, from coordinate 29,872,280 downwards.
TTATATACCTATTTGCTCTGAGTTCTGTTTGTTTCCCAGAAAAATAAAAGGTTTGAGGCTCTAAGGGGACAGATACTGACATATTGTCGCATTCTCCTTTTATCACTAGGGACTCAGTTTCTGAAAGCTGCCCCTAATGCTGTTTGGTCTTTATTGATGAACAGCCTTTGCAGTACATCACTAAGCTGCTTTGTCAGCTTGAGGGCTGGCTTTTTAATTTTTCAGAAGCATGCAGCTACTTTTTTAACACAGCTATTAGTTCACTGCTCTTTGCTGACAAGGGAAAAATAATTTCACAACATCTTTTTAGAAATATGTCACTGAGAAGACGGACTTGTCCCCAGATCTCTCACCCCAAATTCCTCCATGGAAAATGATGGCTATAGCCTGTATATGTGCTAGATATTAACTGGCTATATGGTTAAATTAATGAGTGAAATAAAAAAGAACATTTATGGAAGCTGGCTATGAGTTTGCAATGATGAATATCTCCCACAAGCTCAATTATTTTTTGCATGCACCTCTAGTCAGAACTACGTTTGTACAGACTCCTCAGCTCAGTGATAGAGCTCAGACATGTGACTTTTACAATTGTGGGCACATTAACCAAAGTCATTCTCATGACTCACTGCAGACCTGTCACTTTATTGGAATTAATTTTATCAACTTGAAAAATCTGTGATGTGTATATTTACCTTGTGACTTTGAGGTGCCCAGGGGTATTTACAATGCACACAGATGGCCATATCCTTTAAGGCTAGCAGTTGCAGGCCAAGAAGAATGTATTAAAGCACCTCAATGTCACAAGGCACCCAGATGCAGGCAACTGGATCAAGCCTCTGAAATCTGGCCAAATGATTTGTGCCTGTGGTGTCTGTTGTGGGGATGCAGCTTGGATATACACTTATTTCTGGGTTGAACACTTCAGCAGACCTCTCTTTGAATTTAACATATTCTGTCTACATACTAGATCTCCCTTTCAATTTCTAAGATAACAAAAATCTAGGTAATCATGAATATATACCATATTCATTGCTTTAGCCAAAGTGATAGTTTTGTTCCAAGAGACTTGCTGTTTGTATGGCATTGGATCCATGCAGAAAATTATTCTGCTCTATTCTTACTGGAATATCTCCTAGATTTTCCTTGTCTTTTTTTGTACTTCACTGAATCAGCTACATGCCTGCAGTAAATCAACCATACTCCAATCATTGTCAACAAGAGGAAGTCTACCCTTTGCTATTAAAGCATATGGGCTGCAATCTGTTAGTATTATTATATCTGACAAATATAAATTTGTTAAATCAGAGGGCATGAGTTTTTGTCTTCCTAAATAATCTTATAGTCTCTCTCTTGCTACTTTCCATTTCTTTTAACAGCAGTCAAATTATCTTTGCCTTGAAGTAAAGTATGGCATTTTTTGTCTAAAATAATAATCTACTCTCCAAATTACTTTTTCTCTGAAGATCATGAAGTGTTTTACATCATGAAACTTGCATAGTCTCATCATCATAGAGGGAGAAAAAAAGGAGAACTGGAAAACACCTCAAGAAGTGATTATTTGACCTGCCCAATATTCCTCTGTTTTGACACAGAACCAAAGTAATGTAATGAGAACAGTGCAGTCAATTTTCCACTGCTTTTATTTTCCTCCTAATGCTATTTTGAACTGCAATAATAAGGCATAGATAGTTACATCACCTTAGACTAAAGTTATTCTTAATCAGTTGATTTGGATGATAAGATTTCAGCTACATATTTGCCCCTAGGTGGCTGGGGTAGAAAGAATAACAGAAATGTAATTGCAGCTTGATTTTCATTCTGCCTTTTGAAAGAAATATTTTTCCCTTTGACTAAAATTTGCTGTCATTAACACATTGAACTTGTTTGCTGTAGCCAGTGGGGTCATATGGAATATTGCTAAAAGCAGAATTTGGTTTGTTACATTCACAGGAGCTTTTCAACAAATATTTGATATGACAAGATGCGTAGCTGTTCCTGGTCTTATCCATGAGAATGGCAGAAGAGCCTTCAGGCAGAGAGCTGCTTCAGACTTCTAAAATCCTTCTGCCTGACATGTGCAGAGCTCTGCTTGTTGCATTTGCTGAGTAAAGGCTGAAAAACACATATCTTGAAGCTTTTTATTGCTTATTCAGTTTTATGCTACAGCTGTAAACTCTGTTCTTGTTTTATTTGCTGATCTGTTTTATTAAGTGCCTTCTGATGAACAACAAGAAGCATATAATAAAAACCATCCACAGTATGGTGGCAGCTTCCTTCTTCTCTCAGTCACAGACCTTAAACCCAGTCCCTGGTGTGCTGCCATACACAGTCCTGCCTTGTTTCTAATACTTGCTATTAAAATGTTATCTCGTCCTGGCTGGAGTTTCTGGCTGAATTTAGATTGTGCTGTTATTAGAGGAGACCCTTCCCTGGTAAATTTTTTCTAGTTCTGTAATGTCTTTGACAGCATACTCCATTGGATAGGTCTTCACAGGAGTAAATATCCTAGTCAGATAAATACCTGGAAGAATGAGACAGTTTGCATTTGTTAAGAATCACAAATCTTAAATCACCTTCTCCAATCACGGCAGATGTTGAAGTTCTGATTTTCCTTGCTCACCACCTGAATACCACATGCAGTGTTTTATTACACAGTCACGACCTATTTAGTCATAGCCCTCCCCCTTGCTGGAAAATTATCTGCTAATAGTGTACTATGAAGTCAAATTTTAAACTACTTCCACGAGAACTCCTACCAGGCCTAATCTGAGAGGACCCAATGTGGCTCCTCTATTTATGCTGGCTGGGATGGAGCCCCAGAAGTGCCTGTTCATCCTTAAGGCACTGTTGTGCTGATGTCTGGGTGTTAGGGAGTGTGCTCAGCCACGCTGCCCAAAGACCTGCTGCTCATGGGATTTGGTCTTCTGGGAAAGGAGTTTGCTTTCATGATACACCATAAGTGAGGTGAAGTGTTGTACAGGACTCAGTCTGGGCAGCGTCCAGGTTTCTTGAAGATTGCTTTGTCTCCCTTAACTATTGACAGTGGAGCAGGGAATGCTTTCCCTGACACTCCCAGGAAATTCATGTTTCTTGCCAGTGCAGAATGTATCCTCAAAGATGACATTAACATTGATGGACACAATCTCTTACTTAGGGAAGAGAACTGAAGATGCAGCAACCACTTGCAGGAACTTTGAGCTGGAGGTGTTGAAGACAGGCAGTGTAATTTAAAAGTCAGACTCTAAGGACTCAGAATTTACAAGGGTTTAAAATTTTGATGAAAACCAATGTAAATGATTGTGGCTGTGGTAAATGATCCATTTCTGTCACAGGACCTTCACAAGATTGACCTTGCTTTCTGGTTCAAACTTTATTTCAACTAAATATCAGGATAATGAATGAGATGGTAGTCTATTACAGTTCAAGATAATCTAAATTCATATTGCTGGGGTATGCACTTAGATCTTAGTCTATATTTTTTGCTTCTTTTTCAGAACCTTTGAGAAGCCTCCAGTGGCTCCAGCAATCTAAATATCAAACAATGACATTTAAAGTTTGGAAGAAAAAGAAATATACTGCTGCTTGCCATAAACATCCATTAATTACTTTCCTCTTCCACATTTAATAGCACTTTATTCCCTGTAAGCCACTCCCAGAGGCTGGATCCAGTCTTACCATTATATAAGTGTGGAATCTGAACCATTATCACATCTTAAAATTATCACATTCATAACAAGAGATCATTCCCTGCTTATTTGATCCTAAAATTTTTTCTTTGCACAGTAGTGAAACAATAGTCTATTTGTGAGCCTCATGTCCTTTTAGTATATTACAGAGCTCCAGCCTATGTTTTGCTAGAAACAACTCCAGAAAATTAGTGAAAAGTCATCTTGCTTATGTAGCAACTACTGGCAGGAGTAGCCACTTCTATTTTGCTGTGACCTCAAAGCACCCAAAAGTAGGTAATGCAATTACAGCTGTTTAGGACTAACTCCTTTTCTCTTAACTTAATGACCACAGTAAATCAAATCAAATCAATCTTTTGAACATTTAAGTTTTGAAACATCTGGATCAGTTTTTATTTTCATATTTGCATAACTTAATTATAACATATAACATAACCATTTTCATATCTGCATAACATAATTATATTAACTAATTTCCTGCCCTAAACAGTGAAAAGAGATACATGTGAGAAACTTTCTATCATTAATGAATATGTTTAAACATAACAGATTCTTTCGATGTAAGTCTACTTCAGAATTAGTGGTTTAGATCTGAGTCAGGTCCTGCTTCTTCTGTGAAGGAAAAACATTTGAGTCTATTGGCTTCTACCAGTGTGCCTTTGTCCATGTATTTCCAAGAAAATATCAGCTAGTAAGGATGATTTTGTTAGTGCTATTTCTTGAAAATGCTGAGTATATCTATACAATGCAGCCAAAAGGTTTTGAGCTCAGAATAGTTGCATTGATCCCTGAAGTGGTGGCACACCAAGCAGGGAGAACCAGGGCAGTGTGGGAGACAGCCCAAATGCAGGAGTGTGCCTTAACAAGGCGGTAGCAGAACTAATATGGCTGGACTGCATCAAAGCTCGAGTCTCAATCAGCAACGACTCTCACACCTCTACTGGTCTGAGCATCCCTGTGCTGGAACTGGCTTTGAAATCAGAACACTCCACAATTTCTTCTCATCTATGGTCACTAAACAGAAAGGTTGAAGATATTTTTCACATTCTTTGAGCTCTTAGTTCTCTTAGGAACTCTGCATTTTCCCCGATCTTTCTCACAATTGGAAATGACTGTTCAGAGTTGACTTTATCTTTCTTTTTGCCTTTGTGTGTGATTTAAAGTTTCAAAGCTGATAAAAAGAAAGACCTTTTGCTTGCTGCTGTCATCTCAGTGAATATTTTTACTTTGTTACAGAACTGCTTTCTGCTTAACAATTCCTCCTTTTCTTTCTCCAAAGTAAAAAAAAAATATATATATATTTACCTACTCTTACTTTTGAATATCAACTATAACTCTGTAATTGCTTCAGAACAACATTAGGACTGTTGCTGCAAGAAAATCTCTAAGAAATACCTGTTTATATCTTACATCCTGACCCATGTCTTTTACAAGTTAGGTGTTTAACAATGCCCTCTGCTTCCCAGCAAACAAATCTTAGGAACTCTCTGTTGTGGATTGTCCTTAGCAATCCAATGGTTGCTGCAACCACACATTGCACGTGTTCAGGTCCCCTATGCTTCTTTTCAGCTCTATCTGTTTAACCAGGGAATGGAAAGAACTTTGGACATATGATGGTTAATACAAATCATAAGAGGTATTTCTATATTTTAGAAACTTATTTCACATGACTGGAGTTCTTAAATTCTGCTCAAAACTACTGGTATGAACCTGAGGGATTGTTTTTACAAGCTGGGTTCTGAGGTTCAGATGGGAAAAAAAAATCCCTTCTGGTTTTTCTTGGAAGGGGCTTCAATGGTCATACTGTCCCTGCTCCCAATGAAACTGTCACCATCCCTGGACCAGGACAGTAAAGCCTCTAACAGGGATCCACCACCACTCTGGAGCATCTGCTTCATTGCTCAACTACCCACTAGTGAAAAAGCTGACCTTAAAGCAGAAGCTGAACCTCTCAGTTCACAACGTGCGGCTGTTACTCCTTGTATATGTATAATGTATAACATACATAACATGACCAAGAAGAATTTGACTCTGTTCCTTTATGATTCCCATATGCACGTTTGCAGACTTCATGGAAACCACCTCTTTACCAGCCTAAAAAAGCTAATGCCCCTTAGCATTTTCTTACACACACTGTGCTGGCTTTTTCAGTAGTCCTAAATGGAAGGCCTGGAAGTCAGAATCCTGAACTCCTGACTCAAAACTGCTCTGTCTGTGGTTCTATATTAATAAAGTTCCTGAGTCAGGTTCTGAAATGTCCTACATGTGGGTTCATGGCCTGCCAGTGGGATGCAAAGCCCTTAGATATGTGCCCAGGCTCCTTACACAGTCAGCACCGAGATACAGGCACCCTGCACGTGTCTCAACAATGATCAAAAGTGGAGCATTTACTTGTCTCTTCTGACTGTGCCAGGAGCCTTCATACTCCAGTGGAGCCAGGCAGCACTCTCAGATGGAGCAGGGAGCCAGCCAACAGGAGGTCAGGCACGAAAAGGCATCTGGCTCAGAAGCGCACAGCATCTGCCTGAATCCCCTGGGAGTGGGGTGCAAGGCCAGCCTCGGAGAGCAGGTGTCTGATTGGAGAGGATGTGTTTGCCTCAGAACTGGAGTTCTCAGATCTAGCTGAGTGAAAATACTCCTACAATTCTAATGCAGGTTGGTTTGGTTTTCTTTTTAGTAAAGCCGATAGAGTTTCTTCGTAATTCTGTGCAGTATAAATGGCCAAGACTTTGAGGCTACCCCCTTATCTCATGGGTTCACAAAGCCATGTTCTTGCCCTCAGCATTTCTGAGCTAATAGAATAATGAAAATAGCCTCCAAGTTTATGCACTTCTTTTTTGTTCAGTATTTTGGGGTATGTTTCACAGAGAGTTGGAAAATACTGATAATGTTCAAGCCATCACATTTCTTTCCTTTTCACCAGGTCAATAATATATTGTTTTGCAAGTATTGGACACTGGAATCAGTCATTTGAAATTTTCCTGAACAGGTTCAGTCTAGACAAAAAAGAAATTGCAGCCATTCAAAGATAAAAGGTAGGTTTTATTCAAACGAATCTGGTCTTCTCCAGCTGTACTTAAGATAGATGATCCTTCAGCTTCTTAACTGGGAGAGTACCCCTTAGGGCAAACTGCTACTTCATGCATTTTTAAATAGAACAAATATTTTATTTATTTTGGATAAGCTGCTAAAAGCTAAAAAATATTATCCTAATTTGTTGCATTATGTCACGAAATAACTCACACATTTACTTAAGATGTAAAAGGAGGAAAAGAGGAAGTTTTATTTCTGACTTTGCAATATATAGAATTCTAAAAGTGACAGTGGATTAGAGGGTGAAATTGCTACCTCTTTAACCACCCTGGTTAAACTAACAGTCTATCAATTCTCTCTTTTTACAAAGAATGTAAAACAATTTTTATTTACATGAACAGTGTGTGAGAAACTCTAGTAGAAATATGTAAACATGAGGAGGCATACAAAACTTTTAAAATAACTTTAAAACTTTTAAAAGAACAGGGCAACTATAATTCTTTTGGAGTAATTCATTAAAATATTTTTAAGATGAAAGTCCATTTTTCTTTACGCATGCTGAATAGTAAATTGCAATGCAAATAAAAGATTACAGGCATACTATACAAAAAGAGAAAAATGTGGGCTGAAAAAATTGCCGGAAAGGTTGGAATTGGAGCTAATTTAATAGATGTGCTCCATAAACCATATAATTTTTATTATGAATTTTTAATATGGAAAAAGGCAATGAAAAGAGTAAGAAACTGTTTCAGAAATATATTTGAAGCTTAAATTGTTTCACTTCTCATTGACTAAATTAAACCCTGTAACAAAATTTTTCTTTTCAGAATTGGTTATATACATTTTCATCTGTCATTGGCCCATGACAGATCTGCTTTTCTTGGTGCCTTCTGTACTTCTCTAGGTCCCTTAAAGCTATAAGAAAGATTGTACTGTATAATATTAGCCTATATCTGCTATGCACAATCCGATGAAAATTGAAAATCCAAACTAATAACAAGTGAAGAGACGTATTTCAGCATCAAAACTTCAGTGATAGATTATGATTTACCTGCCTTACAAATATTACCATCTGCACTAATATTTCTTTCTAGATGGTTAAAATATTTTCTGTTATTTCAAACAAAATTCACATATTTTAAAATTTAGCCAAAATATTGTGGAACCACATGTGACCTTCTCTGACCTTCTCTGGATCAGATAATGTGAAACAATTAATGGTGTCTGATTAGAGAAACCTCCAATGTCATCTGAAGCTGGATCTCTCCCTGTTCCTGGGCCATATGTAGATGTGGCTGTAGCTGCAGTCTCATGTACATGGCTTCAGAAGAGCCTCTCTGAAGGTACCTCTTTATTCCCTTTCTTTAACGAGTTCCATATTACTTCCAATGTTTTTTAAATATATCTGTCTCAGCCTTAAGAACAGGCTTTAGTCCTGAGCTGCTCCCATAAAAATTCCTTTTTAGATCCTTGCTGTTGTAATGCTTTTTTCTCTTCCAAATTTCAAGCTTAAATTTATTCATAGCCAATTTATACCCATTTGTTCTTGTGTCAGCATGGCCTTTAGCTTAAACAGTTGTTTTCCCTGCCTGATATTTACATCCCTAAAATGCTTACAAAGAATGGGAAAGAAGACAGATGGCTATCGCTTAACCTGCAATTTGTATTAATTATAATAATTAATTAGGTTATTTTGAGTTCAATATGGTGTGATTCAGCAGAATTTGCTAAAATTCCCTAGCAGAAAAGTTGATGGGAGATTTTGAGTTTGTAAATAAATCATATATCCTAGTAATAAGTGTTAACAACACTTAATACTGAACTGAATCACAACAATTGTACCAAGAGAAAAAAGTGATAAAGTCGCTGTCTGTAGTGCTTCACAGTCTGTTGTAGGGAAACCCCTGTGGTCCACAGAGGCTGCTAACAATTACCACCTGGGGTCATTCAGGAAATCCTTTTGGGCTGTACCTGTGTTGCCACATTGGATTGGATTCTGAAATAGAAATCTCCCGATTGTCTGTGTTATCAGTGTTCTGGCTCCAGGGTGGAGCAGTTCCAGAGGGATGAATTGCAATCCTTGGAGACAGAGCAGAATGAAGGAGTGCATGCCTGAGCCATTGCTGGGGAATTACCTATGGGTTTTCCACCCACAGCACCAGATACCAGCTAGTCCAAGCAAAACCTCCCACCCAGGCTGGTAGGGTGGCTGTGTGGAACTCAGGACAACACACGTTGCTCCACTTCTACTTTGAAGAGATGGTAACTTAACCACTGCTCCAGTTTTGCACCTATTGAATTAGATTTTCATTTTCATTAATTAATCTTGCACTCTCTCTAACCCCTTGGCTACTGCCTTTAGCTTTTAGACATCCAGCCTGTGTTACAGGCACCAGTGCTCCCACGAATGATGTACACATTAAACTGCTCCATACAGAGATAACCCAGCTCCAGCATGGGCACAGGTCTGGCTTTCACAGGCCATGCCAGCCCCTTGCCTTGCTACCACCACAGTGTTGAGCTGCCTCTTCTATATCTGTGTGGATCTTATTCAAGTTCCAAGGGTCTCTGTTGTTTTTATTTTATTCTGTATGGAGCCAAGTGCAATTTTTTTAAACATGGGAAAAATATTTTGCATATATTTATACAACGCCAAGCAAATAAGAGCAAATAAGTCCTTGTCATTCTCAGGACTACAGCTATTCTCCAAAGAGCTGGCCCAAGTATTTTTCCTAGTCTTCAGCAACCTGGATAAAACAGCCAAGGTTGATTGTGTGTTGATTGCCCTTAAAACTTTTACAGCCATTTAGGTTAAACACTTTTACATCCTAGCTATGTTGATTTATTCATTACATTACTTCTGCTTTATGTCATCCTTGTCTCAGAGACACTGCAAAATGTTTTTAACTTCTGCTCATAAAATGTCCACAAAGGAGATGGAAGACCATGGGATTATCTTTGCTCTGATTTTCTGCTGTCAGAGGGACATGGAGTTTCTCTGTATGCCCTTTACTGTTATAGTCTGCTATCTGCCTGGGTAAGACCAAAAAGCTTCAGTGGTTTGGGAGTTTAACATTAATTTCTACTCTTGTAATGACCTGGGAAATGTTTGATATTGAAATATTAATCCCATTGTGACCTTTGAAATCTGTAAAATTTTGGTTCTGAGGGAAGATATGTACCTACAAAATGTACCTTCTGTTGCTGAATGAAAAACAAGTCTTCCCTCACCCCACTTTTGTTCTTGTTTTGCTAAGCTTTAATCTTAAATGTAATTTTCTGTGCAGACAAAGATGCACATAGTGCTACTGTTTGAGATACTCTAGTAATAGCCTCCCTATAGATATATTTTTGAGCAGTTCCACAGAAAAGAATTTGGTGCACCACTTCCTCAGGAAGCTTGCAATAAATTATGAATAGCTGCTATTCAGGCAGCACTGTTCATTCCAGGCACTGAGTCAGTTAGGAATGGTGGAGTGGGAGCTATAATGATTATGAAATCTGCAGCTCTCTTCTGTTTGGATGCTTGCATGAGGACTGAACTTGGATTTTACATTTGAATAGCTCCCTTTGCCATGTTTTCCTAGTTTGTTTTGGGTTTTTTAATGCAATTACCATAAAAAAAAGGAAAAAACCCTTAACCCAAGCCCAAACCCAAACCAAACAAAAACAAAAACCACCAAACAAAGAACCAAAACAAACACACGCAAACACACACACAAAAAAAAAAAAAAAGAAAGAAAATAAAATAAAGAGAAAAACGTATAATGAGAAATTTGCACATGGGACAATGCTGACCCTAAATGAGATATCAGCAAGGCTGACACTGGCAGATGAAAATAACCTTCTGTGATTTCCTGGTATTTTGGATGCCCACCACAGTGGCACATTAGCTATGAAACTGCTGACAGTCTTCCAGCACAGAAAGAAATGTGGAGATTTCAAAATGAGAAGTTTAATTGCAAGTTTTGCTGTAGTTAATTACTTCTAACTTTGTAAGTTAAATGTGAAGAGATGGTGTGAGGAAACTGAGTTGTGGAGAAAGTTCAGTTCTACAAGTATATGCTAGGATACTGCTGTCAGGAAAATATATTTTTTAACCTGGATTGTTGTCTCCAAAATTTCCAGACCTTTTTCTGTACAATCTCCTGTCCTTGCAATAGCTGCCCTGTTCCTTGATCTCTCTCTCTCTCTCTCTCTCTCTTTCTGCTCCGTGTATTTTTTCCTTAGAATAGAATTTCTCTATGCTTCCACTTCTAATAAACATTTTATACATTTTCTCATTCTTTCTGTTCATTTACTTCTAGCTTCTTAAGCCTGGAACTGTCTCAGGAGAGTGAATTCCCATCACCCAAAGGTCACCTAGCTTTGGGAGGGCAAGGAGTACTCTGCAACTGTGCAGCAATAATGGATATCCCATAGATCTTTACATATGTCATGGACTTTGGGTGAAGCTCTTAACCTAGAGTCACTTTGATGGTCACTAAAATGTTTTCCCTGAGATGGAGGAATTTCCCTTGACTCCAGCTTGATTGAGAGGAAGAGCGGCAGCACAACATGTAGCAGGGTGGGATAGACTCTGACTCAGCTTTGCTGGCTCAAGTCCTCATCCTTCCTGTCATTAGCAAGAGAACTAATCTGACAGAAATCTTTTGGAAACTTCTTTCCTTTGCACTGGTTTACTGTGTCAGGTAATGTTACAGGAGTAAACATCCAGCCAGGAGGCTCAGACTTCTTGCCTCCACACAGGGCTTTGCTGGGGAAGGTAACTCATGTGGCTCCTTGTGCTTCTTTCACTGTTGTGGAATTTAACACACTATTCACAGATAAGTTCAGCTTTTTCCATTTGAATGATGTAAGACTTTAGCCTAGTTATGTGGTGTCAACATGCTCTACTCATAAACAAACAGCCTCATTTTTGGATATTTGATACAACAAAACCTGAGGTAAACAGTCAGCATGGTCCTCTTGGCAGAACATGGCTTTGCAAAGACAGAGGCAAGTAAGGCAATGACTGCCATATCACATAGGGTTCCTGCAGAAATCAGTCTCTGCAGAATTGGTTTCATGGTACCTCTAATGGAGTTTCTTGTTTAAGATTAGTTATAGCCTAAAGAAAGTGTCAATACTGAGAGCACAAACTGGTTAATTGCTTAGAGTAAAATCTTGCTCCTATCCTACTTCCAGCAGTATAAAACCACCAACCTTACTAACTTTTCCAGCAACAACCTACAAATTTTAGGGGACTTGATACTGCTGGGTTTTTAAATTTGTTTTGTCATTTTGGTTTTTTTTCTGCATATCACCGAGACATGTCAAGACATCCTGCATCAATCAAGTTGACCAGTGCTCAAAGTCTGGCTACATGGCACCTTTACTACCCAGACTAACCTGCATGGTCTATTGTCCATTGAAGAATCTGTCTTCCTTTACCAATGCCATATTTTAGGTTTGTACAAAATCTATGTACTTTAAATTTGACTATTTTTTCCCCCCAGTAGCTCCAACCACATGGAAGAATGAGACTATATAGAGAAATGAAATAAAAAAACCTTAAATTTTCTTATGGAGATGTTTCTTGAAAAGACAGTGTGGTGGGTTGACTCTGGCTGACTGTCAGGTGCACACCAAAATGCTCTCTCACTCCTCCTCCTCAAACGGGAGGAAAATCACATTAAAAACTCTTGAGTCAGAATAAAGGTCACTCAATAGGAAATGCCAAGGGCCGTGTTCATAGGCAAAGGATAATAAAAGTAGTTGTTCTCTACTTCCCATCAGCAGGCAGCGTCCAGACATTTCCTGGGAAGCAGGGCCTTGTTATGCATAGTGATTTCTTTTGGAGACAAATATTTTCATAATGAATATCCCCCCCCCCTCTTCCTCTCTTGTCATAGCTTTTATTGCTGAGTGCAACATCACGAGGTGTGGAATATCCCTTTGGTCAGTTTGGGTCAGCTGTCCCAGCCATGTCCACTCCCAATCTCCTGACCTACTCCATCCTACTGACTTTTTGTGGGGTTGGAGAGACAGCTTTGATGCTGTGGGAGCACTGTTTAGTGGCAACCAAAATACTGCTGCATTATCAACAGCTTCCAGCTACAAAGCACAATGCTATGAAGGATGATAAGGGGAAGGCTAACTCCATCCCAGCCAGAGCCAATGCAGGTGGATCTACAAATAATTATTATTCCCAAAAATAATTACAGTTTTTCATTAAGACATCACAGAGTGTAGCCAACATGATGAACACAGCATTGAAATTCTCATGATAAACTGGAGTGATACCTTATGCTTCAGAGAGATTTTATACACCTGAAAATCACAGTACAGAAGAGAGATGTTTGCCAGCTATTTCCTCCCTGTGTAAAGAAACCTCACTTTGCTATGAGGATGGTGTTACCAGACAATGGAGCGGGATGCCATTCCCAAGTACGGAAACCCAATTTATTCCAGTTGAGAGATTCTAGGGTTTCTGATGCCTCTTCACAGGTCCAGCAGGTATTCTGTGGCAATAATGTAGGGCACACAGGCAGCGTTTGGAAGCCACAGTGCATTAAACTAACTCAGATGATGATCAGGTCTATATTTAGCATTTGAAGCACTCCCCTCTTGGTTTCAGATACATTTTAAATATGGGAAATGACATTTATTTTCCATAAGTACAAAGTATGGTGAAAGTCTTTAAGTCAAATGTAGCTTTTATCTATTAACAATTGCTCATTGACGTACAAAGCTACACCTCATTGCGCAGAATGTGTCTTTTTATTATTTTTGGTTATCAATGCATTGGAAATGCTGCGGCTTCCTGTCCCAGTGCATGTGCAGGGTAATACAAACAAGAATGTCTGTTGAGCATGACTCCTAAGGAAATCTGTGTTTGTAGCTGTGGGATAAAAGGGCACTACGCAAGCTGAAGAGTCGATATCCTGAGCAAGGAAACACGCTGCACCGTGAGACTTTGGATTCAGTTCTTGACTGTGCCTCTGGGGACAACCGTAAGGCTTTGTGGAGGAGCGCAGAGCCACCTGCTAGCTCCCTTTTTGGTTTCTGGTTTATCTGATACCAAGGCTGGCCCTTAACACAACCTGACTTCATCCCCTCCTCCCTCAGCATTGCCAGCAGCCACAGTGACGCGGAGCTTTCTGACAGGGGGACAGAGGGTTGCCCTGGCCTTGACTTTCTGTCCAATACTAACAGCCAGAGCACAGTGTGGGAGAAGTTGGGCTGGCGTTGAGCCACAGAAGTCCCTCTCATCTTGGCTGTCCACCAGCAGAGAGCTGTTGTGTTCTCTTGGCAAGGCGAGACAGCCTCCATGGTAGTGTGCTCTCCTTTAGGATGAGTGGAGATATTTTACAGAATTCCTTCTTCTGAATTCCTGGACTTTAATGGAACAACATGTCAGGCATTTAGTGAGTTAGTGCCCATCCTCATGAAAGCAAAGTTGCTTGCTGGTAAACAGAGTCATGTCTTACTAGCTATCACAAAATGATGAGCTGATCAACTTACAATGTTAGTAACTTCTTTTTGCCATATAACTCACTTCTTGGGGAACAGTCAAGTCAATATACTTATTTCCCCCAAAAATGCTTCAAGAAATTAAAGTTTCCACTTGTTGGGGAATTCAGGGATATTATTAAAAAAACCCAAAAAAACCCAAAACAACCAAACTGTACTCACAGAATTTTTCAATACTGTAAAATTTGCACATTGCAAAATATCTACGGGAATTAAGGAAATATTCTGCAAAGTGTCTGATTTTCTTCCTGCTTCAGTTTCATGCATTTCAAAAGAAAAGTATAGAAAAGAGGATGAAATCTAAATTACAGATGAAAAGGAAATTGTCCCAAATGCATGGTGTTACATAAAAAAATCTTGATAAGAACTAAGCTTCCTAGAAGGAACCAAGTATCCATCATTAGTTTAATTAAAATATTTTATGTCCAATTAAAACTTATCTTGGTTAATTTACAATATTGCTAACCTGTTAACAACACAGTTAGGGCTGATGTATGCAAACTTTCTGGTACCTACCACTGTTCCCTGTTCTACTCACCCATCCTCTTCCCTCTCCTTGCCACAGCCCTCCTAAGAGAGCAGTGGAGATTTTCAAGAAGCAATCAACGTCCCAAGTTGTTTGCAGGGAGGAGTGTGATGCTGGCATTCTTCAGCCTGGAATCTGCTTGAATTTTCTTTATATGCTACCTAAATTAAAATGTTTCTTTCCTTAACTCTGGTAATCCCCAGTTTAATATTTTGCTTTCTTTTCTCTTCTGTTTTATTATGCTTTAAAAACATTTTAGTGGACACACACAGTTGCACTCCTACAGTGCCAAGTAACTGGCAACTACCATTTGTGTTTGCAGTCCTGGGCTTTTGAGTATGTCTGTTGCTATACTACACTACTTTTTTATTCTAGGATTCTATTCTAGACAGCTCACCCCCCAGAACAATTATTTATTGTCATTACCTATTAGTTAGCAATAGATTCATTGCACTGCACCACTGTACACAGGTAAACTAAAGCTAAAACAATTTGGGGCATAGCTATGTGACAATTGCTGTCACAGCTGTGACATGGTAAAATCAGTTCAGGACAAAAGATTTGCAGACAAGTCCAGAGAACTTGTATTGCTGGATTAATACAAAGTCTGTGGCCTCTTAAATGTGGCAAACTCATTTTTACTCAACTACAGGGCAGAAATTTTGGTTAGGAAGTTCATGTGAAGGTTTCCTGAAAGTCAAGGATTTTTCTGAAGTACAGCTTATGGAAACATTAAACGAGTCAAATAAGTATACAATAGTTCATGAAAGAAACCTATAAACCTTGAAATTGTGTAAATATAAAAAACTTTAATACATTTATTCCTATAAGGTTTCAATATTAAGAAATATTTATGGGTGGACTGCTTAAGAAAGGCCTAATCTTGTCTAAGCTTCAGCTGTTAAACCAGAAGAGAGTATCTCATTAAAACTGCTGATTGGAATTTTTATGGTTTAATCATTAACGGAAAACTTCATTATTACAAGGGTAATAAATGAGTGTATTAATTGTCTGTCTCTTGACAAACTAAATTTAACCTTTAACCTAAATTTTCATTTCGGTGGTTGTCTAGACAATTTAATCCAATTTTGTGGTTTGTTCTAGATGTGTGAGCAACATTTGCCCATGTGAACATTTCCTTTGATTCTTCCTCTTTTGTTATGCTTTTTTTCCTCTTTTGAGGATGTGATAGGGCATAATTTTCATGGTTTATCTAAACATAGACAGACTTATAGAAACTTCAAAGGTATTAGCATTCCCACATCATCTTTAGCATGCTTCATATGCAGTTTATGTTTTTTGTACTAACAGCAGTCTCTGACTCTCTGTTCATTAGAATTTGGATTTTTGAGATACTGAATTAAGATTGAAAAGTGTTCAGTATTTGCACCCATGAGCATGAAAACTATAACACAGTAAATGCTCTGTGAGTCCTTGGATGTCTAAAGTAGTATACCTTGATGTGGGCAAGTCTTGCCAGTCTGATGCTCTTGAGGCCAAAATGAGTCCCCCATACAGGGCCACCTAGCCCAGGACATACAGTTATAAATTAAGTGCTCATTGAGCTACCCTGAGTAAATAACTCAGCATCCAGAGTCCACCTGGCAGCTTCAAGCTTCTGAAATGGTGGGTTTGCAGGTGGATTCCCTGGATTTCAAATACACATGTATAAAAATGTCAGTAGAGACAACATTCTTCTGAGGTGTCTGGAGCCCTCTTGGAAGGGTCTGTATGTTAAAGGCAACCCTGATTCTTGAAAGGGTATTGGGAAATTACATTTTAATGGATGTGTATTGTCCCGGTCTTGTTTCTATGAGACCTTTGGGAACACTCCTTCAGAATGTAATTGTTCTTAAGCTTTTATGAATTAAGAGATCATCGAGTATCTAGCAAAAACAGTTTTACACAACATGGGAAACGTTACTGAGCAAAGTTGTCTGTTGTGATAGATATGACTCTTGTAAAAGCCCGGTTCTGAGACTGGCTGGTTGATTGTTTTAGGAATAATTGCTTGACTTCTTTGATGGGGAGGGGGCACAGTTGAAAAGAAGATTCACAGTGTTATCTGATGTAATAATTAAAAAACAAATCAGTTATATTTAATGACTTTGAGCAGATTCTTGAAAGTTTTCAAAAGTGGAGATTTATAGTACAATAAAATCACTCATGGATGAGCCTGTACCAAATGCAGGCAACATAATTTGTCTCAGAAACATTTTAAAGTTTTTATGTCAATATATCTTATGTTGGTTGGATGAATTTGAGTGAATAATTAGTGCGTCTTCTATTTGATGACCTGAATTGCTATACAAATTTGGCTACAAACAGTACATGTACTGTTCTGCTTAGGACTCTAATGGCTTGCTACAAAATAATGACTGGAAAATTATAAAAATAAAAATGTTTTGCTTTCTCTACATACATACACAGATACAGCCCTTTATGGATTTGAGTAGTAGCCTGTGTGTCTCTCAATTTTCAGGATTAAATTACCTGCATAATTACAGTACCTGCTCTATCTATGCTACAGAGAAGAGGACAGAGAGAGGAAGGGAGAGACAGATCAGATTTTGGCACAATGGAGAATAATAGGAATAATAGGAAAGACTGTTCTGTGAGGGGAGTCATTCTATTCTAGAATAGGGAACTATTCTCTCTTGGGATCATCGAGAGATTGAGCATCACTGATCACAAGTGGTGCTGGTACTGTGAATTCTTTTGCATGAACTGTCTCACTTCTTACTATCTTTTCATCAGAATAAAGGTGTGTATAGATTTGTCTTCTGATACTGAAATGCACAGAGATATCTTCCTCTTACATCAAACCAGCAGCAGCCTAATCACTGACCAAGCAAAATTACAATTATTTTTTTTTTTGATGAGGAGTATATGAATAGAAAATCATATGTGATGATATAACAAATTGAAGATATTGAGGATCTGTTGTGATAAATGAGAAAGGAAACTGTGACAAATGATATGTATTTGTATCACAATAATTGAATGACAGCACTATGGCGGAAATGTTCACCCAAATTCTATCAATAAAACCTATTTTTTAAAGTGAAGTAACAAGGGGTTTTGTTGGGGTTTTTTTTTGGTTCTTTTTTTTTTTTCCATATTTCTGCACCTAATTTCATCTCAACATTCTGCTTGCCTTCAAGAAAAAAAAACAAACAAAAAACTGCCTTAGAAATTCAATTTTACATTAGCTCTCATTGTAAGTGCTTCAGCTTGCCTTATGCTTCAGAGGAAGTGCTAAATCCTTCATTTATATGGTAAAAACAATAAATAGGCTTATTTAACATAAGCTGCAGTATATTAGCTTTCTCCTTTAGGTGGATAGTAAATCAGCTAACATAACCTAAGAGTGTCAGTCCTATCCAGAGCTGTAAGAACCCTAGGAATGAAACATAGAAGAATGGCACTATTTTTCTCACAGGCAGTGGGAGTCTCCTGTCAGTTTAGGGGAATTCTCTGTTGAAACCTTCCTGCTAACAGATGAGTTAAACACTTTGCATTGCTTAAGTATTAAATCACACAGCAGATGTTTGGTAAATTTGTCTGTGTTATTTCCCCCACTTGCTCCTAATTGCCCAACAATACAATAAGCAATAGGCTGAGCTATATTTTGAAATCAGGTTATCACTCTGACTTGTAGTTACTCTAAAAAAATATATTTTGAAATTTGGGAATTTGAGGAAAATCTGTAATTATTAATGCTATTCCTATAAGGGAAGGTCAAATTTCTATGAAAATACCATTTTTCCCTTGAAGTTTCCATATGTGTCCTCATTTAATAGCAAAGCCAAGCCATCTTATTACAGTTAACAGAACTACAGCTCCTCAAAATGAAATTTGGAGCTAAAGTATGTGAAGACTTGCATTTACTTACTAAGCTGAATATTTCTATTTATTCTTTTTTTAATGTAGTATCATAAAAATCTCACTAAATTCAAGTGTTCAAGCTTTTATTTTTGTAAAGAACTGGGAAACCCTTCAATCTTTTTAAGATCTGACCCTTCTACAAACTTTTAATACCATGCTGCTCATATTATTTTTTCCCAGAGATCAGTGTGATGCTTGCACTATGAAGTGCAAGTTTATTTACATATTTTATTTACATATTCTTCAAGTCTGTCTGCTATAATGAAAGTATTTGATTCATTTAGAGCTGATCATCTGAAGTAAAAAAGACAAAATGGTAAGTGAAAAATTCAAAGTTTACTATTTTTTCCACCTTGTGAAGGAAACAAGAAGTTAGAAAGGTTGCAAAGTTCTCATTGTAAAGATTTTAAGGCCATAAGGCCTTATATTTTCAAAGCTGTTTAGACAACCAAGTGTCTGCTCAGTATAATACATAATTGTATATAGGCATATCTAAGCACCTAACTATCCTGAAATTTTGGTCAAGGATAGCTTTGGACAAAATGTATTAAATTCTGTTAAAATTCTTCTGTTATTCAAGAAAAGATACTTGTGACAGTTTAAACCTATTTTCATGTGTGATGGATATTCCAGGGAAAAAAGTAAATTAATTCTAAGAAATGCAAGAATTCTGTCTTAGTTGTTTTCAGTTCAAATTCAGCTTTCTACATAATGCAGTCTGAAACAACACCCACAATGATTGTGAATAAGGAAAATGCCATTCTTCAGTCTCTAAAATATTGGTAGAAAAATAAAGTTTCTAACAACGTATGCCAACATATGTACCCATTAAATAAATATATATGAAGAGAATATACCATTTTACTCAGCAAAAATGTCATATAAAATTGCACTAGACTGCAAAGAAGTATTTTTAGGGGCTATGCTGAAAAAGGAAACTGATTAAAATCAGGGAGGTCGTGGAGTCACGATCCCTGGATTTGTTTAAGAAAAGACTAGATATGGCACTTTATACCATGGTTTAGTTGAGGTGTTAGGGCATGGGCTGGACTTGATGATCTTGAAGGTCTCTTCCAACCTAGTCAATCTGTGAATTTTGTGAATTTTGTAAAATGATGTTTTAGTTCAATTGACCTGAGTTAGTCTTCCCTGGTGACAGAAAATGCTTCTTATAATTACCTATAAATATTAAACATGACCTAATATCTCATCCTTCTGTGTCTGAGGTAAAATAACAACAACAATAACAACAAAAATCCCAAAACTACACAAGGCACTGAGTAACATGTAGAAAATATTTATACTGAGTACCTTGGTGCAATTGTCACACTAAAGATAAAGCTCTGATCACGTCTAGGACATGACTAAATTTTAAATGGCTTTTTAGGATGGATATCTGGATTTTGGGGAGGCAGGGAATTTTTTTTTGTGATTCTGCAGCAAACGAAGTATTGATAAAGGGGCCTTTTCTCAATGCAATTAGTGTCTCATTCTAATCCTAACTGCTGTAACTTCAGTGCCTGTGAGAGGAAAGTATTTCTCTCTCCCTTGCTTCTTCCTCTTCACCTGATGGAAAATGACAATGCCATATGCTAGTAAAATATGCTGAGACACATTTCAATATGTTGAAAAATACATGAGACTTCAAGACTATTTCCAGATCCATTAATATATTACAGTTTTATTGCATAGTAATAATGGGCTGAACATTACACATGGAGACAAGAGTGGCTATTTCTTATGAAATATGAAAAGGTGTGCAGCTTTCTCAATACTTGTGCTCCTTTTTCTGGAGAAAAACTTTGGCTGAAGATCTCCAGCATGGAATATAACCTGACTTTATTTTAAACACCCTAGAAACCCAACACATAAGAAACCAAAGAGGGTAATTGGTTATTAATTAGAAAAAGGTCCAACTTTTACCAAGGCAGATCTGCATACTTGTTTTACTCCCTCTGCATGAAGTTTTGAATCCATAGGGGGTGAAAATGTGCACATAAAATGCTTGTGTTGTTTTCTTTAAAAGTGCCCCTTAAAGGCTGATGCGCTTCATAAGTTTCCCCAAAGTATTGAATATTGATGTTCAGTTCAGACTGGGACTTATTATGCTGAACATCAACTTGCCAAATCCTATTATAGTAAAAACCTTGAGATAATGTTTAATGGCATGAACTGAGAATGCTGTAGTGAAGTTAAATGAAATGTGCCTGGAGAATATAAGTGATTCAGGAAGAATCTTGAAATCTTTAGTCTTACACACAGTTTCTTAGAAGTGTGCTTATAGGGAACACTTTGTCTCTTTCAATGAAAGAAAAAAAAAAAGAAAAAACCCTGCTATTTTTAGCTCGAGACATATATTTTCTCCAAAAGTGAAAATGTGCAATGAGTCATTCCTGCAGCTGCTGCTAAAGCTGGGTTTGTCACATGCCTGTGAACTTCCTAACTTAAGTACAAGCACCAAAAGCTTTCTGAAGGAACTAAAACCAGAAGCTCATAAAAAATATGTCTGTGAGTAGACAATGTCATCTTGTTGAGTCACCTCCACCTTACCATCTTTCATAAGTGTCCATGCTTTTAACCAGTGCTTCCTGCATCTGCAGCATTAGCTGTGCATTTCATCAAGCTGAATTTAGATTGGCTTACAAACAATATCTTTAAGTAGCACTTATGTCTTATCCTGTAAATGCTCTATATCACTGATCCTAGCAAATAAAGCAGTGTTCACGTTTTCTGCACATCTGCAATGTGCAGCAATTCTCTCTGGCATTATACCGCTAAGATTTTTTTTCCCTTTCAAGTTTGGAAATGCAGTTGGTCTTCTAATGAGCTCAGGAAGCTGCAAGCACTGTGGATTGCTCCTTAGAAGTGTTTCCAGACTGCTCATAAAGCTAAGAGAAGAAGACTGATAGCAAAGAGCAAATAGCTGCTTACTGTGCACAGCTGGCAAATAAGTCACCTGACAGTGAGTCAAATTGTCATAGAGTCATGGGGTGGTTTTGGTTGGGAGGGACCTTAAAAGATCATCTAGTTCTAATCCCCTGCCATGGGCAGGGACACTTTTCACTAGACCAGGATGATCAGAGCTCTATTCAGCCTGGCCCTGAACACTTCCAGGGATGGGGCATCCACAACTTGGCCACACCACCCTCACAGTGCAGAATTTTTTCCTAATACCTAAGCTAAACCTAACATCTTTCAGTTTAAAGCCCTTTGTCCTGTCATGACAGACTTCTGTGAAAATCCCTCTCCAGCTCTCTCAGAAGATCCCATTAGACACTGAAAGGCCACTTTAATGTCTCTCCCCAGAATCCTCTCTTCTCCAGGCTAAACAGCTCCAGCTCTCTCAGCTTTGTCTTCACAGCTCCAGCCCTCTGATCCTTTTCATGGTCTCCTCTGGACTCGCTCCAACAGATCTACACCCTACTTATGCTGAGGGGGACCAAATCTGAATGCAGCACTGCAGGTGGGGTCTCAAGAGAGCAGAGTAGAGGGGAAAATCACCTCGCTTGACCTGCTGGCCAGTGTGCTTTTGATGTGGCCCAGGGTATGTCCTTCCAGCAAATGTCTGTAATAAAATTCAGTCGTTGGATACTAAGTGAGATTTTTTTTTACCCCACATCAATAGCTTTGCCAGCACTTCTTGCATGTTACCTATGCTCCATGGACGGCCAGGAAAGATCACTGCCTTGGGTTAAATATGGGAGGCAGCCTGACCTATAGCAAATAGCCTTGACTACTCCCATGTGTTGTGAGCTGGCAATGCTGGCATTTAAACACAGTATTGACCAGGTCCTAGTTACATATAACAGCAAGCACAAGAAACTCAGCAGTTGGTAATGTTTATTTAAAATGTTGAAATTGTTGTTAATGATGATAAATTGCAGTCAGGCAATGATGTGTGATGTCTAAGTGACCCCGTCTCACATAAAAAAAACACCATGATTTCAATGGGGAAATTACTCTAATTCTAGCAATAAGAGGAGTGGTTGTTGAAGGGACTGAAATTGGTCCTCTGGAGTATCCTTTAGGGAGTTCTAAAAGAGAAAAATTAACAGCCTAATAATAATCACGGTTTGCAATTGTTTCACCCCTTCAATTCAGTACCTTTTGCTATTCCTATTAGGAAGAGTCAAAAAAAATCTGGTTTATTACAGATGTGGAGGGGAGTGAAGCACTTAACTAAATTAATTAATATGTTAACATGAAAGAAAATTTCATTACTATTTTACTCCAGTAGGCCATGCCTTCTCAATGCTTTATCATAATGATGTGAAAGTTTTAATTTGAAAAGTTTGATTATACTTTTTTTGTAAAAACAGTGGAGAGGCTTCTGTGCATGCATTTATATTATAACCTTAGTCGACTTGAATTCTGGCTATTGTCATTAATTTCTTTTGAGTGTTCACAGGTTTCAGCTGAACCAACTTTCCACAAGACCTTAATGTCTTTTTGGTTTGTTTTTTTTTTTGGAAACTCCCTTGCAAGTATCTAGATACAGAAGAGCTGGTGAGATTATTGCATTACAATACTGAGGTAAGAATCACTGAAATAATTCTTTACATGCATTTCAGACACTATTGATGTAGTCTCTTTTCTATAGAAGTGGAAAAAGTTCATTCTGCCTGTTACTGGGACAGTGTCCACTTGGCAGGTGGTAACTTGTTCAGATTTTAACAGGTATTGGTGGGTGACATGTCAGAATCTGGAACCTCTGACTGTCTCTTAGATTTGGACGTGGTAAAAACAGTGATTCTGAGCTGGCCAGAAACCTGTCAAGCTTAGGCAAGTTATTTTATTGCACTGTTTTAAAACCTTTCTCTTTCTCCCACCATATTTTGCCATTTCCTGTGCAAACACCACTCCAGTGAGGAAACTTCAATTACTATTATAATGTTACATTTCTGCATCCCTGAAGCCTTCATTATCTTCAGTATCACCTTCCAGGTTTATGTTAAACTATTTGAGTACTGAGAGGGAAACATTAGGAATGTGTTCATGATTGTCGTTTGTTCTACTCTAGGCAATATCATAGAATGATAGAATGGTTTGGGTCAGAAGTGACCTTAAAGATCATCTGGGCAGGGACACATTCCACTAGATCAGATTGCTTAAAGCCCAATGATAGGGTTTCCTATAGTACTAGGAATGGGCAAGCATTTAGTTGTTTCCATATATGTAATTTAGAAATGCAACCCACCTTTGATCTGTGCTACAGGCCATCTGTACAGATTAAGTGCAGCACTGATATATCAGTGTCCAGGTAATTGTTAGCCTTTGACATGCAATCCTGATTGTTTATCATAACAGTTTTACACCATCTAATAACTATTCAGACAAAAAACCACTCCAGAATGTGTATGAAATTTAAGGATGGTATAACACAGTAGTGTGATCTGTTGAAAATTTGTTAATAATAATTTTCATACTGGGTTAATCTTTTGTCTGCTCTTCATGATTGTTGACTGTTTGTACTAATATAAGTTCAAGCAGAATGGGTTTATGAGACTGTAAAATCCTTGAAATGAGCCATTTCCAGATCCACACATTCCAGTGAATCTGTAGTCACCAGTGATCAGCTACTGCTCTTAGCACAGCCTATCAATACAGCCTATCAATAGCAACATGCAGGACATCGTATTGTGTGTATTTATTTTGGCCACCAGTCAAACCCCTACACTGCTCCTTGCTGACTGCCCACAGCCCATGCCACCTCCATGGAATGGGGGAGACAGAGGGAAGAACAAAAGTGAGAAGACTTGTAGGTCAAGATAAAGACAGTTCATAAATGAAGGAAAGAGAAAACCAAAGCAACACACAATTACTAGTGCACACACAATCATTCACCACCTCCTACAAGAAGACCAAGGCTCAGCCAGATTCTGAGCAACAGCTACAGTGGAAGACATCCTTTACAAATCTTTTTTTATTTATTGCTGACCATGACATCATCTGGTGTGGACTATCCCTTTGACCAATTTGGGTCAGCTCTCCCAGCTTTCTCCCATCTCAAATTCTTGGCCACCCCCAACCTCATTGCCCGTGGGGACAAAATGACAGAGAAGGCCTTACTGCTGAGTAAGCACTGATCAGCAGCAGCCAAAACACTGGTGTATAATCAACACTGTTCTAGTCACAGATCCAAACCACAGAACCATATGTGCCATTATAAAGATAATTAACTACTTCTCAGCAGATCTAGTGCAAGTAAACAGTGTGCTTAGTGCCCAGCCTAAAGGAAAACAGACTTAAGTCTATAGACTTAGGTTCAGTTGAATGGACTGCAGAACTTCATCTTACAAAAGGAATTGCAGGTCATTTCTTGGGTGACTCCAGTATGTTACTTTCCTGCTAATTATGTAGGCAACATCTGATCAGAATGCCCAGTGCCTCCTGGCAGACTCCTTTCGTGGAGAATAGCATATGTGTCCTGGGGAGTAGGAGAGAACCAGCAGGGGCTGGTTTGTGCTCAACCCTCCACACGTGGTGAGGTTAGGAAACAGATGGATTATGCAATTGGTTCTGGGAATTAAAAAAAATTCTGAGTTTGCGGTACAAAGACAGTCAAAAAAACCACTTATTTCATCTAGGACTGGCAGTGAGTCAGCACAGATCCTGTGCTGGACTCAGATCTGAAGGACAATCTCATCCACAAGCAGAACTTGCGTGGGATGCCTTCATTCACAAGGCATTTAACCACCCAAACACTTTCAGTGACCTAAATTTGGGTATTAACACCAGCCCCTAGCTGAAGCAAAATGTGGTTCTAGGTTTGTAAACAGGGAAAGGAAACGGAGATTCACAATCTTGAAGAGTCAGTGGGGTATGCTTAGACCTTGTTAAACACCTTCTCATACTAGACACAGCCCTACCTCTCATTAGCTGTTCTGCAGGCCTGTGTTCCCTTTCATTTCAGGAAGGATGAGCTGTTCCTGCAGCAGCTGTTGTGATTGTGAGGGTGTACAGAGCATTCTGCTAACAGAAGAGGAATTGTCTATTACTGAAAGTCTTAGAGGAACTCCCTTTCATCCCTTTGCACAATTTCTACACAGCAGTGGACAGAAAATCATGCTTTGTTTTCATCAAGGCGCTGCATGGTTTCCTGAATTGCTTCTTACATGCACCATCTGAATGCAAATCACAGCTCTGCTCATTATAGGTACTATAAAATAGTAGATAGGGCTGAAATTTACAACTGACTGAATCTGCTATAAATGTTGTGTGCTTTATTGCCTTTTAATGCACAGTTGCTGCAGTAAAGTTTGCAGTCTTGTTATTTTATAACATTTTACTATGCATATTAGAACAGCATCCTCACACTGGCATAGTTAAAAGTTGCAGTTTCCATTACAAACCTGTTTTCAGTCATAAAGACTCCTTGATCTAACAGTGCATGAATTTTAGATCCGCATTTTTTTCCTTAGAAGCACCCAGATTGGCTAATTCCAAATAATTTATGCATGAATTCCAGAGACTTGGGTATTTGCTGGAATTTGGATTAATTTTTGATCGTGCATTTAAAAATGCAAGTGGCTCTAATCTAAGCCAGGAAAGCAGTTGTTTACAGAAGCAGTTCCAGTTTGGTTAAGTGAATTCTTTTCCATTCTGTTTTCACAGACAATAACAGAGGGTAAACATGGCCCCAGGTCATAATGACCCGATGTAGACCTCTATCAACAAATGAGTCTGGCTGTTCAGCAGACCTTCTGCCTTACTGAAGAGTACAGAACCATTTTTCTTATGACCTGAGGTCCATGTAGACAGATGTTTCCCAAAAATTAGGGTTTTATGAATGTTTAATAATAAATAAAACCAGATAATATTTTTTAATGTTGCATTAACGGTATGTTTTGCCTCTGGAGACTTCACTGCATTATGCAGAGAATGTTAAGAAAGGACGCATATAGAGTGCTGGTTAGTTGGACTAATCTTGGATTTTGGGCAATATTGGATTTTAGGGCAGCTTCTCTGCTTGGGTTGTTTGGTTTTGCTTTACTTTCCTACCTTTACTTTCCTACTCAAACAAAGTAGTTTTGAAAGTCAGATTTTCTTAAACAGTGGTTTTACGTGGTCTACATGTGGTTGTTGTAGCTCTAGAAGATTATGGAGATGGTCATCTGGGCCCCATTAGTAAAAATCTGAGCAAAGTGTGTGGAGAAAAGAAGAGGATGGGACAAATATGGAGGTCCATGCTCCAAGACCTATTAAAATTCATGATCTCTCTTTCAAAGTCAAAGAGAATCCATCATGCTTCTTGAATGTGTTATGTTTAAAGGTATGGGATTTTTTTTTTTTTTTTTTGCTATCTGGAACTCTAATAGAGTGATTTCTGTTGGCAATCTGCTGAAGTTAGAGGTACACCAGAGGCAACATCAAAAATGGGGCATAGTGTTCCACTAAGATGACAACTGAGGGTAAAAATGGAAAACAAGTAACTTAATGTACATGTCCATGAAGTCACATATTAACTGATTGAGTAGACATTCATGTGCTCAGATGCAGCATTTTCCAAAATCTACTGACTCTTAAGGAAGAAAAATTAGGGGCTGGTGCCAAAACAATCCTTTGAGCATCTCTGTTCGCATATATTTATAAATGGTGAAAGGGATTTATCTATAAGAATATCTGCTATGAGAACATTTCAAGCTAAAATGAGGAACAAGTCACACTCCCTATGCCTGCTGCTGAACTGCTGTGTCACAACAGACACTTCTACTTTCTTTGCAAAAAAACCTGGAAAGCAGCACAAGGAGGCAACATTTCATTGCTCAAATGGCAGTGGGACATATGGATGCATAAGAATAGCAATAAACTTGCATCAAAGTCATTGCTTTAATGTTTAATTGGCCAAACGTTTCCTGAGCTGAGACAGGGGTGGCACAGCCCTTGCAGATCTTCTCCACTCTTGTGCAGAGCCTGTGTGCTGCTCTGAGAGGTGGCCCCTCACATCATCACCCTGAACCCATGAGTGCTCTTTAGAAAGAACATATTTTGTTTTACAAGAAAATCCTTTGCATTGTGTTCTGTGTAAGTCAGCTTCCCTTGGACTTCCCCTTGAGTTACAGCATTCCTGGGAGCTGCTGACAGCCCCTGCAGCTGAGCTGAGGACAGATGAAAAATTGGGCAGTTTCCATCTGCGCAGGCTTTTTATTGCATTTAAACTTTGCTCTAAATACTTTTCTCTTTTGAAAGGATGAATTAAGCAAGGCTTCGTAGTTACAGGGGCACCTTCAAAATAAGCATTTGCTGACAATGACAAATATTTCAGCACCCATGTCACAGAGTGACCCACAGAAGGAGGTGTGGGTAATATCAAATTGGGCTGCAACCCATGTCCTGACTTAACCTCTTCTCCCAGCATTTCTTATCCACTGCTGGAGGAGGTGGACCTAGCAAGCCTGCAGAAAACCCTGCATAGGGTTGGCAGTACTGAGGGGACCAAAACTGGGCAGGATCCACCACACCGTTATCCCTGCTCCCCCAGAACCAAAGGTACCAGAAAACCATGCTGGCAGGGCACTAAGGGATGTGCAGAAAGAGCAATTGCATTTATCGCTACAAATTTTTTGTTCATTTACCTACCTATCTGCTCTGTTTTTAATGGCACCTTCAGGAATCAAAGGTGGCACATGAACCACGAGATTAATACAATTTCTTGTCATTTCCAGTTTTGCATATAACATGATTAGGAGCAGTGACAATCTTCATGGAGCTTGTGAGATCCATGTGGAACATATTTTCCAGCTACTTCAGCTGTGACCTGACAATGACAATAACATTGTTGATGTAGCAGCAGTGCTATAGCCACGAAGGTCTAAGGATGTAAACAATGCAAGGTCTGGGAAGAGTGGTTACATCTTTTATCAGAGCTATTAGATTCAGCTAAAAGCACAGATAAGCTTCCAGGCATGCAAGACTCAATACCACACACTGACATCTCTTTTCTCCATCTATGGGTAACTAATAAAAAATGAAAAAAGGAAGGCTCACTGTACAACCTTTTTTCTGTCAGAGGTTAACAGTTCTTAAAGACACAGTAGTTTGGCTCAGACATATGGCAAGCTAGAGAAAAAGAAAGGTGGAGATTAATGTGCTTTTCACTGTACACTGTGGGGCAAACCCTCCATGGCTGCAGCTCCCTGTCTGCACAAAAATC
The DNA here is from genome assembly GCA_003676055.1 of Chloebia gouldiae. Taxonomy (NCBI): domain Eukaryota; kingdom Metazoa; phylum Chordata; class Aves; order Passeriformes; family Passeridae; genus Chloebia; species Chloebia gouldiae. Next base: position 29,843,476 of record QUSF01000006.1, on the reverse strand, counting down.
ATCTGGGCAGTGCGTCCTGACTTTCCCTCCAGCACAACTCAGGTGGAAAGATGTATCTGCTAATACACCCTGAAAGCCTACTGATGCTTTGGGATCAGCTTCTGCAGATGTTAATGTACAAATCCGTGGCTCTGGCTCTCCCACTACCTACCTCAGGCTGTGTCGTCAACAAGGAAAGATTTTGTATTCTGCACAAAGTTCTGAATTCTGTGGCCCAGCAGAGTCCAGCTTCAAGATATTTCCACAGCTGGGATTTCCGCAGCATGCATTTATTCAGTTGCCACCAGTTCTTCTATGGTTTTTCCGGTGTGGTTGTATGTGAAAACTCCATGTTTAAATCCTGTTTTTCATGAAAAAAAAAAAAAATTAAAGCCAACTAAAACCTATCATGAATACAAAGTCTTGTGTGCACGTAATGCATTAGGAAAGTATGATTTCATTGTTTACCTTAGCTGTTTTTAAAGAAACAATGTGAAAATGATGCTGTTGTGTAAAAGCACTGCTTGGAAGTAAATCCTTCAGAGGTAAAATATTTCCTTTTGAAAGCACAGATGAGTTAAACTTACCTCTGTACCCAAGAAAAATTACTGCAATGATTTAAAAACGCTCAGGAGCCACTTTGCCCATGGTGCTACTAAACCATCAATTACAGACAAGTCAGCATGGAGTGAATTTTTTTACAAATTTGGAAAAAGGATGAAAATATTCCAAGGGAGTATTTTCACAGTGACACAGGGAGAAAATAGAGTAAATTAAAAAGTAACAAGGGCCATAGAATTTGTGAAGAGGAACTGCTCTGTAATGCCTGTGTTCTTATAGTATGTGAATTTTAGCTTACCTGAATGTAATCTTGCAATTCTAGTCTGACTGGACATGCTTTCCTAAGAACATAAAATGAGATTAAAAACTTGAGGAAAAATGTGGTATTCAGTCTGGGAGTAAGGAAAACTTAATCAGGATGAGTAGCAGTACTTGCAGTTATGAGGACTCTGGGATACCATAAGACTCAGACATTTTGTTCTTTGGCGTTTTCTTATTTCACTTTCCTAGGCATCAGTGTTTTTTCATTTGGCTTGGCTTTTCACATATATTTACATACATGTAGACACACACATATATTTACATATATATGTGTGTGCATCTCTATATATATTTGAATTCAGAAATATTTTGTATGGTTTTTCCTGTACTGCTGGCTTAAAATATGTTCTGTTGGACAATATCCTACAAAGAATTTTGCCAAAGTAGAAGGGATTATTCCTGTTAACGTCTGTGCTTGCCTACCACTTTTAGCATGCTAGGTTAGAAGTGACAAAGCAACTGCAGGAGAGAGTTTTATAAATACAGGACTGACTACCTTGGTAAAAACATAGACGTATTATAAAACTTCAGTCCAGCTTTAAGATAAACTAAAATCCTAGATCCAAACATCCCTCAATTTTGAGAAAAATCAGATCTGAAATGAAATGGTCAGATCTAGTTTTAGATTTTCTAGGGCAGGAAGAGACATTTTAGGCTGGAAGAGATATTGTTGCAAAGATTATGGCTTCAGATTTGCACAGCAGTTGAGCCAGAAGGTTTCAGGATTTTCATATGCATCCTCCCTAAATGCTACATTAGGTGCCTGGTAGGTTTTTGGTTTTTTTTTCAGTTTGTGGCCATCAGACATATCTGAAAATCTTCTGCAGTCCCTGTTTAGCCAAAAGAATTGCTAAAAATTTGCTGGTAAGAGTAGATTCTTACATTTTATATAGGTCAGCCATAGAACAGAAAAATGTCATTTGTGGCAAGTTCGTGGCAGGAGGAAATGTACTATTTATCAAGTTTGGAATGCTTTAAACATTAAGCAATAATATATTTTAGGTAACATTTTAAATTATTTACGGGGGTTTGCTATAAAGAGACATATTTTAAAAAGCAAGAAAATTCACAAGACTAATTGTCTGGAAAAATACTTCCTAAATATAAAGCTCATTAAGTGAGGTAAAATGTCCCATGAGTACAAGTGGCCAGTTCTTTGGTAAAATAAAAGTAGTATCAGTAAAGTATGGCAAAATATACTTTAGAGAACAATCCTACAGTGACCAGAAAAATGCAGTAGGTGAACTAATAGGTCTTTTTCATCTTCATGTTGTAAGAGTGTGGTTGGTTAAAGAAAATTTGTGTATTTAACCTATATCTCACGAGTCTGAGAATGCTATTACAAAATCTATGTAGTCATTAAAATGTATACAAAGGTATAATGGAATCTAAATTTAAGTGGAAAAAAGGAACCTCCAAAAGACCTAGGTAAAATATATATTTGTGTGCAATGTAAAAGCCCTGGTCATCATGTTTCTTATGAGGTAATTTCAAGAATGTTCTGGCATTTTGTTGGTGAGTCATTTTCAGCAGCCATTTAGAAATCTTTATTAACTAATAGCAATTCTCACTGCAACTGGCCTAAACCAGCACCCTCTTAATGCTCTGCTGTCTGCTTTAATTGGCACCTTTAGAGCTATGGACTGAACAGAAGCAAATAGTTTAAATGTCACTCAGGTTTACATCTTTGTCAGGGCACCTCAGGTAACAAATTAACTGGTGTCTGAACAAATTAGGTGATTTGTTAGTGTGGGCATGACTACCTTGATTGTGATAAGAACGACCTTCATCCTGGTTTTGTCTGGGATAAAGCTATTTTTCTTTTTTCATAGTAGCAAACCCCACCCCACCAGCAGGGAGGGTGGGTGTCCATAAGGATCTGGGAGAGGACACAGCTGGGACAGCTGACTACAACTGACCCAAGGGATATTCCATACCATAGGTTGTCATGCTCAGCATATAAAGCTGGAAGAAGCAGAAGGAAGCAGCGGGGATGTTCACAGTGATGGAGCTCATCTTCTGAAGTCACCATTACGTGTGATGAAGCCCTGTTTTCCTGGAGATGGCTGAACACCCTCCTGTTCATAGGAAGTGGTGAATTAATTCCTTGGCTTACTTTGCTTCTCTTGCCTATTAATCTGTCTTCATTTCATCCCACAAGTTTTCCTGCTTTTTTCTTCTGATTCTCTGCCCCACTGGGTGGGAGGGTGTGAATGAGTATCTGTGCTGGGCTGAGTTGCCAGCTGGGGTTGAACCAGAACACCAGTTCAGCTGCATGCATGCTGGTGTGAGTAGTTTTGAGTTTGCTAACAGGTCGACTGCCTCTTTAGCCAGCACCCTATTTAATCAAAGCTCCTCCACTGGGCCCTGTTCATAGCTTATGCCCTAAGTTAGCTGTGCAAAGGACCCCTGTGTTCACACTGCACAGCAATAGCTGAGCTGCAGAGGTGATCGCCAGGGTACACCAGCAAGGCTTACTTACACCTGATACTCTTGTCCAAAGAAATTGGGAAAGGATGTGTTGAAGGGCTTTGAGGTCCCCTTGGCAGTACTGATTGCTTCACTGCTTTCTGTAATGGAGCTGGGGACTCTGTTGGGCAGGTATCTCAAGCCGATACCTGATTCTGGTGTCTGCATTTTGCTCTCAGCTTCTGTGTTATCACGTCTCAGTTTCACCTTGGCCCGTGTTTGTTGAGGGACAGATGTGCCTTCCTGGCTGCAGACCATGCAGGCACAGCTGGGCCAGGCTCAGTCCTTCTGGGGGCGCTTCTGTGGGCACCAAATCTCAGCAGCTCAGGCAATTCCTGCTGCTGTCAGTGGATCTAAGGAGTACGAGAGGCAGGCTTATTACCTTTCAGGTATATGGTCCTGCAGGGCTTCTCTCAGTGATGCATAAGGAGAACCAGGAAGCACAACATACATATTCATAGAGGTTTGAGACTCTGGAGGGCTCTTGAGGTTGAGAGTAGCCAAACACCATTTTTGTGCTGATGTCAGCAATAGCCATCCAGTAACTCAGGGAATTTTTTACAGTAATGAGACCAAGGAAAAGTTGATTTACCTGATAGCTCAGTCAGAGATGCCACACAGTTAAAACAATGATCCCCAACTTTCCTGACATATTTAGCATAGGGCAAACAGCTCAGCTTGCCCCTGCTACACCTTGGTCATGCCAAAATGACACTCGTGTCTTGCTCAAGGGCAAAACTCACTACAGTCATTCTTAAAGGAAGTTCTACCCCATGCAAAGCAGTGTAGAGGGTAGTATAATTGTAACACAAATAGCTGTAAATAATATTGTTCTTCTCTGGGGAATGAAGCCTTGATGAAGGAAGGCATTGTGCATTGTAAGTAGAGGGAATAGAGCAGATCTCTCCTGCAAGACCACCAGTCCTGTGTGAGCTACAGTGGAAATTCACTAAGCTTCTGTTTGCCTTTGGCTTCTGTGCTTCAGTTAGAAAAAAAATAATGGCTTTTAGACTATTATTCAGACTTCAGGAAATATCAGGTTTGAGTACTTTGTGATCTATATTTGTCATAAACCTATGCATTTACCATAGACCTGGGCAAAAAAAGGCTGTTTGCTCAGGGCCCTTTCTGTTATATAAAACATGCAAGGTATTAAATCAGACATATTCCTTAAAATGTTTAGGTTTAATTCTCTGTCACGGAACTTCTGGTGCTCATTTTGTGCTTACCTTTCTGCCACACATCATCAGGGAAACTCTGTCCTTCCTTATTGTACCTAAACCAGAAATTTAGTAACACTTCAATTCACATTTCAGTCTTGTGACTAGTCTTTAGTTTTCAGTTTTTCCCATTTGTACACTTGACCTCTGGCTTGAGAAGTCAGTAGCAGGATACATCTCCTTTATGCTGCAATTCATTATGTTAGCTATTTTTGTGCATTTCTTTCTATGTACTTTCTCTCAAAAACACTGTGGTGGGTGTATTTATTTTTAGAAGTAAACAGAGAGAAATATTCCCATATGCAGAATAATAAAAAAGTTGCTTCAACTGAACCTTAAGTTTGACTCACAAGGAAATAGATTTTTTCCATACTTTGAACTTCTTAAGTGGAAAATTAGAAGACAATTTAAGACAGTACTGAAGAGGATTTTCAGTGGCTGCTATGTTTGCCAGACATCTAATTATCTATGAATTTTCTCTGGGAAAACTTTGAGACTCCTGACTGGTCTTTAGTACCTCTAAAAATCTCTTCTTGCCTGGTCCTGTGCTGTGTATACTGTGTGGAAATAATTCTGACTATCCCAGAGGTGCTTTACTTAGGTCAGCTTGGATGCAGCTGTTTGAAAGGCACCTGGCTCTGAGCAGCACTGCCTGGTAGCACATTTCTGTAAAGCCTTAAAGGCAGGGATGAGTCTCACACAGAAACCCCTGTAATGCAGAGCACTGCTGCTGAACAGCAAAACCAGCAAGGTTATTACTTTGAGGAAGTAATGGAAGTTGGCACTACAGTGTGTCAGAGTAAGGTTAAGCAATCTGAAGACTGCAGGCCTATTTAATTAAGTAAATATGTAATCAATCACAAAGAATAAGAGTCTTAAATAATAGGTTTATAAGCCTTACAATCTTGATCCACAGATTCCAGTGCTGTCTTATTTTCATTATGCAGAACTGGACATTTTCACTCAGGAATCAATCCTCTGCAGGACAGTGGTTAACTGCTCCTGGAAATTTGGAGAAAAACATGGCCAGATGCTTAGAATAGGTTTGATACTTCAAGTTAAGAGATAGATAGATAGAGTCCCACCTGTCCCAGGTCTGCCAAGCTCAGGGGTGATTTTGAAATTTTAATTTCTAGAAGGTAGCAAATCTTCTCAGGACTTTACTTTGTATTCTGAATTCCATAAATTGCCTTTTTGGTGTTTTTAGGCTTAAAGGTCGAAGTTTGCTTTATATGTTTTTAACCAAAAAACTGAGCTTCTGCTATAATTGTAGCTCAGTTGAAATTAAAACACTAAACTGCAGAGCCTTTGAGATATGATTATGAGGGCTAGCAAGACAATGAGCTGCTAATAAATTCCAGGGAGGAGACACAACAATAAATTCAAGCTGATAGGAGCTATTTTTAATGGAGGTGCCTGAGATCTGATGCTAAATTCTGAAGTCTTCTACTGATTTATTGTAATTCGTGTATAACCTATTAATACTTTTCTCCTGCATCCCATAATGATGCCACTGCTTCCATGGTTATGGTTATCCAGAGAGCTGAGAAGGTGACTGGAGCTCCTATACCTACCGGTGTGTCCCACTGTTCCTTCTTTTGTGGAGATAAATATTAAATCACAAAACTTGTCAGCAATGACATTGTAAGAAATCAGACCTCAGACACACCTCCAGTGATCATAAGACAGCAGAAAATTTGCCCTAGGACCTTTGTTCACAAAAAGAATTAAAAATATGTGTTGATAATCCCTAGTAGGTGTTTGGGGTTTGTTTTGGTTTGGCTTTTTTATTTTTTTAAGCCAAAGAATGGAAGTTACTACAATTTGTAGTTGGCCTTCTCTACAGTTTACCAGTCTTAGCCTTGCATTACAGAAACTTTCTAACTCTAAACTGCTTTGCTAAAGGTTAATCTTCCTGGTCCTTCTCCAAGCAGCATTGGGGAAGTACTTTTTGTTCCTCTGTAAGACATGGTACCAGACCTGTAATATTGCTGGTTTAGTCAAATCATATCTTAAACTTCCCATCTAGGTCTCAGAGACTGTTCTTTTTGCTTTCTTGTCTATGCCACATCTACACTTCATCTCGTGGTCCTTAAACTGTGGTTTGGGAAAGGGGACACAAACCTCCTCCCTGTTACAAACTGAGTATGAAACTTTCCTTTCTTAGACCCCATGTGTCACTACTATTATTGAATGCAGAGCTGATATTTCAAAATGCATGGCATACTTCCTGGATAATCCTTGACTGGACCACTCACATAAACAATTGTTGCCTAACATAAGAAATTGCAAAAATGGGTTTTTTCTTTTCTGAAAATTACAAAGTCTGATAATAGGGCATTTAAATTTCATCTCAATAACAACACAAAGGCTGCAACTTAAAATTCTTGTAAGTGAAGAGTTTTTTTGCTAATGTACAAAGCTGTTCAAAATGCTTATAATGTCTATAAAACACTGGCTAACCTAAACATTTTACTGTTACCTATTGAAATTGACTGTCCTACAAGTTCACTGGTCCTCTTTGGCATGGCTCACTTGATAGTTGCATGGGCTAAGCAGTCTGTCCAGTAATACTTCTGGAAAATTTTCCCATTTTTTCTCCTAGGTCATAGCATGTTGGATGGGGGCAAGGTGGTGGTGGGGAAAGAGAAGGTACTGACTAAAAAATTTCAAAGTGTAAGAAATACAGTTCTCTAGAGACAATAAGAGCAATAGGGGCAGCTTCTGTTTAATCTAAGTTGACTTTTCTTTCTCTGTTGTACAGCACACCTCATCCTGAGAAAAGCTGAACTTTCATCTTCTCCTGTTCCTGGCAGAATTAGTGGAATGTATCCTGTTGTATTGTGTGATTGTGAGCTTCAACTCTATTGCTCCAAATTAATTTAACTGGCACTGAAGACTCTGCTGATCCCTGGTTTCCTGGAAGGATTACATTCTGTGCCCTCTTCATCTACTTTATATCTTAATCTAAGCCCGGGTTTCATCTCTCAGTAAATATCTAAACTACCATCTGCTGTGAAATGTAAAAAATACACATTATTCTACCTGAATCATGACATATTTTTACAGAATAATTGTCCTAAAATGGATAGAAAGGCACTTTGCTTTTACCCAGATATTACCAATACTTGACTTTGGAAAGTCTTATTGCTCAGATCACCAGCCAAGCCTGAGTATCTCCCAAAGCAGGATGCTTGCAGGTAATCAAGAAATTAATTAGAATGCTATCAGTGAAACATTCTAATTTTGACTTATTTTCTGAGGTGGGAAATAAACCGTAGAATTTTATAGTCCTTTTTAAGTACGTAAATGGGGGAATATATAAAAGAGAAAGAAGAAGAAAAAACCTCATTAATATTTAGTATTTTATAATTTCTTCTTCTGTCTTTCTAAGGTCCTGTTTGTCTTTCTGCATTTTGGGTACTTAGTATTCTAAGAAAAGCCTTTTTTGACTTACATCTAGGGGAAGGAGGAGGTTGCATTTTTGTCAGCTGATCCAGCTCCACAGCCACTGTGCTGTTTCTGAGCTGAATCCTAAGCAGGAAGAAGCATCAAAACTTGAGACACTGCCAAAATCTATGGTAATCTAGTTTTTGGGACCAAATCTCACTGGAGATGATGAAGGGAAGGGGGAAGGAAAAAGAACATCTGCTTTAGTTTGTACTTAATTTTGGTCTAAATATCTGCTCTTCTACAAGGCTCTTTTAGACTATTTCCCATGGCATGGCATATTCAAAATTTTGTAAAATTAAAAAAATTAAAAACCACAATTTTAATTTCTAATTTATCCAGTCAGCCATTAAGTTCTCCAATCTCTATTTTTAAAAATTTCCAACACTCTCGTTAATTAGGACTGTCTTCTACCTCCAGCTGTTAATGGGCACAAACATGGACAATTTGAAATATGTCTAATCAGAGCACTGCCTGATTCTGTCCTCATAAAACAGCTATTGCCCTAAGGGACAAATTATGTTTTCAGCTGCACACTCATCCCATTCAAAAATAGGTATAGGAAGTTTATCCATTAGAAGGAAAATATATATTGCAATTAGCTGCACAGGTTACATATTTATTCCTTTTTTCCTTAATCTTTATTTATTTTGCATTTATTTATGTACTGTGGATTTGTTTTGTATCTTTTTTTTTTTTTATTCTAGGAGAGCTATTTTCTTGAAGATACTCTGCTTTATATTTGTGCCAAAGCCTACAAACAACCTTGAAGTAAACCACTGTCTTTAAATACCTTTCACAGGACATACTCACAGTAACTCAAGCTACTCTGCAGTTGCAAATTAATCTCAAAATAGCTGTGTTTATTGACAGTTAAAGTTCAATAATCTCTCCAGTGTGATCATAGACTGCAGGCCCTCTGCCACAAAATAGTGCATCATTTCTTGTGGAGGTACAGATAAAGCTCCACACAATGCTTAGGCAAAGAATAGAGATGGCTTGTGAATTATTGTCAGCCCATGGCTCCTGCATGTATTGTGCTTAAATGGCATTTTACAGCAGCAGAAGGATGTATTTTAAAGGTAGGAGTAAGATATAAAAGCATTAGTACTCAGCAGTGGGAGGAGGTTGGGAAGGAGGGATTGCAGTCCAAGCAAGGGTGCTGGAGGGACAAGTTGTTATCCCTAAGTTTTAGGGGGTGGAGAGGGAAAGGTAAGGATGGCTCAAGGGTTGTTCTGATCTATTCTCATGCAAGAATCCCCATGCCACCTCTTGTCTCAGTGTTTTCTGCTTCTCTTTTGCTTGTTAGCTGAAATTCATATGCTTTTTCAGAGGAAGGGAATGAGAAAATCAGTGCTTGGAATTTTAATTTCTAGCAAGTCTGAAGCTGATTTCAAAACAGTGCAACAAAATTTGCACAAAATAAAGGAGAAACTGCCTATCAGTCAACTTAGAGCTATGTTCAGTGAAAATCAGAAAGCTAACTGTACACCACTCACCCCAAAGAAGTAAATAACACTTCACAGGAATTTAATTGCCATGTTCACTATTGTCAAGCTTTGTCCCTACTGTTTTCCAAATACAAATTTTCTTCTTGCATAACGAAATTCAGCTTCCTAGTTAGTGTGTTTTGTTCTCTCTTCAGTGCTGAATTCACACATATTTTGAGGGCCACAGCCAGGTTAAAGACAGTTGTATTTTAACTTTGAAGGTGTTGGTAGATGAGATGAGGTAGCAGATTTTGTACAAATACCTGCTTCCAGAGATGTCTGCAATTGGACCCAGCAGGCAATCTCCACAAGATAATGGACAAGCTCTTTGACTCTTACCTAAGTGTATAATGTGTCTCACAAAGTTGGAACAGAGGAATAAAATGTTTGTTAAATTCAGTGGGAGGAAAGGGGGAGACCTCTAAGCTTACTAGGTAATAGTAACCCTGCCCTATAGAAATATTCCAGGATTTCGAAACATTCATGCCCATAATGATTTTCCCAAACTAACAGCATTCCCAAGAATTTCATAAGAGTCTTGCTGGTACTGTGAAAGATGTTAAAAATATTGGACTTCTGGTGATCTACATGCTACACAGAAGGTTTGCCTTTTCTGACAGGCATATAAAATTGATTCTGCACCTTCATCCATCTGAAGGCTTTCAGGTCTTTTTAGTGAGTAAAACGCAGTCCATCCCAAGGTGGCTTGGTGTGCAGGCAGAACTGCTGCTACCTGGATGGATCAGTGACAGATTAACACAATCCTGAGTAACTATTCACAGTCTCTAGATGAAGATGAGAGAGGTTGCTCTCTGCTTAACATCTTCAGGAAAGTAATGGATTTGAATTGGTGAATGAGAAAAGGCTGTTTGAGCTGGTCTGGCATCTCATCTCAACGTTTGCAAGAGCTTTTTTAAGATGACTCGTGGTGGGTCATAGCCTTTATTATCAGTATTGTTTGTCAGGAAAAGTTGTCTGCATCCTGACAGGGAAGGAACAGCAGGCAGGCAAGTAGCAACATCATTAAAATGCAAAGTGTATTTAGCATAAGCTGTCAGATAATGAAATACTGCTCTGTTGTTGCTCCTGACTGCAATTTCACTTGCCATGAATTTGTATTCTAGCTTGCAAATTAATCTATTAGTTATACATCTGCCAGCACAAGAACACAGTCAATGCAGCTTGTATATACTATAGTTTTCTTTACTCTTCAGGAATTACAGAATTTTTGGCCATTTAAACTAATTAATACTTGATCTTTTTTCCCTCCATGACTTTCATATGTGACCCTAATTCTTCATGAACCAATATATATGCATGTTAATTCTTGCAAATAGAAAAAGCTTTGCTTAGGATTTTTGATTAAGAAAACAGTTCCTTAGTAGGAAATAAATAATGCAAGTTACTTTCTTTCCTGAGGAAACTGCCTCTGAACTGCCTCTATTTATAGAATATCAAGAACAATTTGGCTAATAATCAATTTTCATTTGCTCGCAAGTAAAGCAGCCCAGAGGAAACTGCCTGAACTTTTTTCTTGATCCAAAATTTAAAGAATAATCTAGGTAATTTTTTATTCTGTTTTGCAGTTTCTGCTGGATACAGATGTGCAGTGAGGTTTGCATTTTGTGGCTCATTACAGAACCCATTAAAACCATGGAAACCATGAAAAGCCCCTTGTTTAAGCAAGGGAACTCAGCAATTGTAGTGGGCACCAGCTCCCTCTGAGACTCCTGTGAATGCTAACATTTGCCATGACGCAGACCAGCCATGGTGAAAATTCTTTCCTCCCTTTCTTGATGGTCCAAGGCTTTTCTGCAATGTGGAAAAGTCCACTGTAAAATTTGCAGCATATGCATGCTTAAAGTCTTCTTAATCATCACTTCAGCTTGAGGACCAAGTATTTCTGCTTTCAGTCCTCACTTCCCTCTGAACTAGTATTTTAAGATTTCTCATGCTCCTTGGTTAAGCATGTTAAGATTCTTAAGATTTCTCAAGATTTTTCTTGCTGCTATGAGACTTTTAAAGTGCCTATCACTTTCATTGTGATATATAACTGAGCAGAAATAGGAATGTAATTTCTACTTATTCTGATCTGGGGTTGAAACTAGAAATCCATAAAGCTTATGAGACAGATTGCCCTTCTAAGATTTGAAGTTAACTTCCATGAATGAAAAAAACTGAAAAATTGTAGGGAATTATCTATATTAGGCATGAAGTCTACCCAGCCCAGTTTCTGTATAAAAGTTAAATGCTGGTCTGAGCTCATTAGGGGCCTCCCTTGACAGCTAATGGAGACAATGACACCTTCCTGCTAGAACAGAGACCTTTACCTAAATGAGATATCTTTCATAGTATAAGATAAAATGCTATATAAGGGCTCTTATTTCTCTCTGCTGATACAAGTGAGATGGTTACTCCGATTAGACATTTAACTCTTAGCCCACATAAATTAACTGTGATGAATCTACACATGAATATTTGCATGTTCTATGTTTTGTTTTTAAACTGAAGTAGTAAACAAGGTGATTTGATATTGATTCTTAATTAGTCAGAGATGACTTCTTTATCTGAGGATATAACTTCATTTTTGGTATGTGAGTATGAGGGTTTGAAGCAAAACAATGGAAAGGAAGAAATTGTCTAGATGCCTCTTTTTTTTCTTGCTTTGGTCATTCTTATTACAATTTTGAATGAAAAAAACCACAAAAACTTTCCCTTTTTGTAGGCTTAATAGCAAAATAATAAAAACTCAAAATAGGTTTAAAATTCTATATCTGTAATGAAACAAAATAAATTTGAGTATTGCATTCCTCCAGACTAGGGTAACTGAAGTTTAATCAATTAATTGATTAACCATAGTGTATAATTAAGTCAATAATACTCACCAGTGTTGGACAACAGTTAAGATTCACTTAATGAAAATCTTCTACATATAGGTGATTCTTACAAATGATCAATTATAGAAATAAAAATGATGTAACCTACTTCCCTTACTGTCTTCTGTGTGAGAAGAAGGAGCCTCAATGCTCCTGTTCAATACAGGATTTACACAGTTAACTCTTGTTCCTTGTGTCAATATAGAATAATGCTTACCTTTATTTTAAGGGTCGTGTGGAAGATTTCTTTTTTCCATCATTACAGTATTAAGTTATGGTGATATGTAGCATTGTGAAATGGCGCTTGCCAAAAATAAGGATCTTCTGGTGCATTTGCTGAATACACAAGCGCAGACTCATCTACATCTCTACACATACTTTGGAGAATATCAGAACAGTATTTATAGGCAGAGGTAATATGTTTATTAACCAATCTCTTGCTGGAAGAATGTGACAGGCTTTCAGATGGGCAAGCCCCCTTTCCAGATCTGAAGTAGAAATATGGAATTTAAAAATCTTCAGTGGAATGCATTAGATGAGACGTATTCAAATGAGAGTAGTTGGTGCTTGTGGAGATGGAAGAAGCAGAGAATGGGAGACAGTAGAAAGGTGTTTATTGCTTGCAGAAAAGAGAGTATTCCCTGCACTCCTTGTTTTTGTGTATTTTTATTATCTCAGAATGGCTTCAGAAAATCACTGTAACAGAAAATTAACAAAGATTCTTGCTTATTTGGCTCAGATAAAGGATTGTCTCTAATGGTAAACAGACTTTACGAGAACAGTATTCCACAAACTTCAAAGTACTTAAAAAAAAACCAAACTAATATACACTAGCTCTTACCCAATCTGTACCCTCTTCCCCCAAATTTAAGAATGTGTAGTTTACCCTTAAAAATATATTTAAGGGAATAAAAAAGTTATAATTAATTTAAATAGAAACAAGATAGATTATTCAATGAAATAGAATGTACTTTACAGTATCCAAGTGATACATTCTTTCTCATCCATTTCAACACTATAGAAAGGACACTACCAATAGGAAAAAATAATTAAAAATAATGCCTAATTATTTCTAATGTATTTAAAGGCAGGAAATAAATCAATAACAAGTAAAAATGATGGATAATAATTCCTGTACAGTCGTTGTCCTAGGTACTTAGTTTGTAACATTATTTGATATTTGAAAGTGAAAGTTTATTCACCTTATAATGCCAATGAAATAATTATTCAGGTTTACATTCAGTGGAATTTATTTCCTGAATAACCCTACCAGAATCAGGTATGGAATGAATTTCGCTGATTACTTTTTGTAAAGAATCATTTTAATTTGCTTTTACACAGTGCTTGGTATCAAAGGATCTCAAAGCATAAGACTGTTAATTAAATTTCATGACTAGTCTCTGTGGAAGATATGCCTAGCATTATCATTTAAAATTTCATTGTATTATTAAAATCTTGGCATTCCTTCTCATTGTCTTCCTATGGAAAATGTTGAGCTGAATTTGGTGTGAAGTTTGTTTTTGTCGGTTCTACCTCAGTGATTACAGTCAATGAAGACTGACAAACTCTTTAGGTGTGATGGCCCATGGAATGGAATGTTCATTTTAGGAGATTTAGGTAATATTTTAGGACTTATTATAAACTTCTTGACCATTGAACAACCTAAGATAATTCCAGGAAATACTGAGGCAAAGAATGATTATTGAGGTCTTGTTTTTAGCCCCTTTATTTAAAGATGCAGGACATATTCCCTTCATGGGGGATTCATAGCTCTAAATCCTAGAAAATAGGTCTGCATCTCCATTTGAGACATACTTCTAAATACAGGCCCTGTAGAGGAAGACAATTTTTCCCTTTTTTCTGCTGTTAATAGTCTTGCAACAGTAAGGTTGATTTTGGATTTAGGCATCTAAATTTCACCCACATCCAATTTAAAGTATTACTAGCCTTTTTTTTTTTTTTTTTTTTTTTTTTTTGCAGCTGATTAGATGAGACTAAGCAAATGGTGTAATCCATAAAATTTTCCCCTTTTAGGAAATCATAGGAAAAAAAGAGGAGTATAGCTCAACACCACAACAAATTACCCAGGGAGATCACACAACTTCTGTCTTTGGGGAGCAGATTAGACATATCAGTGATACCTGATCTCATGTTGTAAACTGACCCCCTCCAAGTAAGACAGTAGTCTAGGTGGCCTCATATTTTCCTTACAACTGGGATGATTATGCTTCTGTGAAATCTTGCTATGTGGATATCTGGTATGGGTACTCTGGTAGAAACCAGCAATGCTCTGTCAGTGGTTTTGCTCACTATGATTGCATTATGTCAACCCAGTAACACAACTATCAACAACCAGGTTGATTCTTGGGGATTATTATTGCTCAGATTTATTTGGATTTATCTTGTATTCAGCTTCTTAATAGTTTTGTCTTCTTCTTCTGGGCTTTATATTCTTATTTGTCTTCAACGAGAGAGGCTAAGTCAGGAAATGCTGATTCATGAGAGACTTATTGGCATAGTTGTAAATACAAACCAGAAAACTCAATTCTCCATCCCCATGATGGTGTTTGCACTGAACATCAACTTATCCAAGCAGCTATGTTCTGGACTGCACAAGCAGAACGGAGCAGAGCACAGTTATAGGAATTAAAGCTCTGCTTCTTGGCAGAAGCTTGTATGAAATCCTAAGGTTTCTGTGCAATGGTCAATGCCCAGTAGTCAGTGCTAGTCACAGCCACCACTCACAAGTGATAAGGTAGTTATTTTTCCTAAGCACTATAAGAGGGAGCAAAATCATATAAAATCCTTCCATTTTGGCTGCAGCTGTACAGCGAATATCAATAAAGAACTCCTTTGTCTAAAGTTTTGCATTTCACTGCCTACAGAAGGCTCCAGTAAGCTTGCGAGACCTTTCAGGGTCTGATGGTGACTAATCATTTGCCTGCCATCCATAGTCTACCATCCTGTTGAAAATTAAGAGAGGGATGCCTTTTCTGGAGATGATGCAGCTTCTCAGTCACCAGCAGTTCAAAATTATATGAAGATAAATGGAAAGTATACGTGCATACATATGTATATGCGAACATAGCAAAAATATTTTTATTATGACCAAAACCTTGGGACAGGTTAAATTGGATTCTGTTGTTTTCTTACACTGATTGTTTTACTAAAATTTTCTGCCTGGGTAACCAGATTGGTATTAATCCCAGCTAACTATAGGCAACTAAGTTCAAACTCCTTTTCTTCCATGAGTAATGAGAAGAAACAGGGAACTATAAAACAGTGTGTCATGCATGAAATATCTAAGATAGATGCATGGATACAGAAGATGAATCCTATCCAGAACCTTCCCACTTCAGCTCAGTTACCATTAATGTCATTACTTTCTTAGGAAATTCTTCCAGAAAGTGAATATTCCAGTTTCCAAAAATTTTCTCATTTGAAAATGTGGTGTGATGACTTCTGCTTTCTTCTGTATGGTAACTGACATGATCTTAGTGGATTCTGTTTCTCATCATAAGATCTATGAAAGGTGTTGTTGCCCATGGCAGGGGGCTGGAACTAGATGATCATTAAGGTATTTTACATCCCAAACCATTCTGTGATTCTATGATCTTCTTTCTCCAGAGATCTACCATGAATAGTAATTTCTATTTATTTTGATTTTTGGAGATTTTTGGGGATTTTTTTTAGGTTTTGTTTTATTTTTTTTGCTTGGTCTTGCCTTTTTTTGGAATCCACATTTGAGTCCATGTACCAAGTAAGAACCATAAGTCGATCCCTGTTGTCAGAGATCAATAAATATTAACTAATATATTAAATATTGATGAGTTCAAAATCAATGCAAATATCAAGGAATAATACATTTTGCTGTTCATCATAACAAGACATAAACCCAGTATTTTTGCCCTGGTATATGTGCAGATATTGCTAAATTCACTACAACTGTGTGTATTTGAAGATGAAAAACTGATGAGTTATGCTTTGCTACATATATTGACCACCATAATCATATTTATGTGTTTATGCATCTAACTTCCTACTTAAATTAATGAGTTGCTTTACTTATTTTTCTGAATGAAAATTCTAAAGAATAAGTGAAATTAAAAGCACTGAAAAAGAAATAATGGCCCTTCTCTTCTGTAAAAGCAGCATTAAATTTGATAAAGTTTATCGTTATGAATTAGGATTGAGTGAATTATCATGACAAGAGAAATGTATTTCCAGGGCCTGTTATTAACCATTATTCATGAGCTAAAAGAATAGTTTCAGCTGGTTTCACCCAGTCAAGAAATATGCTTCCTATATGCAATAATAATACATATTTAACAATAATTTTTCTATATATGTCATCTTTATAATTGTTTTTATATATATTTTCTTTATTAATTTCTCTATATCCATACTTTCTGGGGCTTTGCTTACTGGAAAAGATTCAATAATTGTGAATGAAATACAGGTATGGGAAATATGATGCATGGGAAAATATGTTTAGGAAGATAAGCATGAACAGAAACACACTAAAAGATGACATTGGCAAAGCTAAAGCAAAATTTGACCAAAGCTGAAATCTAACCATTCTATTCAAAATATCCTTATTCATCCAAGATAAGCAGTTGCAGACTTAGGGAAAAAGGCTTGAGTCTTTTTATATTTAGAATTTCATCCATATCTCAGAATTATCCTCCTTGGTTTGGAGAAAGTACTTCACATTTATCAGGAACAGCATTTATGCCAGAGATGTGAGGCCACAGGAAGCCCAGAGGAGAGCCCAAGCCAACCACTATATAATATGGATGTGGCACTTTTGTCTATATTCTGCTTACAGGAGGGTCTGAATATTGACTCCCTCCTCAAGAGCCTCTTTCCTCTATTCTGATCATCAGAAAAAGTCAGGCACTGTAGGAGATCACTTTGGCTCAACAGGAATTCCTAATGGAGGTCAAATTCATAAGGGAAACTCAGATGGAAGCTTTGTCAGGAAATAGAAATGAGAACAGGCTACCAAGAAGGAATTATTTGCAGTGATTCTCCGAGTGATGAATACCAGGCTATAGTGGATCCTTTCACAACAGCAAAGGTTGATAGAAAATACTTATTAAACATGGTTTTGCTCTTTTTTGTCAGTATGTCCTGGTTTGGACCGAACTACATCTTAGGAATCCAGACCTCAAGATGTATGAAAAGAGGGAGCTGGCTTTTTTCAGCTGGAGAAGAGATTAGAAAGGGAATCTGTTCTCTTCAACTCCCTGAAGAGAATTATAGAAAAGATGGAACCAGATTCTCTCAGTGCTACATGATGAACAGACAAGAACTAACAACTACAAGTCATAATAAAGGAAATTCCCACTGGGCATAAGGGAATAACTTTACAGACCAAATGTGACAGAGCCCAGAGAGACTGTGAAATCTCCATCTCTGGAAATGCTGCAAACTGGTCTGGAAAAGTTGCTCAGCAATCTAATCAGACTCCATGACTTGAACAGGAATTTGTATCATGTAGTCACCACAGATCCCTCCCAACTTAATATTTTCTCATTCTATACTATCCAGCTTTGGATCAAATATTAATTCCTATGCATTTTTCACTCCTAAAAGTGTCCAGTTACTGTCTTTCAGTTAGTGTTTGGGTCTAAAAAATAATTCATCAGTCTCAAAAGGAGCAAGAACACAAGCCAGCTTGGTAGAGAATAGAAGAAATACTACAGTGCAAGAAAACTCAGATTTCTCCAATGGATGGAAACCTTATATGTGAAGTTTAAGATGGATATATAATATAATTGGGATGACTTTCTGTTAACTCAATGTATTTAAAAATACTACATCAGAGAGTACATGACTGGGTACAGACACGTTATCAAAGAATCCCCATGGCTCTAAGTTTTTGCTGGAGGAATAGTCAATAGTGACACAAGGACCTGAGACCAAAGAGGCAAAAAAGGTACCATTTTCACTGTGTAAAGTATGGATGCTCCAGCTGGGAAAAAAACAGGCAGGCAAGGTCTGTGCATGTAGGAAGATTTTTAAACATCCATGGGAATGGAGAAATTGTGAAAAGAGCAAGCAGTATCTGTTAATGGCCAGGGAAACAGTCACATTGAGGATATGCAGTCTGAAAACTGAAATGTGATACAGGCTTGCCAAGGAAGGAGATTGGAACAAGAACTGGAAAGAAATTTAAACAAGAATGTCAATCTTCATGGCAAAGGCTCCGTTTATCACTCCATGAGAAATGAAGTACAGATCTGGTGAGCAGACCAATCCTCCACCATCAACAGAAGTACATGAAACACCTGGAAGCATTTTCACATAATTTTTTTAAGTCTTTGGTAGAGGTTGTGTTTAAATTAAGTCATACATGTATTCAGCTCTGAAGCCCCATAACAGAAGTTCATGTACCATGTGGACTGAGTCCAGAGGAGGGCCATAAGGATGATCAGAGGGATGGGGCACTTCTTGTATGAGGAAAGGCTGAGAGTTGTTCTGCCTGGAGAGGAGAAAGCTTCAGGGAGACCTTATAGCACCTTCCTGTATGCACAAGAAACCTGGAGAGGTACTCCTAACAAGGGCATGGAGTCATGAAACTGAAAAAGATTATATTTAGATTAACTCTTCAGAAGAAATTCTTTACTCTGAGGGTGGTGAGACACTGGCGCAAGTTGCCCAGAGAAGAGGTGTAAACCTCATTCCTTACTGCATTTTCAAATTCTGATTCTCAAGTCATATCCAGCTGCAAAGCGGGTGGCAGGAGAGAGAAGCCAGTGGGAATACTAATGGTTTGTTTATTGGATTTTGAAATGCCTTTTATCCTGAGAGAGTTTGTATTTTACATTTGAAGTATATGGAAGTTTATGTCCTCTCATAATTTTTACACTATACTAGTGCCATTCAGAGATTTTTTTTTAATTCAGCATACTTTTTATTAAAAAAAAAAATGTCTTGTTGAAGTTTTGATATTGGGAATTTTTTGTGGCTGTTCCCCAGGTTAAGTGGATGCCACAGAAGCACTATTCTGTTCTTGAACTTCTGCATCTGTCACTTCTCTGTGTGGGCTGTTTTTTTGAATATTCTCCTGATGTTAGAGAAAAGTGTGAAGGAGGAAAACTTTTTCTGTGCAGTCACTTTTTAATCTTGGGCCTCACATTCCCCAGGTTCACAATGCATGGATGTAAAAGGGTAAATTCTTCACAAACATAAAACATAAAACTGTCACAAAATGCTCCTTATTTTGGAATATGCAAAGTAGCCTCAGGCTACCTTTGTTTTATCAGTGTTTCCTACTTTTTTAAAGATGAATTTTAAAAAAGACCTGAAACAGTGAAATTGCTTCTTTAGTTTGTTTTCTAGCTTCCTCTGTCTGAATAAACATGTCAATCAGTCTCAGATCTTCTATCTTTCATAGGCCTGGGAAAAGAACAAATAAAAGATGTTTCTCTTTTCTCTCATCAACTTCCTCTGTTTTCTTGAGTGTTAGTCCACAGGGTCTGTTTGAAAAGAAATTAAGAGCCTTGACATCAGCTTTTTAAAAATCTGAACCTTTATAAACTAAATGTTCCCCAGGCTTCACTCAGGAAATATTTTATCTTAGCAGAAAACTGAGATCAGTGCTTGGCATCATAACAATATAATCATAGAATGCTTAGGATTGGAAGGAACCTTACAGACCATCCACCTTCTCTGCCATGAGCAGGAGCACCTTCCACTAGACCAGGTTGCTCAGAGCATCATCTGACCTGGCAATGAACAATGCCAGGGATGGGGCAGCCACAACTTCTCTGGGCAACCTGTGACAGTATCTTATCACTCTCATAGTGAAGAAATAATAGTTTATTTTATTAAATTATATTTGAATTAACTCCAGCAGTGTTAATTTTCTTTTCTCACAAGCCCAGAAGAGCGCTAAAAAAAAGGGGGGGAAATGAGAGATAAATCAGATAGGTACACATTTGTTGTCTGATTTGCTTGGTGATTAATTCTCTATGCATTTTCCAGGTTCAAATGGAGTATTCTGGTCAATGTCACTCTTTCATGCAGCAGCATATTTTTTCATGAATTATGTATTTGCACAAAGTACCTATGACTCATGAATGGTGTGCTTAGTAGTCAGGTGCTTCCTTTTCCTATAAACTGGATAATAGGTAAATGAAACAAAAAACTGTAAAATTTCATCATCAATCAGTTTGGCTGTAGTTTATGGCTCCTCTACTCTTCATATGTATTTTCGTTTTGCTGTTTTTGCTCATCTTCTTGCATGCAGGTTTTATTGTATCAGGTTCCCTTTCCAGGTCCTTATGCAGCCCTATTAAGCTTTCAGCTCAGAACTGCTTACACAGGCAAAACTTGACTTCACATAGAGATTTCCTTCAGTGAGACACACTCATACTACTTCCTTTTGTCCTATGAGAAGTTAGAGGGAAAATGGAAGAGTTTAATTTCTTGTAAGAGAAGTACCTCTAGGACAATATGATTAACAACTGCTTACAGAATACACTTAACACTGTAATTGAATATTTTTACTCCAAAACATATCTGTGCCCATTAACAAATATTAGCTGACTTGTTACCTTTCTAGATCCATGTGTTGACTTTGTACTTCTATAAATTTTGTTTCCATTGTAAATGTAAAATATAGTTTTTCTTGTAGAAGCTCCGATTAACACTTGATGTTGAGACTACAGGTCTCTTTTCTTTCATCGCTTTAAGCTTTCACTATAACTTCAGGTTAATATGTGCCTTTTTTGCTTCTGTCTGTAAAACTCACTTCATGTCCATTTGTATATATATATATATATATATATATATATATATATATATATTAGAAACTGAAAGAAACAGCTTACAATCTGAAAAAAGAAAATTTGAAGTCAACATGGGATAAGAACAGGTTAGGCAAAGAGGATATTTTATTCATTTTGATGCCTATAACTCGGGGAACTGCAAGGAAATTGCAAATCCACATTTCCAAGTCCACACTTGGATGTTCACTATCTTCAATGCTGACAATGGACTGGAAATAGCAGGTGTTCCAGGGCTAAAATATCTTTAACAGAGGGATACAAGACAAAGAGCTTAAGGGATGGGGTCTTGTTCTAGCATCTGAAGTGTGGGAATCCATGTCCCACAATATTTTGGTAACTCTGTTTGGTTCTAGGCTGTAGAAAACCCATATAGCAATGGATTTCATAAATATGTATTTTATGACAAACAAAACCAATATTTTTTACCAGCTTTGTATTTCCTACTCCATAATACAATTTTTATTGTTTTATAAGACAAGGTTGAAGAAGCAGCTGAAGGTCCTTTGGTGTTCTGTGTCTAGTATTCCATGCACAAACAGTTTTGGTAAATAGATGCAGGAATATCAAACTTCAAAATGAAAGATTCTCCCAAAATGACTTCCCCTATTACTAAAGTATATATTAAAAAAATTCAAGTTAAAAGAAAAATATGTAAACATAACACATCAAAACAAATTATCCTGCTGATAGACCTGAATCAAACTATTAAACTAAATTTTTCTTTGGTTCAGGGGGCACAGGTGGCACCTGAAGACTGCAGGTCATCCTACCAGAGGAGGTGTGTACCCTGAAGCTTTTGTGCTGCAGATGGACAATAGCATTTTCCTCTCCTTCCCAGTGAAAGAGCACAGTTGCCTCCCGTTGCCCAAAGAACAAACAAATGTTCTTTTGCACATTCTATTCTTTGTACTTGAATTAAAAAACTGTTGAAGTTCCTTGACTGGGAGCAACTTCAAGACACAAGCATCTTGCTGGCTATGCAACAGCATGTGGAGTGCTGTTGGAAATTCCTCCACCCCACTGCCAGCCTTTCTGAGAAGCTCCTTTACTGGTTCCCTATGTTAAGACTGCCAATTATTTTTCCAGAAAAGGCTAGTTTTATTGCTACCTTCTGTAAAGGGAAGCTACGAGACTCCTTTCAATAAGCCATTGAGCAGGTTTTTATGCACCTTTTCTTTTCTGTCACTGTCAATAGGAGCTGGCTCCAGTAATAGCCAAACTTGCTGTCATTCAGTCACTCCTTGTGGTTACTGAGGTGTTGTTCAGTTCCAAGGGAACCTGAGGCTCATCTGTCACCTTGCTATTGCTCTGCTATTATAATTGCACAGATGACTCAGCGTGGACTATAATAAAATCTTCCAAGACAGTTAATGGGAACAATAAGGACTCAAAGATATTGGCTGCTGCTCACTCAGTGGAAAAGTTTCACTTTTTTTGTTATGTGGGGTAGGACACTGGGTTCTGGCTGTCCCCTGTTCTTGCTATGACAGCCTAGGTATAAAACTAGGATAGACCAATGCACTAGGTTTAGGATGGATCTCAGTTGCTGAAATCAAGAAGTGGTTTCCTACAAGACTTTACACATGATACACTTACACTTGCTAATTTTTTTTCCCTTGAAGCTGCTTCCTGGGCTTTCTAATCACTATACATTTACATACAGTCATACATCCTAAGTCCTACCTGCTTCCAGCTATGTTTAGGACACTGAGGGGGGCATTAAAACATTTAAACAAGTTTTTAATAGAAGAATTGTTTGTTGGGTACTGGAGCTTTTATAAAGAGTCATCTGTTTGGTAGCCCTAAAAAATAGGGAAATTCAGGTATGTTCCTGTATGAATAAATTCCTATTGCTTAGGATGTGGCTTCTGCTAACTATCTGGATATTCCAGAGTTCTTTTCTGAGGTTTTCTGTTCGTGTTAGCAGCAGCCTTTGGGTTTCCCATTGGTGTCAGACATATAAAGTATTTGTGCTGTGATATCCCACTTAAAGGCAAGTAAGACCATGCTGTGGCTTGCTCTGAAGTCTGCTTCTCTTCCCAAATCAATTGAGCCAATACAGACACAAGAAAATATGGTGGCAGAATCTGTATTTTCTCTGAGATGCTAAACAACTAAATCTGTCAGTTAGGCTATTGAAGAGCATATCCCTGAGACAGTCTATCACTTATTTTCCATTGATGTGATGACTTGTACTTCAAGCTGATGGTCAGGAAGCCTGAAGAGATGATACTGCAATGGCTGCTTGTCTCTCTCCTCAGTGGGTCTTTCAAGATAGTTGAACAAAGGCTTGTTACAAGGAAAATGCAACTTTTCAGGAGTTCTTGGTATTAGAAAATATGAAGATAAAATTAAACCTGAGACTGAAAAAAACTCAAGCTCTTTACTGACTGGAGCTGCAGCAAATTAATTTTTCTCCATATGGCATGTTGAAAAGTAACCGAAGAGTTAATGTACCTTTTTCAAAGCAACTACTATAGACAAAGTTTTAACACTTTTTCCTTATTCAGTCTGCTGAAACATTCACCTGAAACTCATTCTTCCAGCTTGTTATATCTCCCTGCCATGCAATTTGTTCAATAGTTTTTTTTCTTACTAATTTTGTATTGTCCCTCATTACTGAAATGTGGAAGAGACCTATCAGCGAAAACAATTATTGTAGCTTTTCCTTCCAACTTCATAATGTAATTGTTACTCTTTTGATTTGTTTGGGGGCTATGGAAACTCTTAATTGACTTTTAATTAATAGCCAGGCTAGATACAGCTGAATATTTAACTGGCATATATACCTTTAGGATTTACAAACCACCACTAACCCACTTCAAACTGTACTTGAGCATGATAAAGATTATGCAGAGTTAGTCAGAGAAAGAAAAGCTAAGAAGGGCAAAAGTTGCAGTCATATGCTTCCTGGCAACTTATCAAACAGAAAGAAAGTCTATTTTGAAAAAAGCCAAGGTTATTCCTTTGCCCAGGCTAATCTGTTGTGCTCTGACAGATCAAAATTTGAAGATACAAACACAGTTTTGGAATAGATGACTGCTGGGAGCCATGAATTTGCAAAAGTGGAGCTGGCAAAGAGGGGAAGGTGAACAGGAATGGGCTTATCTTTAGATGGGTGTTTTTAGACTACCTTCCTCACCTTCAGTTTCTTCTTTAAAACTGTATCTGTAGCCATGGAATTTTTGCATAAAGGAGATTGCTTCAAAGCTTTGCATAATTTACGTTCCTCTCCCTCTGATCTTTCTTTTGGCTGGTTACAAAGAATTCTGTAATAAATTATCACTGGACTAACCAGGAAAAGGTAAGAATGTCAATGTTAAATTTTGACATTTACAGTATCTCCTATATTTCATCCTTATATTCAGTGATCTCAAATAATTTCAAACATTTTCATATAGAACATCTACAAAGCAATTATGGAAATACCTATGCTTTCAGAAGCTGTCAACCTCTGCTCAGGATACTGGATCTGGACTTCCAGAAAAATTCATCTGCATAATCCTGTTCCCTCCTTCCTTTTCATTTTAGAATCCATCAGACAGAGGTAAATGGGTAAAGCAAGGGCTGTCATTTTGGCCACATGACAAGCGTTCAACATGTTTTGTGATGGGCTTGAGTAGAGGTACCTGACCAGTTTGATAGAAAGAGCTTAGTCAGCTCAATTTAAAGGGCTTCTTATGGCTAATGACAATGGAAATGTTCTGCACCCAGAGAACAAAGTTACACAGCCCCATGTTATGTGTTTTGAAATTGAAAAATGAAGTACTTCTGAATAGTGTTGGTCACAGGCAAATGCTCTCTGCTAGTAGAGTTACTTAGCCAGAGCAAACTGAATTAGCAAGGGAAATTTATGAGAGCTCTACTCCCATTTAAAGAATCTCAGTGGATGACTAGAAACTCTTTGCACTTGGGAACCTCTCACCATGGCTGTATGGTGTCTCAGCAGCACAATGCAGGACCAAGAATTCTAGCTCACACACTTCCTATGTGTCCTCTTTTCTTCAACCATATAGCTTCCCTATCACCTTTAACTCTATTCCAGTATCTTAAATGTGTTTTGGTTCATAGAACTCTTAGTGATATTTATGGAGTCCAATGTAGCATACAAAAAAAAAAAACAAACAGGGGGTTTTGTCATGCCTTGTAAAGTCATTCTGTTGACTGTAGGGATTTCTTTCTCAAACTTTGTGGAAAGGGAAATCAGATGTATTAACTTATATGAAATGATCAGAGTTTCTTTGGTGATAACATTTCAGATGTGTTTTTTATTATCAAAGAATCAGTATAGCCAGTTGATATCTTGTATTTTCTATGCTATTTAAAATTCTCTTGTTACATAGGTCAGGTTAATCTGCTAGTGAATCAATATTACATAGCTTGATATCATCTTTTGGAGTGTGAGTTTTGACTTCATGAAATGCCAATTTCCCTGGAGTTACTCTCAATTTTAACTGGTGAAAAAGGAAACCAAAATGAGTCAAAAGTTTATGAATCAAAGAGGTTTTCTGATTTTGATAGGACATGCTTATATATTCATAGGCAGAATTGGTTGTGCAGCAATCATCTGGCATTTTGCAGCTCTCACACTGCTTGAGTACAGAAAATGAGAAAGAAGTTTTGGAAACTTAAATAGGTCTCATTACTAAGTGATGCATGAACACCCTCGTGTGCACAGCCTGCAGCACCTAGGAGATATGAAAAATTAAGAATGGCATAAAATTAACACAGAGCTTGCTGTTCCTGTATCTCTTAGGATGTAATTTAATGATTAATTCTCTTGAGAATAAATTGTGTCAACTGATCAATGCAAATGAAAGTTGTTGAGTGGCTAATACCTCCAGTGATGGTTTGAAAAATGGATGGAGCAAAAAAAATCTTAAGCACCAGAAATAAAAATTGTATTACATTAAGAGACACTCTTTTTGCTTCACTCAAAGTCTAGTGTGCCTGCAGAAAACAGGAAAAACACCCACTCCAAATAGGTATTTTGTGTAACCCAGGTTAAGTCTATAGGGTGTGATGGGACCATGATGAGTATGCCCTTATGTCTTCTGTAAACTGTCTTATCCATTATCTCCTGTGAAAATATAGTTTGCTGTACCCGTCCCAATATAGTTTCTATCTTGTTTCTGAGAGCCTGGATTTCTCAATTTGAACTTGAAGGAGGATATCATAATCCTGATATATAAATCTTGGTATATAAATGTCTTTTACAGATATATTGAAAGGCACACAGCAAGTAACTCAACTTTCTTCTGTAAAAATATCTGCATGTTTTTTTTGTGTTTGTACTGCACAATGCTCTTGAAAGAATTTCTTCAGGAAACATTAATGTACAATGTCATCACGATGCATATAATCTTGAAATCCTATAAAATTAAACCCAGTGGAGGCCTTCATTTAATAAAAAAAAACCCCAAACAACCAAAGGCCAACAAAACAAGTGGAGGTTCAAGTATGGTATTAGGAAGCATTTTTTACTGAGTGGGTGGACAAACACTGGAACAGGCTTCCTGCAGAGGTGATAGATCCCCAAGTCATTAAGAAGCATCTGAACAACGGCCATAATAATGTGCTTTTATTTTTTATCAGCTAGAAGTAGTCAGTAGTTGGATCAGAAGACAGTTATAGCTCTCTTGCAATTGGAACTATTCTATTCCATTCTATTCTGTGAATGTCATGCAAGGTTAAATTCTGACCTTTTGCCCCCAACTTCTGATTTTAAATCAGTCTGAGAGTTCTTGGTGAATCTTCATTAGGAAATTTTCTTGATTGATATTGCATGATTGGTCACTGTTCTTCCTGTCCTTTATTTGTTTGTGTCTGCCAGTTGATGCTATTCTGTGTCTCCAGCTGCTTATGTCTCATTCCACTGTTGGCTATTTTTCTTCTGTGGTCTTTATACTTTTAAATTTCACTGATCCATAGTTAGCAATTTTCTATTTATTCCCCTACAATAATTTCATGGATCATTACTTGCCTAAGTTTTCAAATGACCCTATGGGTTACGATGTGTCTTGGATGAAGATTGGCAGTAAACCATACCCATTCAGAAAGTCTTTTCAGATGTTATCAACTTATAACACACCTTTTTCTGAAAAAAATCTTCTTTGCTTTTAGACTTTTAATAAAAAGCTGCATTCCTTATTTTTTTATGCTTAGGAGGGTGAGGGTGAATTTAAAATGAACTGTAAAGATTAAATAGAATTAAGAGAAGAAAATGTACAAATGTATATGCTCTCAGTCTTATACTTCTGACTGAGAGTATATACTCACAAGGGCAAAAAGTAGAAGACAGTATGTGTGGTATAGTGTGGTGTGATATATAACTATCTAATGAAAAATCTGTTCTGCTGAGAAATGGCATCCTGTGGGCATTAGCTTTTTCATAAATACTGAGATTTCTCCTAAATTGGGCAACCTACTGGGGAAGCAGAAAGGGTTGCCTGATGCATGTTTCCTTCTTGCTACAAAAACACTGTGCAACCATCATAAGCATTTAGGTATCATTTATGATGGAATTATCAGAGCAAATCAAAATATACTACCTGGAGCTCAGTGACCTCATCAACTGCAAAATGAAAGCTTGTTTGCCTTTTATATTTGGCTACACATATAAATTGAGATAAAACTTCCTGACCTCATGCGATGGACAGCACCATAGAAGCACTATATGGTCCTTTTGTGAGCTTGGTTGTTTTTTTCAATAGGTGGAGACCAGAAAAGGATTTTAAACACGTTTAAGCATTTTTTCAAAGCTACCTTAGCAATACAATCCATGTTGGAATAATGTCTGGCATGTGTGATTATTGCTGTTGGATGGGTCACTAAAGAACTTAACACAAATCTGCATCCAAAAGATCAACTCAATACTGCCTGACAGCTGTAAAGAAAGTGGTGAGGCTAGTTTTGGCAAAAATTACATGACAGGAAATCAAAGAGCTGGTCTGGTGCTCACAGCTGCTGCAACTGCTTCTGAAACTCTTTCCAAGAATTATTGTATTAAGAAAACCAGAAAACTTTATATTACTTTTTATTCTTGCTCCAAAGTCCTAGTTTAAATGATGTAAAAGTTCCTTCAGTTTAATGGTTATTTAAATAAGAAGCATAGATTGTGCTAGGTATATGACTTAACAGAAAGATGGCTGTCATCAAAATTTATTTTTAAGCAAATATCTGGTTACTTTGTATGAAAAGCCCATATTTTTGTGTCAAGGCTGATGAATCGTATGCATAGCCTGACAAAAACCATACACACACTGCAGGTGGAGGCAGTTTCTGGAAAAACTCTGGTTGGAGGGAACTAGTCAAGACCAAAAATCAAAGATGGAGAAGACATATGTCAGTCCTTAAATTTACATGCCTGGTGTTTTGGTGTTGATGTGACTGCCAAACAGTGCATAATTTGAGGAGTCTGTTGCCATTTTAAAAAAGGTAGGACAAACGGGGTTCAGCTCCTTTGTAATAATCTGGAATCATGCCTAGAGATTTGATCCAGGCAGCAGTCTTCCAGCTACATGATTTTATTAACTTCTCTAATCTGGTTGATGCTGACGAATGTTGTGGGTCTGGACTTTATATGCTGTAAGTCACATCAAAGACTTTAAGGAAGAAGAGAACCTGATAGTCTCTGGCTTGGTCTCCTCTTAGATGTCCTAGTGGTGCTCTTGTGGAAAAAAAACCTAACAAACTTCTGAAATTGCAATGTCACACTGGATAAAGTGCAGAAAAACAAGTGCCATTTTTATATTTGGAGTGTATCCAAGGCACTAGCAAAAGACCTAAGCATTTGTAATACACATTTGACACAGAGTGCCAACGAGCCAACCTGGATTTCAGAGCATCATGCTAAGACTGTCCTAGACAACAAACTTTTGCTCAGTTTTGAGACAGAGTTCTGTGCTGATGTATTTAGAACATACCTTTCCAGCAAAATAATAGTGCAAATGTAATTAAAATGAAAATTCATTTCCTGATATGAAGATTCAGAAATTATTGTGGATTGTTTTTTAGTACTAAAATGCAGTTTGAGAGTGTTCTAAATCCTTTCTATATTAGTTCTTTTCCACTAAAACTGTTGTGAGTCCACATTGGCTCTTACACGACACTATCAAGGTTTTTTGAACCTTCAGCTCAGCAGATATTTTTTATTATTTCAGCAAATTGTATTAGCCATTCTAAGTAATGTCTGTAAACCACACTCAGCCATGAAATTCTTTTTACTTCCCTTGTTTCAGTCACTAGCAGTAAGTAAAAACTGTATGTGTAAGGAATTTTGAAGGAAGTATAGATAGTTTATGTTTTTGGGAACCAATAGCATAAGTTTCATGCATATTACTGGGAATCATATACCCAAACATTCCCCCCAGCATAAATTTTGGCAAGGTCCTACTTATTTATTATATCAGAAATGTTTAATTTGCATGTGCAGATTTACATTACTCTTACTCACATCATATTGCTAAATATACTGTGATCCTGCTATAGTTGTAAAAAGATAAAGGCCAATTTTTGAGAAGTCTTCCATGTCCATGGAATTTTGCCTCAGCTTCAAAATAAACAAAATAAGTTCTCATATTGTGCAGAGAAGTTTGGGCCACTGAAAAATAATGTTTATATGAATATAGTGAAAAACATTCATGCCAAAAACTTCTTTCAGATTTCCTGCTTTGTCTGCTCTTGGATGTGTTTGTCTGCTGTTGGATGTGTTACATTTATTACCTTATAGCTCAAAAAACATATTAGATGCTTTCCAAAATGCCTCAGTTAATGGTGATTCTGACTCCAAGACCAAAAAAAAAAAAAAAAAAAAGGTTGAGATATTTACACCTGAGGAGTTGAAATAATTCTGCATTGTTGTATAAGGACCCGGTTGGTAGAATCAAGTGATTGCATATAAATGTATTTGTTTTATATAAAAAAATTCTTAGATTTTACTATTACAAAGATATAAATTCAAGAGCCAAGTGTAGTTTGAAAAATACAAGAGAAATATTTGTTTCTTCAGAGAATTCTTTCTGAATATATAGGCTTAAGTGACACTTTGAAAACATGAGGGTGTTTGAGATTATTAAGACAAAATACAAAATGTTTAGCCTGACTTGCATTTCCCTGACTATTTCATGCAGGAGTTCCAGTGTTTACTCATTTTTGTATTTTGTGATCAAGGGTGATGTTATTGAGGAAGAGGTAGAATACTTAGTCAAGTGCATCTGTGATGATCACAAATGTTTTCCAACAAAATTTGCAGTTATACCCAAAATTTGCATTAAGGATTGTCCTTTTATTCTGCAATGCTCCAGCATATTCTTGTGTATGTTTATCATATTGTTATGCACTGAGTCTTCTTCCCTCTTTTATCTGAATATTCAGTGCTATCTAGTAAAAGGCAAAAGATCAAAGGAGCTCCCTCTTGCACGGCTTCAATTCATTGTAGGAGAGCTGCCTTGCCTATACTACTATGTCATTCATCAGAAGCACAGGAGGGATTCAGCCTAACTAGCTGTAGACATCCCTACTGATAGCTATAGCTGAATTTGTGTCTCTAGTGTGTTCATAATGACTGGAGGGAAATGGTAATCTGTGCTATACATCAGCTGGCCCATTCTTGACATCTGCTCAGGATAAAATCCATCAGAGAAACACTAGGCACCCTATTTTTTCTACTGATTAGGAGAAGAGTCTAAGGCCACTACATATCTGAATTCAAACTATTGGCATTCACCCAGATGAGTCATCAGTCCCTTGGTGCATGTTGTCAGCCAATAATTTGTTCTACTGCCTAGGGTAGAGAAAAGTGATACTCAGGATTAACATCTTCAGGACACAGGCAAATGTCCCACACAGCATAAAACCCTGGTGTTTTAGAGCCATAGATGGATTTGGTTTGATTGACAAGGAAGGCTGAGAGAAGGATTTTGTTTTGAGAAGTGTAAAAGTGAAAGATGCAAATGTCACTTCTAGCTATACGTATGAGAAAACTGTCAGTTAGCCATACTTTCTGCTTGGCCTTGGATATTCTTCAGGATAACCATAATTTTCAGAGTGCTGTGAATTTCCATTACCTTATCTGACATATTTAATTAGCATTTAGGCAAAAGCAGCCTGACATCTTGAAATATGCTGAGCATCTAAAGCTTCTTCATATTTCAATGCTTCTTGTTAGCCAGAGTCTCTAATATTCAGGCAAAGAAGAGATATAAGAACTAACTTTGAGCACTGAAGACACAGCCTGGGCCACAAGAATCTGTTGTATTTCTAAACTAGTACAGCTATTTGGGATGAGAGATACTAAATTACCATAATCAGAACTGATGCAGAAATCCAGGGATTTCAGAAGGACTTGGTCAGCTTTCTGGCCTTTTGACGGTGGAAACTCTTCACATATTCTAAGACCAGAACTAAGAATCTGTAAGAACTGTAACCATGGAACTATAAAGGCTACTGCACCTGTAGTATCCTATGATAACATAGTTAAAAAAAAATTAATAAAACCTTTCCTAGACTAATATAAAACTTTAAAAATGCAAATTATTTAGAGCTGAATTTTGCAGATCCATTGTCTTCTATGGAATCTGGAACCAAATCTTGCACACGTCTGAAATACAGGTTTACTTAAGAGTTTACAAGTGTCTCAATGCATTCCTCATAAGCATTGCTATAATAAAAATTGAATATTAGATATGCATTTTATGAGGAGTTTGTATGAGCTTATAAGAGAATTTTTTCATCCCATCTTTCCGGTGTTCTATTCACAATGAGTACAATGTGCTTTAACATGGCCTCAGGGAGGAGTCTATTTGTGGTTCATTAATAAGGGCTGTTTGCCAAAGAGTCTGTTATATAATTACAAAGAACTCTGAAAGAATGACCTCACAGTGTCTGTAGTGGGGTTGTTCAATGTTTCCTGATGGCATGAGAACAGAAGAAAACATCTGTGCAGTCCTAGCTTCTCGCCTAATTAGGCAGCTCTTGTATATTTGCTTTTTCTTAAACCATGCAAACACATTTTGCAATTTCATTCTCTCATTTATAGTCTATTGGATGTAGGGATGAGATGTAATTTACTGTAGTTAACCCTTTTTCTTTCTGCAGACAGATGATATTTCCCCTTTTTTGTGTCTGAATGGCATGCTGGGTATTTTCTGGGGGAACTTGGGATGTAACTGTACCTGATATATCATTAAAGGTAATATGCATCAGGACCAGCAACTGAGGGGCAAAGCTTCTTTCTTTTGACATTTGCATCACATCTGAGAAAAGAAGGAGGCATGACAGCCCTTAGACTGGGCAGGAGCCTGCTCAGTAGACTCGGTGAGCAGGGTGCATCCTACTGATCTTCCCTGGCATAAAGCACTCTGCCATCTGTGTGGCGTTAAGCAAGGTGCTGGATTCCTTCATCACTCTGAAATATTAATGCCAATATATAATCATCCAACCGACTGTGAAAGAGTAGTTCTGTTTGCAATGGCCTTTGAGCTTCTGGAACACAAGGTGCCCCTGCAAACACAAAATATATGATGGCGCTGTGTCTGAATTATAGATCTAGCTGGATAAGGGAAAGCACCCTGCTGGAGACTGCATAATGCTTCCAAATACACATTTTTATGTGTGTGTTTTTTTAGGAGTATTTATTGTTTTAAAATTTCTTGTATGGGGGTGAAAAACAACAAGGTGACCACATCTAGCAGAAATGTTGTTTCTGCTAGTAGATGATAGGATTATACAGAAAAGAGAAAGCCCACTTTTTTCTTCCTAGCTTTCTTCCAATCTTACAGTGTAGTTCTTAGTAATGGAAAATCAACATAAAACCCAACTATGTTTTCTTTTTCAGCCCTGTAAAACAAATCCTTAATTATAGACTCTTTTCATCTCATAACATGTACTGCATTGCTCCATAGTAAACATTATTAAATATTATTGCAGTCTATATTCTGAGTCATTACTACATGACTAGGAAAGAAGAAATTTTTATTAAACCTTCATATATAAATTTATGTATAGGAGCTTAATAGATGGTTAATAGATATTTCAAAAAATAATTAATTATTAAAAAACTTATCAGCTCATTATTTTGAAAATTTCATGTATTTATGTACATGATGGACTTATAATCATTTGGTAACTGTGCAGCTTAGACCTATTCCATGTTTTTAACATCTATTAATTATTATAAATAATTTTAATATTTGAATGGTGTGTGGGTTTTAGCATATGAAAAATAGCCATTTCAGGTTTCTTAAAAGGAAAGAATAATTTTGTTATTGGTTGTATACTCAATATGTTTGGCATCTAATTTAACTTTAGCTTCTCTTGGTTTATGACATGATCTTTCCCTGACAGCTTTCCTTTGACAGTGTCAATACTTGCAGTTGCTTGTTCATATGTGAATGCCATTTGACAAGTCTCTGTATCCATATGCTGTCATTATTCTGCAGTAAAATAAAGCACCATCCTTTTCAGGCCTGGGTAGAATAAGATCAGATCTTTTCACACAAATATAAACTAAAATGTTTATATTTTAGTATAAAGTATTGCTGTGTTTTGGGAGCTTTGTGAACTGAGCTGATGAGGAAGCAATTAAAGACAGGAAAAAAAAAACAGTCCTACTGAATCCTTTCCATACAAATTACAGGAATCAGAAAAGCTTTTCCTATGCAGGAGCCTATTTCAAAGGCTCTGAGCAGTGAGGAGTAAAAAAACCTGTTTTTTGAGCAATGCATAAAATGGACTAGTGTGAACAGGCATTAGCTCCAGGAGCTTGGAAACTGTGATTCACCTTTATTGTGTAGTGTTTTAGGGAGCTAGATGTCCAAGTCACTTCAGATACATTCACAGAATCTGAACAATAACGAAGAATTCTACTGTGATTGCAAAATGTTAAATATTTCTCATTTACATTTCCTTCAGGGATTAAAGGCCAGCTCTGCACCCTTCCTGACTGAAGGCACAGGTTTAAAAAGAAAGTTTAATTCCTTGCACACTGGAAGCAGATAGGAAAGGATAGTGCTTCATATTAAGGACTACAGATAATTACCAATATAACATCACACATGATTTGCTGTCAGACAAAGCCAGGCAGCTGCCTCTGAAAGTGCCTATTGCCCAGCCTGTTCCCAGGCTCAGGCAGACTCCCACCCCAGCACTGCTGCTGTTGAGGATGTCACATCTTGTACACAGCGTTGCAGGGCCCTCCACAGCCACACAGGGAGACTAGTGCAGCACCAGGTGGGATTTTACTCAGAAGACTGAGAGATGGAGCAGGGGGTTGTATAAATTTTTTTTTAGCAATTTTCAGTGTAGCTATGTTTAGGAATCCATTTTGCCTTAAACAGCTTCCACAAGGTTGCAAATTCTTGCTGCTTCCAGGGTAAACATAAAGGAAGTTCCAGTGTGATGGAATATTACAAAAAAAAATATATATATAGTAGATATCTCTCTTTCCTTCCTCCACCACAGATGACTGTGGATTGAACAGTGGTGAAAATATATTCATGGGCACAAGAGCTAAATTGACCTGTTAGTAGGGTTTCCTATATGCTTTTCATTCTTGCCAGTACCATCATCCACACTATTCCTGGATATGACACAAGGGCTGTTTCCAAGGAGCTGCCTGGATACAGCCACATGATCTGGGAAGCTCTGAGAGCTCGCTCTATGGACACAAGTTAGTTCAGCCCTGTGGTTCTCAGGGCAAAAGAAAGACCCTGGGCACATTTAATTTACTCATACATGTGCACACTCTGTGCTTAACTGGAACATTAGTGAGTCAGGCCCCCCTGTAACCTCCCAAGATGGGGAGGATGGAGCAGATGTCACCCTGGATCTCCCAGCTCCAGGTGGCTTTGGCAGAGGGGGTGCTAGGGTGCTATGCATGACTGCATAAGTGGGACCCTCACCTGCCTTTTTATTTTCTCATTAGGGACTGCTGTTCTTGTCAGTCCCACTGTAAAGACATGATCATGTAATGAAAGTAATGAAAGCAGAGAACAAGGCCCCTGACTATCACCTATTAGCACAAATCAATGAAAAGCTGATGAGCAAAATGTTTTGTGAAAGATGATATTGAGTGCATTAATGTTGTTAAAGGGGAAATTAGATTCAAATTGTTGGGAAGCAGCGCAAAACCAGGCACATGAGAAGTAATTCCTAGAAAAAGCTGGGGGAAGTCAAGAGGCAAAATGCCACTCTGTGAAACACAGAAAAAAAATACAGCTGTGTCATTGATGGGGCACTGCATGATAGCACAGAGTTGCACCAGACAGGAAGGAGAGAGGCAGAGAATGCTGCAGCTACTGCTGTCCCCTCCAGCAGAGGCACAATAGGGGCAGAAGAGGCAGAAAGATTTGAAAATTGCCTCAGTTCATGGTTTCATCAGGGCCTTTTTGCATGGACAAACCCCTAGCCATCTCCAGTTTCAATATTTGTAAAACCCAAAAATATGAAGTAAATTGATGTCTGGAGGCGAGCAGCACAAAGTATTCTTACAGTGTTTAGCGTGAGGATCTCAATAGCATGGAAAGTCATCATTCAGAAACAGCAAGATTTTTTCTTGAACAGAAAAATAGAAAAATCTAAAACCCATTAACTCAGTACAGCATCATAAATAAGCACCCATTTACAATCCTAGTCCAAACAATAATCTTTCAGTTTGATTTAAACTTTTCCTTCTTCTTATACATATGATATTGGCAAACAAACTTGATAATAGGAAGTCAAGTCTATTTAATACAGGATACCCTATACATGCTAAATAATGTTAATTGCAAACTATCTCTACAAGATTAAGATTATTTACAACCATAATTTTCCATTGCAGTTTGTGCATTTGGCCTCCCTATGGGATCTCTGATCTGGGGCCGACCTGGAAACCTTGTATTCCCATGGCAAAACCAATTAAGTGAAGACCAATCCCAGTGGTATTTCATTTAAAGGGTGAAATTCTTTCTATTGCTTACAGGAGTCTTACAGGATATTTACAGATATCTAGACTCAAGCAGTGTGACTGTCAACACATGTTAAAAAACTGAGATCTTTGTCCTAACAAAGGTTACATAGATCTACAAAATTTCTCACTACTTCTGCTCTTAGCAGAAAGAAAAGCAGACAACAGTTACCCTCTTCTGTCCTGCAACAGTGGGAGAAAGTGTGTGGTAAAAAGGTTTATTTGTACAGTCCATGCAGAAAGGACTGGATTGTATTCTTCTGTCACTGCCAGAGGTGGGCACAAGCAAGCCAATAAAGTCAAACATTCCATTGCTGCTGTAATTGCTGTTACTGCAGCAACCTCAAAACACACCTGCCATGCATCAGCACCTCACAGTGCCAGGCCCCTACTAACACAGGACAAAGGATGATCCTTCCAGCTGTTTTACCATTCAAAAGCATAATAAAATATTATTTCTGCTAACATTCCCTGGTCCATACTGGTCTGAGTCACAATACAAGGGTACAGCTGGGACAAAACAATCTTTTGAGTAACATGAATACTACCTGAATATCGATTTTTAAATTTATCTTTGCTCACTGCTCTTCCAGCTCATGTCTGGCAGTGAGCTGCAAGGCCATTTCTGCATGCTGCTGCTGGAGGACCCATCCATTCCCAGTCATCTGTACCTCCTTCCATTCTGTTTGCTTGGTTTTTCACATGTATCTTCCTAATGATTCCCCATCCCTCTCAACTGAAACAGCTTCTCCTACATCTGAATGTTTCTGATGTCTGGAAACTGGCAAAAAAGTTGAGATTTTAAAAATGTTATGTAGTTACCTCTTATAAGTAATTGCCAGCTCTGAAGGCCTTTTTTTCAAGATAATTTGTGATGAAGGTATTTATACTGCATGTAATTAATAGGGTTGGTTTTATGGAGCTAAGAATAGGCACCCAAAAAAAGGGCATTAACAGTGATTCTGCGTCCATATAAATGGGCCCATCTAATGCACAGAATTTAATTCACCCAGGAAAAGCACAGGTGTGTAGAAGGACAGGAAATGACAGTGATGTAAAATATGGAGAAAAACATTCTGAGTTCAGTTAAGGGGTAATGTAATAGTGAAAAAAAAAATCAGATAAACAGAATATTTTGTGCACACAAAATATATTGCTTCAAATTAATAGCATAGCACAGACATAGATGACAATGACCTCAGCCATATATTTGTCTTTGTCATAACTGTGAATTGAATACTAAATTAACTCAAAACCCAAAACAATTCAGGGATATAGAAAGCTTGTGTCTAAGTCATCAGTGCAGGAACGCTGGTGTAGAGCCAGAGTAATATAGTCAGAACCAGGAGCAGTGGTTAAATCAATTGTCCTGAGATGCTGCAGATCTCATAAAGAAAATAATTTATTACTCTTGTGTGGGTCTCTGAGTAAAGAAAGAGAAATGCAGTGGAGTTGTAAGTGAAGAAGCTTTGATGCAGCAAAACTGTAGCCTGATCTTTTAGAATAACTTATAAAAAAAATAAACTCTCCCAAATATTGAATGATAATGAAAGAAACAGCTTCAGTTTCCCATATTTGTCTTTCTTGTTCAGTTCTGATCATATTCATGTTTACTTTACATATAAAAATCACTAATTTCAAGATCTTAAAAACTGAGGAAGGGCAGGCCATAGAAAATCCTACCTCACCTCCATTTGTGTAAACAGAATCTGGACCTCTGACAGCAGCAAGATAGAAACTATCTGGGAGAAATGATAAAACACAAGGTAGACTGATTTTGTCAGGGTAGAACCATCCCTCATCTGTGAAGAGCTGCTTGACACAGTATGGTCAACTGCTTTTGTCTGTGGATTAATCTCGCTGGAAGTCAGGAGAGAGAGGTCAGGATTCAAAATGCTAATAGTGAAGGAAATTAATTTCCTCTCTCATTCTCCAGAAAGTAATTGGAAAGCCTTCAAAAACCTGACCAGATTTGATGGATCCTGCCTAGCTCAAGGGCAGTAAGCAAGTTTCAGCATGGGTGGTTGTGGAGGAAAGACCCAAACTAAGTGCCCCTCTGCTGTTTGGAAATACTTGAACTTTTCAGGGTTGGTATTGAAAAAGCAAAATAAGCTGGGAAATGTAACGAGCTCTCTCAGCATAGATGTGGCAACAAACAAAGAATTGTGCAGGCATGAACAAACCTGGTTGGCAGTCATCTAAGGGGGTGGAATCAGCTCCCTTAACTCCAGGTGTCCAAAGCATCTTGTTTCTGGTAATCTCAGTTTCCTTTGGAGTGACTATAGGGATGGAGGATTGCTCAAAATACCACAACTTGCTTTCTGGATGCAATTTTCTTTTTTTTTCATTGTCTAAAGGAGCTCAAACAGTCTGCTTGGACCATACTCAAGATGCATGGAATTAGGTAAATCCTATCTTTAGTAACTCAAAACATACCAGAAGCTTGCCAATCAAACAGGGTGACAGCCATGGGCCACACCAGACTTGCAGCTATCATCAGAAGCTCCAGAATTTCTGTGTAAGAGTCGATTCGAGAAAAAAACAGTTCTCCATGTCAACCTACAGTGAGAAGTTCTACCAGTTCAGAAGCAAGTTTCCACAGCTGCATGAAATCTAGTTAGCCCTGACTCCTACAACATGACTGGTGCTCAAAATTAGAGAGTCGGTGCTGTTTAGAGTGAGGATGGTAAAGGCATTGTGCTAAGAGTTTACCAGAGCTGGTAGAAATTTCCAGCTTCTGGAAAAGAAGAAAAAAATACTTGAAAAATGGATTCCAAATATAAAATCTGTTTTCACATGAACAGCTTTTCCACAAGGCTCCACAGTATGTGCTGTTCACATGCCCTGCACATCACAATTGCTGTTCATTTGATTCTCAATTTTAAATTGTGAGCTTCTGATACCAACTTTGCAATATGCTTCAAACTCTATGGACAAAAGATCCAGGAATGATTATCCTCAATGTAATTCCTTAATCCCCTAAAAAGTTTACCGAAATGACTATTGATTACTTTTTGATGGTTTTGACTTAATATTCCTGTGTGCACATGTGAAGAGACAGGTACCAGATGTTGACTACAATATCTGTAGGACCAAAATTAGTAATCATTGTTTATCATTTGTTTCATCACCACCCTGAATGTATAATTCAGAAGCTGACTGGTGAGCACTGGCTGCTGTGATCTTGGCAGCATGAAGAACAAACCTAACAAAGATTTACTTAGGAGCCCAAAACCTCATTAAATAAGAGACTGGAAAGAGGTAGAATAAAAGAACTCTGAGGCTGAAAATGATGAAAGTATTTCACAAGTTTTCCCATGCTCAAGGGAATAGCTCCAGTTCAAAACATAAAAGGGATGCTTTGACTTACAAACATATGGCATGCTTGTTCAACTCACAGCCATTAAATCTGAAAAAAAGGTAAATATTCTGGCAGCTTTATTAGGCATTCTGCTTTCTCTAGAAAGGCACATCCTGGACTAGATTCAGTTCAGAGAGAGTCTTAGGCCTTTACCAAAGGCACAGAGTGCAGCAATTATATCACCCAATTGATGGAGATATCATCCCTTCCCTTGGGAGGTTTTTCAGTCTGGTAGACCTCACTGCAAGGAAAATCACACTAAAATGTCAGCTTGAGATCCAATCTTTTATATATATATATATATATATATATATATATATATATATATATAGTATTTTTTTAATGTATCTTCCTCCCCCTTCAAATTAATGTAAAATATTGTTACAATCATCAGCATGGAGGTATAAACCCTTCAACTTCTGAGAATTAGTTGTCTTTTTCTTTAAATTTGAGCCTTTTAGGTTAAGTTGTAATCATTTCTAATATATTCCCTCAGGCAGAATAAATCAGGACCTTACCTGCTGTAGTGACCAGCTATTACTGCCAGACAGGAAAACTCTCTACCTTCCGTGCAGCTTGTGGACTCCTCTGTGCAATGCAAGGAGACATTCAGGCATGTAAGCAGGCAATTTTCAGAAAACACAGTGAGCCAAATGTGACATATCTAATAGGAGCAGACCCCTCATGAATCTCTGCCATTTAAAAGCAGTGGATATCCTCCTGCCTTTGGCATTCTCAGTCAATGTGTCTGGGTCAGCACTTTACCATGAAGGACCCCAAAGTCTATTGCCAATGTGCTCCATAGATGAGGAATGTGTTCTCTCTTCTTTCCCATAATTACTGCAGAGTGTAGCTGAATAACTCATGACTCTCTGTCATGCTCCTGTGTTTTCTTCCAGAAAGAAAGAATTGTCACATCCCTGAGCTCATGGACTTAACCCACTCCAAGAAATCTCCTAGTCTGTATTTTGTGAGGACAGTGACCTTAATTAGCCTCAAATGGGGTCAGCAGCAGAGGCTGTGATGGGAGCTCTCAGCAGTTCAGCAGGGACACATTTTTGGTGGGCTGGAACAAGCATGAAGACATGAACATAAGCACATAATGGATGTTGCTGTCTGCTTAGGCTCTCAGCTCCTGTAAAGTTGGACAGAGGGCTTGAGAATTGAAATGGTACTTAGACAGCCAGTCCAGTGTGTCTCTGGAGAGACCTGAAACCTGTATCTGCCATGGTGTGGGCACTTGGTTTCCTGTGAAACACTGAGAAAATGTTCCTTGAACAGAGAGGAAAACACACCTTTGAGGGAGAAAGGGATTAAGAGTGATGCAAGAACTTGAAATTAATTTTGTCATTTTTTCCCCAAAAGGTCTGAAACACAATAGATGAGTAGGGCCTACAAAAAAACTTTGACAGTTGCGAGAAGGTTGTGTGACTCTACATATTTTAGATTTATTCTTGAAGCTGAAGTGGGTTTTGCAGCAAAACAACACTGTCTGTGGTGACACCTGGCCTCTGTGAAGTCAGTGGGAAAACTCCAATGACCCTAGAGAATGAGCAGCCTTGAATGTGGATCCAGTGAGCAGGATCCAATCTGCTGTCTGAATCTCAGACAGAGGGTGCTCAGTTACAAGTACTTTGGAAGAATATGGTAAGTGTAGAAGACTCAATTCCTAGGTCAGTATCTTTTAGCCAAGATATTGTCACTGATTTTTGTCCTCAACCATGATTTTAGATTATGTAGATATGTTTATCTCATTGCATGAGATATTATATGTGTTCTTTGGACATGGAAAAGCCACATCCTCATCCTTGAAGACAAAACAATTCAACATTTCAACTATTTTTTTCACTGAGATTCAGGTGATCATTTATTTTCTCTTTGGTTCAGAAGGCATAGGACAAAACTGTAGTCTGGACCATGAAAAAAATGCATCCTGCAAACAGATTCTCCCTTCCCCAAAGGCTCATCATCAAAACCTATGAGATATCCAGTGCACTATGAAGTTTGCTTCTTTCTATTTAGCATTTAATATGAGTTGGACAGGGAAATACAGAGTATGCAGGGCCCCAAGACAGTCTGGCACAGTTGCTGAGACACATCAAATGCATCAGTGCATGTCAGCCTGCTCCAGGTTCTGCACAGGTTGGGCAGTAATGCAGCCACAGTCCTAATCACCACTGCCCTCCCAGGGGAATTCTGTGCATGCTTGTGAAACTTCTCCTGGGGGATGTGGCTGGCTGGGAGGGTGTGAGAATGGAGCAATGGACACAGCTGTTTTCCTCATTCTGTGTACCGAATGTTTCCCCTTCTTGTTTACAACGCTATAAATTATTTTTTAGTTGAACCTTTGTTCTGGGCGCAGCTTAGCCTTGAGCTGGGTTTGCTTGTTTGTTTCCGTTCCTGCTTCATTTCCTCTGCCTGCCTCCCAGCATGACTAACACTGTCTGTGCTGCTTCCCTTGTCTCCGCAGCTTCCCCTCCAGTGCTCTGTTCTGGCCATGGCAGCTGCCATGCTGCTCCCCGTGTGCTGCCACTGACCTGCTCAGCGTGGAGCAGCACAGGGAAGTTTGCTAAGAGCGAAGGAGAGGTGCTGACTTCATAGAGTTACAGAGGAGTGCAGCTTGGGAAAGACCTCCGAGAGCATTGAGTCTGGTCGTTAACCCAGCGCTGCCAAACCCACCACTTGTCCCTAAGTGCTACACCCACACATCTTTTAAACACTCCAGGGACAGTGACTCCACCATTTCCCTGGACAACAGGCCTCTGTTTCATGTTAAGAAAATGAAAGGTTTTCTAGGCTTTCCTCTTTTTCCTCTTGCAGTATACGAGCAAAGCAAGAGGGGTGTGTGACAAAGAGAAAGAAGTCCTATGCTCCCCAGTGTTGTGGTCTAATCCCTGACAGCATCTAATCTCCACACAGATGCTTGCTCACTGCATCCAGAGGCCTGGGAGAGAGAAGCAGAAAGGAAAGTGTGAGAAAACTCCAGGGTGGAGATTAAAGACAGTTTAACAGGTAAAGCAAAGTGTGCATACAAACAAAGCAAAACAAGGAATTAATTCATCTCTTCCTTTGGTCAGGCAGGTGTTCAGCTATCCCCAGGAAAACAGACCTCCATCACACATAGCCATTTTTGGGAAGACAAATGACATCCCTCTGAATGTGTCCCCCTTGCTTCTTCTCCCCCAGCTTGATATGCTGAGCCTGCTGCCATAAGGTCTGGAACATCCTGTGGATACATTAGGGTCAGCTGTCCCAGCTGTGTCCCCTGTCAGCACCTTGTGCCTCCTGACTGGTGGGGCAGGGTGAGTAGCAGAAAAGCCTTGGCTCTGTGTAAACCCTGCCCAGTAGGAATGAAAACATCCCTGTGTTATCAACACAAACCCAACAGACAGCTAGGAAGAGCATTAACTCTGCCCCAGCTAAAACCAACACCTGATGTAATTTTTGATGGATTAATATGTATGGGAGATGTAAAGTGGCACCTGCCTTCATTTGATCATTCATATTAATTTAACTGATATGCATTTTTCTTCTTTCACTTTGTCATGTATTTTGCTGTCTGGGACAAGCTTTTTGCTCTTCTATAATCGATATGACACATCTTCATAAATAACAACCCACTTTGTCATTTCAAGCCTGTTAAGCCTCCCTGCAGACCTCCACCACAGTCCTTCAGACTCTGCAGTGCCTTTGCTTCCCCTGCAGCTGCTGGCAGCCTCTGAGCTCAGTTTCTGGTTCATGGGTTTTCAATGCTTCTCAGAAAGTGCAGACAGCCCCTGAGCACAGGAATGGCTTTGTGCAATTGTGGGTGACCATGCACTGCAAGCTTGGACCTCATAAGCTGACTGGCTTGAGCAAAAGGCCTGAAATATTTCCATTACATAATACTCCATTCATGTCTTTTGCAAGCGGAAGTAAAAATGAACTTGAACTAAATCCCACTGTGGTCAGTGACAAAAATCCTGGCCATTTCAGAGGATACTGGTAACTGGTCCTGAAACCTACAGCTCCTCAGGGTACCCACATTGAACAGCTTTGCAACTCAAGTTATCCTACTGACTTCAGGCAAGTATTTAGAAGCTTTGCTGCATCCATTGGGAGCTCACAGAGACCATGCTTCAAAGGTTTTGTGGCAACAGAGTGATATCAGCTCAAAAT
This sequence comes from Chloebia gouldiae, assembly GCA_003676055.1. NCBI lineage: Eukaryota > Metazoa > Chordata > Aves > Passeriformes > Passeridae > Chloebia > Chloebia gouldiae. Next base: position 29,799,846 of record QUSF01000006.1, on the reverse strand, counting down.
GCAGCAAAGTAATGGGAAAAGCAAGACTTCTGTTGCTTAACAGGAATGATTCAACAAAATCAAAATGAGTCAGTATAAGTTTGCTAGTGGATTTATTGAAAGTTTTACCAAACCTAGCATATGTTTTGGAATGGACAGATTTCACAAAATATCTCTGATTTTATTTCACTGATATAAATTAAGATGTTGATGGCAGTATTTTTCACTCTGTTACCTGTATCCTCTCAAGTGTGAAAACCAGTGCTTTTAACTGTGGGAGTCATTGTATTCACAGCCTGTTGGGACTCAAAGGACCTGGATCATTCTATAGCTTCATCATGGACATCATAGATGGTCTGTGTCAGCTACTGTGTCTCATTTCCTCATTTATAAAATATGGATTGCAGCACCTCTATTTTAGAGAATGCTGTCAGGATAATACCTTCTAATGATTATGAGACACCTAATAGTGATTGAAAGCTCACATGTGGATAGACAAAACCTGCTGAGAGACACAGATTGACAAAAATAAATGCGGATAATCTGAACCACTGAATTGTTTTCTGCTGAACTACACTGTAGAAAGTCTGTTATTACACGCACCACCCCAACACAAAAATACATAGATTGTGTACATCCTTTATAGGAATCTTTCTGAATGTATATGAGGTCCCAACAAGCAAGGGAAAGTATTTCAGGATATTCTCCGTGCACAATCTTAGTCATCACTCACTGGCAGGAAGCAAGCCAGCTAAGCATTTCCCCAGCTTTTCAGCTTTCTGGGAAGCTGAAGCCAAGCCCTATTGCTGGGCAGGACTGCCAGTTGAAGGCTTCTCTTTCTGAACTGGGGAGCCCAGCCCTGGACACAGCACTCCAGATGTGCCTCACCAGGGCAGAGCAGAGGGACAGGATCACCTCCCCTGACCTGCTGGCTCTGCTCTTCCTGACACACCCCAGGATCCCACCAGCCTTCTCAGCCATGAGAACACTGTTGGCTCATGGATGCTTGTTGTCCCCAAGGACCCCCAGGTCCCTCTCTGCAGAGCTGCCTTCCAGCAGGTCAGCCCCAGCCTGTGCTGGTGCTGGGGTTATTCTTCTCCAGGTGCAGGAATCTGCGTTTGCCTTTGGGTATCTGTCCCTCCTCCCAGTTCTGTATCCTCAGCAAACTTGCTGGGGGTGCACTCTGTCCCCACATCCAGGTCACTGATGAGTAAGTTGAACAGCTTGTTCAGTTTAGGCAAAGCTGCACAACCTGCTGACCATATATAATGTATTTCTGATTGCACATTTATTACTGTATAAGTCTGTTAAAATGCTCTAGCATGGAGGCATAGGAGCTTAAATAAATATTAGAAGCCTGTGTAAAAAGTACTTGTATTTTAAGCAATAAGTTCGCCATGTTGTAGGGCTCTTTTTTTTTGTATAATTCAATAAAAGGAATAAGGAATATTTATCCTTATTGATTTGAAATTAACTAAAATTTAAAATTAAAAAAAAATTAAAATTTAAGGAGGCTGAAAAGCAATGGCTATTACCCTTTCTGGCCTAAGCCAAATATTTTATTTGTATGAAGTCCAGATGCCAATTATAAAGTGCACAGTGCAATGCAAGTTCCTGGTGCTGGAACATTGCATTGCCCAAGTGTTTTATTCAGAGTATCAAACAACATGTTCATAACTTACTTAAATGCCAGTGCATCCAGTAATTTAATGATATTGTGATTTAATTTATTCCGTAATTAAACTGAAACAACTATGGCAGGAGAAGAAAATAAAAAGAAAAGGGCAGAGAAGGTGAGGTTTGAATGTAACTGTAACTCCATCAATGACTTGGGGCTAGAAAGAAAGTATGCATCCCATAATACATATTCTTTTTCAGAAAGATAAGCACAAAATATAGTTAACCTAAAAAAAGTAGCATCTGGACAGCTCATTATATAGACAACATGGAGAGAGAGAAAATCTCTGGCTTGCTCTAAGGAATTTATCCAGAAAATTAGTTATTGAAGTCCCAAAAAGAACTGAACAAAACTAAATAACTTGAAATTAAGAAAAAAGGATAAGAAAATTTATTAAAATTATGCAATGTGCACCACATGACAATCAGAATAACCATCCAACCTCTTCTGAGCACAAGGACAGGCTTTCTCCCAGCCTTTCTCCATGCATAGACCCCAGGATGCTGACACCTCCCTGACTGTCAGCATTAGTACCCAGCACAGAACTGACAGAGTGAGCATAACACCAAAGAAAAGGAGGACATTTTAAGAAGGCTTTTCTACATAAATTATTTTAAAGATATTGCATTTTTTCTGTATTAATTTGGGTTAGTGTACAATGGGGACAAATGGATGTGATAGGTAGATTGTGAGATGGATAGGGAAGTGGTTGGATGGTCACATCCAGAGGGTGGTAGTCAATGACTCAGGGTCCCAATGAACATCAGTGACAAGTGGTGTCCTTCAGGGGTCCATACTGGGACCTGTGTCATTTAATATCTTCATTAATGACACAGATTAAGGGATTGAATGCACCCTTAGCAGGTTTTGAGAGGACACCAAGCTGAATGGTGCTGTTACACACCTGAAGGACAGGATGCTGTCCAGAGGGACCTGGGCAAGCTTAAGAAGTAGGTCTGTGGTAATCTCATGAGGTTTTACTAAACAAAGTGCCCCTGGGTCAGGGCATCTCCCAGTATCAACACAGGCTGGAAAGAGATGGAGAACAGCCTTGCTGAGAGGGACTTGTGGGTGGATGAGAGGCTGAACATGAGCTGTCAGTGTGATCCCACAGCCCAGAAAGTCAAACATGTCCTGGGCTGCACCCACTGGTGGGCAGCAGGGCCAGGGAGGGGATTCTGCCCCTCTGCTCTGCTCAGCCCCCACCTGCAGGGCTGCATCAGCTCCGGGCTCCCAGCACAGGTACTCCACACATTGTTGGAGTTACTGCAGAGGAAGCCACGATCAGAGGGATGGAGCACCTCTCATATGAGGAAAGCTGAGAGAATTGAGATTGTTCAGCCTGGAAAAGAGAAGGCTCTGGGGTGATCTAATTGCAGCCTTCCAGTACCTGAAGGGAGCCTACAGGAAAGACAGAGAGATATTGTTTACAAGGGCATGTAGTGACAGGACAGGGGTGAATGAGTAAGAAAACTGAAAGAGTAAGTTTTGATTATGTATGAGAAAAAGACATTTCATAATTATTCTGGACATTATAAGTAATGTATCCGAGTTTCTGAAAATAGCCTAGCTGTTCAGCAAAGCCAGTAAAGTTCCTCAGACCATGGGGAGCCTATCCCTTTCTATGTGACTGTTCCACACATTGTAATAATTCTTCTTTGCAAGGCTATGATGTGTTTTATTTCTCATTGGTAGTATTATATAACATGATATAACCTCTGGAGTACAGTATTTCAATTTAAGTAAAACTTTCTTCACAGAATCATTTGCAATAAAGCTTTTTTCAGTGACTAAATTATGATTCTGCTAGCAGCTTCCTGTTCGATTTTATTTTTTATAAAAAAATAACTTCATATTAAAAGGAGCTTAAAAGAATAAAAAAATATATACTTAGGAGTTCAGCTGCATAAGAATGGATTAATTTTTGACAACTTGTTCCTGAGCTGTTAGTTTGGCAGTTTAGAGGGCTCAGGCATAGGTGAAGTTTTTGGGTACTTCTTACTTGTCCTATAGGTAGAAAAATGATCCCACAGAAAATACATGTACTCTGTTGTGACATTTTCATGAAAAAACCAACTTAAGCCTGAGACCATATTTTAGGAAATAAGTACTTAAGTGGCTTTCTTCAGATGAGTATTTTCAAACCTAGATTTTTTTTTTTAATTAACATTTTGTTGACCGAAAATAGGACTAAACTTTTTAAAAGAACTTAAACACCACAAAGATTTAAAGTGAAGCATTTGACACACTCTAATGGCATAGCCTTTGGCAAATCATGTAATAGTTTTTTGTGCTAGGTTATGCAGCATGAGGCTGGTCCCCACACACAGAGGAGCCTTCAGAATCAGTGTGGGGAATCCCAAATATGTCCCAAGTGGCTGCTCTTTGGTCATCAAAGGAGGGTGGATAACCCCCTGAAGGATTGTTCCCTACCATGAAGGACCCTAAGGCACAGAGACATGCAGACTCCCGGTGTCCCCATCACTGACATGAGACCCAATTCACCCCTCTGGGATGTTCTGGGGAGCCTCAGGTCCTGCGCTGTAGCACCTCATCACCACAAGCCAAAGGAAGAGGTGCCATCACCTCACTGGCAAAGGAGTCACTGCCAGGGATGTGAGGATGACCCCTGGTGGGAACGGAAAGGATATTTTAGGATTGCACTGGGTTTATGGGAAGTTCTGTGAAGGATGGGAGAACCAAGGTGTTTTGGAGACAGGTGAGTGGGAAAGCAGTAGGATAAGGGGATGCAGTGTACACATATGGGCTGGTCAGTTCACATACCTGGCTGTGCCCTATGTGTAGCCTGTGTAGTTCATCCTGGACTCTGACTAAACCCCACTTCTAGCCATTTTTCCAGGCAAACAGCCCTCTCCTCTGTGCAAGGGGTCTCAGTGACAGCCCCTGGACTGAGACGAGGGGCTGGAGGCCCTTTTCTCTCTGGTGAAAAAAAGATTCTGGTGTCTAGAGAAACCAAGTTGGCTGCTGGAGGGACCAGAGGGTCCGGATCAGAGACACTGTGCAATCTGAATGTCAACTGAGACCCACCTCTGTGTGTGAGTGTGTTTTTGCATATCAGAGAGTTGTCTAGAGCAGCAGCTGCAGGGTGGCAGCCTCAGAGGCTTCTATGTCCAAATGCTAGCAGCTGGAGAAATTGGGAACTTGGGGCAACTGATGAAACTGCTGAGTGTCTGAGCCCAGTTGCTGATGGAATTCACCTTGCACAGTCACGTTTCCCAGCATGGGACATTCTGCCTGAACTCACAGACAGGGGACATTGGTGCATTTTGTGTCTTTTGGAATGCTCTGTCTCTGTTGCTCTGTGTGGCCAGCTAGGGATATATGTACATATGATGGATAAATGTGCTCTATATGCATGCATGCCTTCTGGGGACACCAGTGCACCCTCACTGATGGCTGGATCTGGGGCTATGGAGATGGGGCAGCCTTGCCTCTGTCAGGCTGCAGGATTTAGCAATCTCCTAACATCATGTGCAGCTTCACCTTCCTGTAAGTGCCAGTAGCACGTCAGTCCTCTGTTCTCTAACATACAAAGTTAAAATAAAAGAAGTTGTCCTTAATCTTTGGAACAAAAATATGGTGTTCAAAGGACTTAAAACAATCTATGATTCTGCGATTGTGTAGTCTCTGATCTGAGCTGAGATGTGAGGCCAGGCAGTTCAGGCGAATAAGGAAATTGTCTGGTTTCCAGGAATGGGAGTGCAAAGCCAATCTCAATGAAATCACTTGGAAACTCAGGTAGAGACTGAACCATGAGGAAGTTATGGCTGTTGGACTCTAGTCTTTCTCTGCAAATTAAAAAGCTATGCTAATTTCCTTATCTGTGTGGAGGTTTTGTTTCATGAGTCAGTGCAAATAATTGTCCGGAGAATTACAGTAATTGCTGGGAAACAAAGCTGAAATCCTAGATAGTGACTCTTGGGTCAAAGCAGCTTTGACATTTTTCAAAGATATTTTTTTCTGTTATGTACCCAAGCTGTGCAGATGTGACAACTTCCTCTACACCAAACAATAGGGAATGATTCCTGAGACTGAAAACACCAGACTTAGCCAATGACCAATTTTCAGTTTATTTTTTCCTTGACATAAGAGGGTCATTTTCTATTTCATATTTCTACCCATGTCTTGCAGCCTGAATGGCAACAACATTACTGACATGTGAGGTGAGATGAATTGCTGTGATGGATTGCTTGAGCAGCAGAGCCAGTGTGGGGAGAATACCAATAACCTACACAGAGATAGAAAATAAATAGAGCAGGAACCAGCAGATGGCTGGGATGCACATCTATAAGAAATGTTTGTCAAACACCAAACAGAAGCTCTAGAGGGTCATTTTACAGGCACATTTTATGCATTGTTTGGTGTCTGTTTAAAGACTTGCCACATCGCTTTCCCATTGAAGCCAGGTTGCAGAAAAACATAGCAAGCATGTGAGACATGGCCCATGGATTCTGGTTTAATTTGGTAATTGGTGTCTAATGGGCAGTGGACATTCAGTGATGTAATAATAAGTACTAAAATTAAAGGACCAGTGATTTCCTGTTTCTCAGGGTCTCACAGTGCAGTGGGGTTTATCACTCTGTCTTTGCAATCCTCATGTTCCTTGCAGGAATCAAAGATAATTTTTATGCCCCATAACAAGAAAACCCTGACCCTACAGCTTCTCTTTAAGATTCTGTATTCTTAATTATTTTTTTTGTATTTCTCATGTGTATTATTTTTCAAACTTATAACAATATGCTTACACATGCACTTTGATTATTCTGTTGTGGCTTGCTTATTTAATTACAGAGCCCAAAGAAATACAAACTCATGAACCTTTGTTCTTCATTCTAAACTATGAACTGAAGAGAGGTGAAGGAGCTGGCTGATAGACTCTTTTGAAGAAAAGGATCAAGTAAGAATATATTCAGCTTGTTGTTAAGTAGGATGTTGTTCATGGGAAAGGCTCTTGGACTTTCGATGTAGTTCATCCCACAAGCATCTTGGACAAGCCAAAAAAAATAAAAAAGGTTTGGGGGCTGAGGGTCTTTGTGCACCTAATGAACTTACCATATAGTGGTGCAATACTGCAATGTTCAGAGAGTTATATGCATAGGCAAGGGAATGCACAGGAGCCAAGGACCCTCACACAGATATCACATTTTATAAGATGGACTCTAACATTTAAAATTTTAAGCAATTTACTACCATCCTGCAAGGTTTTTTGTCTTTAGAAAAAAATGCCTTTGAGAAAAAATGTTTTGCTGCAGAGCACAGCCAAGCTTGCCAATCCTTGTCCTGACTTCCTGCAGTCTGTATATCACATGGGAGCAGATCACCAAAGCTTTCTCTGCTCTTGGCAGTGTGGTAGTGTCAGTTACTCAAGCCTAAAAACAATATATAGATTACAGCACCTAAAGGCCTTGGGTATTAGCATTCACACAGAGCTGTGTTACAGGATAGGGGTTTAGGGTTTATCAATAGGGGTTTATCAATATAATTCACAGGGAAAAAAAAAACATCAGTCTCAGAGTCTATTTTTTGGGGTTTTTCCTCAAAGGGGAACATGAACTGATTTTCAGCAGTGTTTTTTCCTCATGATGACTCCTCATGACTGACAGATTTTTGAGTTTAGAAAGTTTAAACAGGTTAATAAAAGGGTGCAGAGTTGATCTCCCCAGTCCCCATCCTGCAGTAGAGCATTTGAACTAACTGTGCTGAGTATTGCTGACTGCTGCAACTTGTGCGGGTCCATGCTCACGGCTGCATTGTTTTTGCATGCATGTGCAGTTCACCAAGAGCACAAATATATGTTAATTCGGCAGATTTTTCAGTTTGGGGAGTTTCCATGATATTCTCAGTATTTCAGGTGAGGAGGGCTCTTCTTTGTGGACACCACCAGTCCCTCCAACCCCCACTATGCTGCCTCCAGTCCCATGGTTTTGCCATCCACAGACAGCAGCAGGGGTAGTGGGTGCTGCTGGCACCAACAAGGCCTTTGCAGTTGGGCTTGCACTGCCACAGCTGAACTCACAGCTGGCTAAGTGCAGTGTGATCTCTGAAAATGCAGACTGTGATATTCTTGGGTTTAGATCACCTTTTATAGAGAGGCAGGAACTGCTTTGCACCAGTGGCTAATGGGATGAAGCTTACGTAGTCACAAAATCTTATCTCATGGAATTGACATTACCACGATGGGCACTCTCAGATTCATTATTAGATGATGGTTAACAGCCCTTAGAAACAGAGAGACTATAGAGTGACAGTGATTTAGTGCCTGGGTGTCCAAATGCACGGAGCTTTGCTGAAATCAATACCTGTTAGTTATCTGACCAGCTCTGAAGATCTGGGCCAATGGACTCTAAAGCTTCATCAGCTTAGCAAGTGCAGCTTTTGGTCTGACAAACAAGGACAGAGGCTCCTGCTGAGTTTCTAATAATGCCTCATTATGCCTGTTGATTTTACATAAGAGGTGCTCAGACCATCTGCAGATGAAGAGCAGCACAAATCTTTCAGGAGCTGCCTAGAAAACTCAGAAAAATCCTTTGGATGCTGCTGTTTCACATTGATGCTGCTTACACTCCTTCTTGTTACAGCAGAGATGAACTGTCAGGCTTATCAGCAAATTCTTGTCAAAGGTGTGACTTGCATGTGCATTCAGATATCTCCTTTTTCAATCCAACTCTAGAGCTATCTATGAGCATAAATTTTAATCATTGTTATCTCGAGAGGAAACACTATACTGCAATTAATGGCTCAAATAATTGTGCTCAGTGTGTGATTTGGCTGACAGTCACAGGTCCTGTTAACTATATGATGGCTTTTGTGGCATGTACTGGAAAATCTTGTTATTACTATCCTAAGATAATCAGCATTAACTCCGTGAATTCGGGACTGATCAGGTCAGAGGCACAGACCAGAGTTACTCTCTGTAACATACTGCATTGCAGCAAGACAGCGAATAACTGTGCAGCAAAGCACATTAGCTGTCAAGCAATACACTACACTGTGGAGAACAGACTGACACTGTGTCATATTTTGTAATCATGCATACACTGGGGAATTTTTTAGGAGCTGAGGCATATTTCTGACAGGGATGCTATTATAATGAGCACTCAAATGCATTTCTTTCACTTCTGTTATTTGCAAAATATTATCACTCTGCTATTTGTAGATGTTGGTGAGATAATTCTCTATCTGTTACTGTGCACTGTTTGTCTGATGGTGCATCCCGTTGGGGACAGATAATGATGTGATGAGCCTGTTGCAGGAGTTATACCCCAGTTTAAAGCAAAATCTAACAGCAAGAGTTATAGAGCCACAGTATTTTAGGATGAATATACCTTTTCTGTGAGTATTTTTTCAGCCTTACAAACCAGAGATGGGCCTTTGTTTTTCAATAAATATGAGCTGTTCGTCTAGAACAAATAGAAATTTCACTGTATAGTTGTCATTGCTGTGATGGTTGTCACTGTTAGCCTTGTAATTGAGGATGCTTGCAGAGAAAGTATGAGAGCTAGACCTGTTTCCATGAGCAAAAAACGAGAGACCACACTACATTCTCCCATGCCTTTGCAGGCAATTTGAGAACTCCCTGTTAACTCAGCTGTCCTGGACTTTCCCACTGGCCAGTAAGGTTGGTGGTGGGAAAAAAGGCCAAGTCTGATGGGTGCTCAAGTACCTTTGCAGACAAGACCCAAGCACAGGAATCACTCTTTGCAGCACCTTTCAGACTGTGAGGTGACTTGCACTTGTACCTTTTGCTTTGCACCCTTTCCTTAGACAAAAACATGTGCCAGTCCCAAGAACTGGAGGTTTTTTTCCCTCCCTAGGGCACATCATTGCAGCCTGTTAATAGTTACAGGTGTAAAAGGAGTGGTTAATAAATCTCTCTCAAACACAATATCCTGCCCTTTAAAATTTGTCCTGAGAAATTATCCTTCCATTTTCTGCACATCCAAGTTATCTAGAAATGCACTGGTAGATAAGATTAACTAAAGGCTAACCATTATCTAGCACTGGCTAACCATTTACTGTGTAGTTGTACGCTAACAAATATTTAATGTTACTTGGGATAAAAATGTGCTCGTTTCCCATGTGCACATGGAGGAAATGTTCAGAATACCTTCAGATATGTTAACAGAAAATGCCATTTCATAAGTGTGAAGTGAATCAGGTGGAAAACTTTCGCAGATTTGATTTTATGACAAAAAAATAAAACAGCTTTCTGAATTTGCACTGAAATACTGAAACTGCTTTTAAAGAGCTCACATGAACTGCACAGTGATCCAAAGTAACAATCCAAAAATTTTATCATGAACACTGCAGCCAAGATTTAGCAAATTCACAAGGATATGTTTTAAAAAAACACATTTATTGTACACAAAAATAGCTACGCAGAAAACTGAAGAAGGGAAACATCTTGCTGCATTATATATGCCAATAAATGGTTACTTTGTAGATATAAATACAAATTAGCTATAACAGATTTTATTGCAAATATAAATACAACAGAGAAAAGCAAGAGACAATAGTTGCCTGTCTGGCTTCTAAATTTCTGATGAATCAGAAGTGTGTTATTGTGGAGAAGAATTTAACTGGTCTATAGTCTATATGGTCTTTTAAACTTCGTCATAAAAAGATAAAGAATCATGCATAGAAATAGAAAAGTTCATCTCTTTAAAAGTGCTCTATATGAATGGAATATCTTAACAATAAAACAAAACAAATAGCAACAGATGTTTAATGACCTTGAAGTGATTTAGTTCAAACTCTCTCCAAATGCTCCTCTTGTCAGAGATAAATACAGGAAACTCCAGGTTTATAGACAGCTTTTTGAGAAAAAAAAAAAATGAGGAGTGCATGGTAATTGTTTCCCAAATTCATAGCCTTAAATATAGTGCCTTTTTTCAATAAATTAGGACTATTTTTTGGTTTTGAAAATACAGATTTGTCTTTGCATCTTTGCATTCATAACTTCTATGAACATAATGATATTTTTATTAAGGTGAAGTTGATTAGCCTTTTTCAAACAAATTTGAGGTTATGGGCAATTTTTGAGTGGTTCTCTGCACTATTTCTCCAACAGTGTGACAGTTTTAAGTCATCATGATGCTTGTGTCGCTACTGAAGAAGACAGAAGGTGAAATTAGTTTCGTACAAGGAACCCATGCAAATTATTTATGCCAGCCATGAATAAATTGATCATGATTTCCCCAGCAGTGAGGAGACTTGTTTTTTATGCTACTGCTGCTATTTGCATCTGTGCAATGGTCTTCTCTAGCATCTATGAATATCTTGTCTCTAATTACTTAATTTTGTTATGCTAATCAAAATGTATTATGCTCCATGTTCAGGGAGTTAATCTTCCAGGATTCCTCTTGCTGACCAGTTAAAAAATCTCCTGTAAAGTGTATGTGAGAGGCGATACTAAGTTAACTAAAAAAATATGGAGATGAACAAACTACCCTTTATTTAAGAGTATTGAGTTCCTGAAGTATTGAGTTGTAGAGTTCTGTGCTCCTTATTTTAGCCTGAGAGTGATCATTTTTAATATTCTTTTAACAATTCATAGGATTTTGGTTTGGAGAAGAAAAAATACAGCTCAGCTAGGAAACACCACTTTCCTACCAGCAGCCTTGAATATTTTATCACCAAGTAGCTAACAAAATGAAAAGTACTGAGACAATATTCTCTTTCTTTAAAGTCATTTGGGCAATAGAATGGCATCAAAGAAGAATTTTCTGCAGAGGATGAAAGGCTTCGGGACTAGCTAGCTGCTAGCAGAGCTTTTAGTGCTGTTTTGGGGTCAGTTTTGGCTCAGACTTAAGCTAATGTCAATCTCGACTGGAACATGAAAAACCATGATGGTCTCAGAATAGTCTGGCTCCATCTTCTCTGTAATATCCCATCTGCAGATAACTGTAGACATCATCACCTCTTTTCCAGTCTCTTTTCCAGGGTGATCAGTGCCAGCTCAGTCAGCTTCTCCCAGTAAGACAGATACCCCAAAGCATAAACCAGCTTTACTTCCCATCCCTATCAAGATTTGCACTCAGCAAAGCTTTGTTAGAACTACCACACCAATGGATCACATCTAAGGATTGGCTGAAGAAGTGAAGGATTTTTGTGTTCAGCATCAATTGATCTCCACAGTCATAGACTTGAAAAGTCATAATTTCAGCAAATTCAAAATAATTAGCATCACTGATAAAAATACAATTGAATGCACTAGTTTTGGAAACAGTCATGGCTCTCTTGGTCATAGACAAGTGTGGTTTTGAGTAACTTGGCCGTTCTTGTGAATTTTAATTTCTCGTGTTCCTGTTTACACAGAGTCCTGTTAAGGTTGAATTTCCACCCGCTCTGCTTTGAAACAGGCACTGAAAAGTTATCTACAACAGAGACAATGCATGTCCCCTATCTACTTCTGCAAGTTGCTTTCCTAGGCACAGGTAAAACAAAGCATCCAAAGATTAATTTTTTCCATGCTCAATAAAAGAGTGTTAATCACTATGAACTAATATGATTTTAATGGGAAAATCATAAGTACCCCAGTGCAAATTCTATTTTAATGTAGCCATTAATTGTGCTGTAATTTCACCAAATGAGATAGCTTGCAATGCAGCATTAGAGCTGGTGCACTGAAATGATGTGGCCTTTGATGCAGATCTGTGTTACTGACAGGATCTTCCTACATAAACCTTGAAAACAGTGTGGGTCAGGTGGCTGGAAGAGGATACGTACAGACCAAATTTGATTCTCTACTCTTCTTTCTTACATAGTAATTAATCCAACTGAAGGAATCAAAAGTAGGCTACTAGAGGATGACAGGCCAATGTCTGTGGTAGAGAAATCTAGTTTAGAAATCACTTAAGACAAGAATCCCTAATTCTCACAGGGAAAAGGAAATCTGTCTCCACTGACCAGCATGACTTATTCCTTTGCACTCATTTACCTCTACTGGCATTTTCCCATCATTTGTAGAATTTCCAAGAGGCATAGACAGAAGAACAGACCTTCCCATCTCACAAAGATATATAGAAACTCCCTCTGTGATGCTGCTGAAAGGAATGGCCATCTTCCCAGTGAGCTGGAACAGTAACAATAGCCCTCAGTACCTGCAGCCACAGCTGAGAAATAGGTGTTTGGAGAGGTGTCTTAAGGCTGAAATGCTCTGTCCCACACTTCTGTGACCACCTTTCACTGAAGTGGTCTTGTCACACCACCCAAGTCATGTGATATCAGTCATAGAACTGCAGTGACCTTCAAAGAGAAGAGAGAAAGGGGTATTAACTCTCCACAGCTACTGATAGACACAGGTTGTTGTCCTGACTTCGAGCAACAATCTTCTCTATCAGTGGGGAAGGGAAAGGCTGATGTTCAAGTCACTGGATACAAGCAGGAGTCAGGCTTCCTCCCAGACATATTCTGTCCTTTCAGCTGGAATTTGACTTGCTACTTGTGCAATACCCCCACTTCTGCTAGTGTTGTGGCATTTTTTGTGACCTAAGAACACATTCTGGGAAGAGAAGGGAACCAAGGACAAGGAATTCAAACCCTCGAGGCCTGAGAAGGAAAAAAAATCCCAAACTTCTTCTTTTTCCTAGGCAGCAGTCTGGTTGGTAAGCAGTCTTCCAAAGTAGACCTCTTCTGAGAAGATTTGAATGGTCAAAGGTGCTACTGTGTATAGAAACAGTTTAGAGGTAGGTTGCAAATAAATTGATGCTGGCTCATTTTAAAAATATGAGTAATATTTCTCCAGGGTGGCTAAGAGTCATTTGAACTCTAGGACTTCTCTGGCAGAAAAATTAACTGGTATAAGTAAATTGGTTATAAATAAAAATAGGTCAGAATTTACAAGAAATTTCCTAAACTTCTAAAGACTGAATCTTTGGTAGACTTCTCCAAAGCTCCTCCAACTGGGGAAAGAAAGTCAACACTCTTTAAGGCAGAGTTTGTTAAAGATAATTAGGAGAAACTTATAAGTTGGCTGAATGTAACATCAAGAGACTGGACTGAGTGAATCAGGAAGACCTTTTGGTTTATATTCTTATAGCTATCATCTTAGCAAGTGCCTTTGGGGCAAGACTTGGCAGCTTACATGAGAAGATTATGAGGGAATTGCTATTTTTCATCCAGTCAATTTTGCCTCTTGTCTCTGTCATTTCATTTCCCCTTTTCATCCAAAGTGATACATGTGATCAGGTTTTGTTATTCTTGTTTTCAATCAGGATGAACAGAGGCAATAAACACCTGAGATAATCCCACAGCTGTTAGCAATTGGATTTCTTTTTTTCTTTAGGAAAGCCTTACAGCTCCTGAATTGGAATCAGAAATGAATTTGGAAGTCAAACAGTTCCCTGACTGATGCCCATTCCTGTTTTCTAGATGAGACTCCCGTCCCCCAGAGCAATGAGAACTACATGCAACTCATACAAAGCTTGAGCCTTTAGTTGTGGCTGTTTCCTGCAAAATGTTTTCAGAGCAAATTCACTCCACAGCATATATCTCAATTACACATTTATTCCAATTGCTAAATGCATTGTCAGGAGGATAATAGGATAGTGGGGACAGGTAAGATTTATCTGACTAGGAAAAATCACATTGTGTTCAAACTCCCTGTAAAGCTTTTATTGACTCTGCTGCCAGCACAGTTTAGTGCAATGCAAAAATGTTAAATGCAAAAATGTTAAATACAAAACCAGCACTTCCCATTTAAATGGTTCAAATAATTAGTAGTTCTGAGCCTTTCCACTTACATCTTTTTAACAGCTGGTAGATTCATTTTCAGAAATATCTTTTCATGGACTTGTCTACCCCTTTAGCACTTCTGAATTCAAAGTCTTTTACTGGGCAATAAATAACTATGGATAAACATCATACCCAGTACAACATCTTCAGAAGAATAACAAAGACATTAAGTCAGTGACTCTTCACAAAATTAGAGAAGCCACATTTCATACATAAATTAATTTGTTCATTTATATCAGTCATATAACTCCTGTACCTACAGGGTTTTACATTGTGTGGTAGCATGAATACAATAAATTACTTTCTGGTTCTCTTTCAATCAGATTTCTTTCCACTAACAATAGAGAGACTCTGAAGGCATTCAGTCCTATCTTGACTTCAGTATCTAAAAGTTTATAGAAAGCTGTCAATGTTTGCTCTCAGGTGTAAGGCAATGCACCCTTTCCGACAGCCTGGTATTCAGCACGGGATGGGAAGAAAGTGAAGAAAGAATGGGTCTCTGAAGTATATTACAATATATTGGGGTTTCATGGACAGGTGTTGGAACTGGGAGGGACCACAGGAGCAGTGAGAAGCTGCCAGAAGCTTCTCCTATGTCTGAGAGAGCCAATGCCAGCCGGTTCCAAGATGGACAAGGCCAAGGCCAAGATGACTGGCAATGGTGGTAGTGCCTCTGGGATAACAGATTTAAGAAGGAAAAAAAGTTGTTACATAGATGTAATTGTGTCCAGAAGAGAGAGGAGTGAGAATATGTGAGAGGCCTTGCAGACCCCAAGCTCAGTGGAGAAGGAAGGGAACGAGGTACTCCATCACTGGAGCTGAGATTTCCCTGCAGCTCCTGGTGCAGACTATGGTGAGGCAGCTGTGCCCCTGTTTCCCCATGGAAATCAATGATGGAGCAGAAATCCACCTGCAGCCTCTGGAGGAACCCCACCGGGGCAGGTGGATGCCCAAAAGAATGCTATGACCCTGTGGGAAGCCCATATTGGAGAAAGCCCCTGGCAGGACCTGTGGAGAGAAGCCACAAGGAACGAGATTTTCTGGCAGGACTCCTGATCTGTGGAGGGACCCAGGTTGGAGCACCCTCTTCATAACTTCACCCTGTAGAAGGGACCCATGCAGGAGCAGTTCACAAAGAACTGTAGCCTGTGGGAAGGGCTCCCTGAGGAGGAAGCAGCAGAAGAAACAACATGATATGAACTGACCATAAACGCCATTCTTGTCTCTGTGTGCCACAGGAGGGGAGGAGATAGAGAAATGGGAATTAAGTGAAGCCCAGGAAGGAAGAAAGTGTGGTGGAAAGGTGTTTTTAATATTAGTTTTACTTCTCATTATTCTACTCTGATTTTGATTAGTAATAAATTCAAGTAATTTCCCTAATTCAACTCTATTTAGCCCATAACAGTAACTGGTGAGTGATCTCTCCCTGTTCTTAAGCTATGAGAGTTTTATTATAATTTTTTTCTCTCCTGTCCAGTTGCAGAGGAGGATGTTAGAGGAGCTTTGGTGGGCACCTGGTGTCCAGTCAGGGTTAACTCCTCATATACAGTTACCAGGTTCTCAGCTCTTTTACATATCCCAAGGGTTATCCTTCAAGACAAGGAGGGTACAGGAGTAAATTGCTTCTGTGTGTTCTAGGGTGTTCCATGATTATTGTGTATGAGCAGCACTCTCTCTGAATTGGTTTGTACAGTGCCATATAAAATTTTCTTCTTCTGCCTTCTTGTCTGGCTGAATGATACTTGAGGTTCACAGTAGAAGAGGCTCAGAATTTCAAAGATATGTGGAGAAAATAGTGATAGAGAGGAAGTGCATGCTGTGTTTAAATTGTCTACCTAAGAGCAAGTATTGGTTCAGACAAAGTGAGACCCTAAGGAAAAAAAAGAGAAATAGAACTCTAAATATTCTTAAAAAAGGAAAAACCAGTGTGACCCTGCCAGAAGCATATCCACCAAGCAGGTCAAATTCCTTTTCTTGTTTGCATAAGCCCACTTTCCCCAAAAAGCAACACCAGCAGGATTAAAGAGAACAGAATATATGTTGGCTGTACCATGAGATGACTGCCGATCCAGCACTAAGTGTAGTGATATTTTATTGTTAGTTTTGATTTTTGTCTTGCCTCCTGCCAGATTCTTTTGAGCTTGATGTTTGACTTTAGAGAATAGCCTCCATGAATTTGCAGGAACCTCTTTGCTTAATCTGTTTTGAAACTTCAGGTGACTTCAGAGTGTAAAATGGGGGACAATAACTGGTAGTTGTAATGACCACATGGCTGAAGTCCAACCCTGTAAAAGTTGCTGCCTTCATATCCTCTGACTTTGGTATCATTGTATGTTCCTAGGCAAAAGACCTTTACATTGGTAGCTGTGGAAAATAAATTTAAATTCCCTAAAGATGGAAGTGCTATTGGTAAATGTCATTAAGAGTTAGTAGCTGCTTTTCACTGGCTGTAGTTTTGAAGAGAAATATTAAAAAGTATACACAGGTTTGGGGACTATGTACAGGTTCAAGTGATTGGGTTGATGCTTCAACGGTGATTTTAAATTTTTCCTATCTGTATCTGAAGAGATTTAGTCTCAGTGTACACTGTTGTATTTACCTCTCCTAAGTTTTGGATGTCTTCTGGGGGTCATCTGTAGAGCTGTGGGTGTTGTGGGTTCTCATTCCAGGCAGCAAAACTGAGTGGGACTGATGTTCACGTTATTTTGGTCCAATAAATTCTCTGTGAATAACTGGTAAAAGAAAAGACCTGAATTCGTGAGAATATCTTATTCTATTTAATTTAACCAAATAAAATTCAGAACCAAAACATCTTAGGAAAAAGACCCCAGGAAGATCAATTAGTACAACTGACAATTAGAACATGCAACTGTGTACCAGTGTATCTGTGTTGTGCTTTCTTCTGTGTATAATAAACAGTGATTGAGTTAAATTTTAATGTCTTTGTTGTTTTTTTTTTTGATGACTTATATTTTATAAACATAAATAAATGAATAAAACAAAGAAAACCCAAGAACAACCAAAGTTAGAAAAACAGTACAGGTGATTCAACATGAAATTAAAAATGAAAAGTTCCAGAAGTCCCTAGACTCAGATAAATCCCTATATATTTCCTCAGTGTCTTTGACTACTCCTGAAACCCTTTTCTTTTGGGAGCATGGGCATAATAAGAGCTATTTGTCTAATTCATTGTCAATTTGATGCTTTCATAATATTTTTTATGTCTTAACTGTCTAACTGTTGTTACTCTATTTTTTTAACATTCAAAACAGCTGAAGGATAAAAACTTGAAAAAAAATAGTTATGCTTGTCTTCTAGTTTTCGGTGGATATTTCATTTCTCCTTAAATTCTGAGTTGCCCACTCACAAATTATAACCATGCACAGATAATCCTGTATCTTCCTTTTCTTCCCAGATTTTTAGTATTACAGTTATTAATTTGGATAACTGTTATTTATAATCACTGGTGTCAGTCATGAATACACAGATTGCAGGGTTAAAAGAAAATAGTGATTAAAAGGTAATTGTGTTCTCCAGGATATTTATAAATCCTTTCAAGTATTTGTTTGATGACAAATACTTGAAGGAAGTACCCTAACACCCTGAAAATTGTTTTAAATGAGATATTGAAATTTTATGTTTTAATCATCAGTATCAAACTATTGCTACCATTATCTGTCACAACTGACACATTTAAACAAAAAAGCTTCACTGAAATGTTAGTCTAGACATGTGCTTTCTCAGAAGTACAATAAATTATTTGACTAATAGGGTGGGATGCAGTCTTCTAAGTACAGGTTTCAAGCTGCTTTTCTGCAAGGGTTTAGAACTCTCCAGACCTCTTTTCATGTCTGCTGGTCCCATCTGGGTGTCTCAGATACCACAGAGCACCTGAAAAATGTGTTTCTGAATATCAGTGTTCAGGCAACTGGTCTTCTCTCACTGTGTGCCTTATCAAGCAGTTGATCTACCCTGGGAGAAGGAAGGTAGAGAAAGAGAAAGAGGATACAAATTAGTTGCCATTTCTATATGTAGTACAGTTTTAAAAGACCTTGAAATCACTGAATTAATTTTTGAAAATTAAGTCTTCTGTCATCTATACTTTTCCTATGCACCAGGACTATGTGCAAGTCTTGGAGAGTTATTCAAATGGTTGGGAGGAAGTCCTGGAGTCTCCTTGTCCAACCTCTTGCTCAAAAAAGGATTGTTGCTGACACTAGTTGATGGCTACATGGCTTTAGTGAGATGAGTCTTGAAAGCCTCCAGGGATGGAGGTTTGAAAAACTCCCTGGGCAGCCTGTGCCAGGGCTGCACTGCTGCAAAAAATTTTTTTTCCTCATGTCCATTCAGAATGTCTCAAGCCAAGAACTGTGACTGTTGCTCCTTCTTACACTATCTTATATCAAAATGAGTTTCACACTACTGTTTTTCTAAGTTTCCTTCAGGCAGCCACTAATAGCTATTAGCTTTTCCCTAACTCTCCTCTTCACCAGGTCAAAAAAGCTCATTTCCTCAGCCTTTCCCTACGGGCCATGAACTGAAGGTTTCCTCATCCTCTTGTATTTTCTCCAGACTTTCAATGCCTTTTTTGAACTAAAGGACTAAATCTAGACATGGGATTCCTGGTGTTGCCTCATCCGTGGCAAATGTAGGGGGACACCACCTTCTCTTCAGCTGATGAAAATCATCCTAATGTATATCAGGATGTAATTTGCACTATTTACACTGAGAGCACACAGCTGGCTGATTTTCAGCCTGGTGCCAACAGTAATTGTCCTTTGATCATGGCTGCTACTCAGCTGGTCGTCTCTCAGATTGTATTGGTGGACTGAGTTAGTCCACCTGAGCACAGAGATTTTTTGCTTCCCACTGAAATCTGTGTAATTTCTGCTGGCCAGAAATGGAATCCTTCTGGACTGAGACTTTGTAATGCACTGTCTTCACAGTGCCTTCCTTTTTTTCACCTCCTATGTATGGTCATTTAAAGATATGCTAAAGTTTTTACTTCTCCATATACAGGACAACAATGAAGACACTAAACAAGACTGCTTTTATACTGGCCTCTGGGTATCGTGTTTACAGTCTTGCAGAGAATTCACAACTGTTATCTGGTTTACATTATTTCCCAGTCAATACTTTGTTGTTTGTTCACATGTATCAGATTACACTGCCACTGCATAGTCTTAAACTCAATAGACCTCTTAAATTAAAACAGACAATTAAGGTCTAAGTGCTGGGAACATATGCTTCCTGCAGAAAACAAAGACAGCTGGGTGAACTCAGTAACTTTGAAAGAGTAGAGAAAAAACTAGTTTAAATATGGACTTAGGTACTAAATTTTTGTGATTAAATGTTGAATTATTAATGAAATTTAGGGCTTGTACAATGTCCAGAGAATACACTGATTTCTACAGTCAGATGTTGACTTAATAGACGTTGAAGGCAGAAGCTGCTTTTCATTACTACATTCGGTAAAGGAAGATAAGAAGATAGAAACAGAGAAGCACAGCTCCAGTCACACACAACTTTGTCCAACAGGTACTTCATCCCATCTCAGAGGCACCTTGACTCCTACAGTGGGATTCATCTCACCTGTTGTTAGAGGTCTACACGACAGATACTGAGCATGCTGTTAAAATTGCTGTAAGGAAATAAGCATTTTCAGGCGTAATTCTTCTGACTAAATGTAGAAATCCGCCTTAGGTTGTCTGTTTTGCTCTCTTGGTTATATATATGGGATGTCCTTATTGTTGTTTTACTTGTGAATGCTTATGTTATGGACATCTTCACCTGGTCAACTAAATCTCACCCTTGTTGACTATAGAGGGATCTCGTGGTTTACACAAATTCCAAACTTCTATGCCTAAATGTAATTTGAATAAATATGTTTCTTTTTTATGTTCTGCAATGAAATGAAAGCTGTCTCTTACTGATTTCTGTGACCTCAGATCAAATGAAGTTCATCAGTTGCTGTCAAATATCTAAATGCTTTGTAGCAATTTAAATCTATTTTTGCTGTACTTGTTTCTGTTTTACATTTTGGTCATTGTAAGAATGGGAGTGGCTCCAAATATCAGTTATCCTTTCTTCTGTACAGCCATGATGAGAGGACACCTCTGGAGATTATCAAAATGCATCCTACAAAGACATGTAGTCTATCCAAACTATAAAACAAAGAGTGATCTAATAATAGCTGAAACTGCAGGTGATGAAAATAAAATCTTTGATACAATCAGAGAGGAAAGAATCAGGAGGAATATCGAGAGGGATAACAGAACTCAATAAAGTTCACTATCTAAATAGAAAATAACTTTGCTTTTACTCACTTAAGCAAGACACACTCAATCCCAGTGAATAAGCCACTTACATAGCTGTAATTTTAGTATTAGAACATATGCACAAGATTTTAGTTTCTTGTAATTTTACACAAATACCTAGAAACCTTGAATCACTAATATTAAGGATTGAAGAAGATACGTGCTGTTATTGCCATGTGGGAAGAACAACGGACTGTCCATAGAAATAATACAGTGCAATACCCTTAGTAGTATTAGGTAACTACTAGTATCAAAGAATCACAGAATCATAGACTATCCTGAGTTGGAAGGGACCCATCAGGATCATCAAGTCCAGCTCCTGGCCCTGCACAGGATGACCCCAAGAATCACACCACGTGCCTGAGCACACTGCCCAAATGCTCCTTGAGCTCTGTCATGCTGATGCTGTGACCACTTCCCTGGGGAGCCTGTTCCAGTGCCTAGCCTCCCTATGGGGGTGAAGAATCTTTTCCTAGTATCCAACCAAAACCTCCCCCAACTCAGCTTCATGCTGTTTCCTTGTGTCCCTACTTTTTTCTCAGCTATTTCTTGTTACTTGGCATCTGCTACCCAGAAAAAACTTGCTTCTGCTTGATGTGGGACTTCTTTTGCAACCCTCAGCAATGTTCTAGCATAGAAGAACCCTGACATAAGCCAGAGAGCACTCAGAGGCCTTCTTGTATTATGGAACCACAACTTTTGACTTCAGTGGGGAAACAGCATTCTTCACAAGGCAATGCCAGCCACTACTTAGAAATCATAATTTCTTAGAAATAAAATTATTTTCCACTGTTTCATATTATGTTTGTTATGTAGAATTCTAGACTGGGAATTGGAAATTTGCCCACTTGGTCTCAGTGGAAATTTTTGTAGTGAAAAAAGAGGTAGTTTATGTAGTGTTGCATATAATAAAATTCCTTAATGAAATCATGCTTTTACTGGCTGCAAAACACACCCCTCCTGGTGTTGTAAAATTCTGTAGGTTCTCTGGAAAGCACTGGTGTGCACTGCTCAGATCGTATTTCTTCTCTGGCAAGCTGTTGAATCTTGCCTCAAAATCCAAAATGGTAATGTATGCTTTTGGCAACTAATAAGGTGGTTAAAGTTTCACCTCTTTTAAAACTTGCAGCATATTTGTTCTGACTGCAGAGTTTTAAGAATCATTTGCTGACTGCAGCACAGCATTACTCAAAAAAAATTGTTAAAAAATTGGCACTATTTACTGTGCAGTGAGCAGGGATGGCAGGTAACATTTAATTACATGTTTAAATGCCTGCATGTTCTGCTATGAACATTCAAACATGGGAAAATATCACATTTTATTAATAACACTAATTCCCGATCTGGCTATTGTTCCTCAAAGCAGGTGGTGTTGCTATGATCACAGGGCTGTAATCAAAAGGGCATTAAAGCAAGATTGATAATTTTCAGAACACTTACTTTTTTCAACTTTCAAGATTTTTACAGTTTTTCAGAATTGTCTCACTTTGTGCCAGTGAAACACCATACAAAGGCATAATTTTCTGCAGTTGCAGCTCTCTCCTTAGCCATTGGATTTTCTTTTTTTTCATTTGTGTTTCCCTCTCCTTCCTTCCTTCCTTCCTTCCTTCCTTCCTTCCTTCCTTCCTTCC
>QUSF01000006.1:29746541-29777475 GCA_003676055.1 Chloebia gouldiae | reverse complement strand
CCTTCCTTCCTTCCTTCCTTCCTTCCTTCCTTCCTTCCTTCCTTCCTCCCTCCCTCCCTCCCTCCCTCCCTCCCTCCCTTCATCTTTAAATCCTTGCCAATAAACTTGAGTTTAGCTAGCTAAAACAATTAATTATTAAAATTACCAAATTTATGATAAAGAATTTACTTTCAGCTGCAAAAATACAAAGATCCACAATATGCCATCAGGAAACAAGGTGATATTGCCTTCCCCAGCCAGCCTTTCCCAATAGCTTAAAGTCATGACTCTGAGATTTGGTTTTTTTTCTTTTCAGTTAATTTTAATGCAGATACTTCCTTGGGGTAGCTCGCTTCATGAATATGTGTTAGCAACGGTGGAGGTCAAGCAGAAGAAGCTAAAGTCCTCTAGACTGATATCAAAGCTACTGGAACTTAGCTTTTAGATGAAGTACAAACCATCCTAAGTCAAAGTGACAACATTACCAAATCTCATTACCTGCGAGAAATTAACTTAAGCATGCACACACAAGCTTTGCTGAAATTCTGCCGTGAACAAGTCTCTTTGAGATTCAGAGATTCAGAGATGTACCCTCTAGACATGCTCAGATCCAGGAAACCAAACCAGAATTAACAACACGCAAATTAACTTGTTTTCCAGCTTATGATGAATTTTCTTCTCAGCTTCCAGCTTTGTACCCCTCTGGCATTTCTCTTTTTCTTTAAAGTTATACCTTAAACCCAGAATCTATTTAACTGCAGGAAACGGATGTTTTACATATTCTGTATATAAATATTTCTACCTCATTGTAGAACAGTTCTTGCAAGTGTCCCTTTTGGATAATGTTTTCTGTCTCAAAAACTGCACAGGTAATTATTTTTAAGCTCACTTATGATATTTACTGTATAAAATGAAAAAGAAATATTTTGTAAAATAAACTGCAGCACAAATTTGTTTTAGTGTTTAAAATCTGTCTCTGTTTACTGGATCAAAACAAAATTAATCCAGTCTTTCTCTACAGTATGAAAGCAGCATTAAATTAAGTGGTATCTTCTCTATCATTCTGCCAGTGCTGCTA
This sequence comes from Chloebia gouldiae, assembly GCA_003676055.1. Classification (NCBI taxonomy): domain Eukaryota; kingdom Metazoa; phylum Chordata; class Aves; order Passeriformes; family Passeridae; genus Chloebia; species Chloebia gouldiae. Next base: position 29,776,418 of record QUSF01000006.1, on the reverse strand, counting down.
AGAAATACAGCACTAGAAATAAGATGCCATAGTACCTATCTCTTGCACTTTAATTCTTGCAAGGCTTCTATCATTTGTTTCTCTGCAATCTAGGATTTCTTTAGCACAGTAAGAAACACAGAGAAGATTTTTGAGAGAGTAAAAGCATAATTTATAGCACGCTCCTTGACCCATTCCTCAGCTAATAAGACCAGTTCTACCCTCTGTGATACCTGAATGTCATGGGGAGTTAATCATCAGAGCTTTTGGCTGTTGCAAAGCTCCCACCAGGCCTACTGCACCGTGATTTCTCAGTCTAATATCTCTTCTCAAATTCATATTGCTTATCCTGCCCATATTATTCTGCTGAATTATTTCTTTCGGCTTTTTACTAATGCACCACATGCTTTAGGGGGCCCAACACTGAGTAAATGAACAGATTAGGTTTCTACAAAAATTCTGAAATTTCAAAGGTGATTTTCAATATCCAGTTTGTCTTCAATGCGACTGGGAATTTATAATCAGCTATGTTACACAGCTAGATAAATATTTTTATTTTTCTGGAACTAGAATTAGCATATCTATGTCTCTTAAAAAAATAATCCTGTGAGTGCCAGCTTTCTGTCATTACATCTGCAATATCTACAGTTTCCTGGAGTGCTCTAGAGTTCAGCCTCTTCTGGCAGATTTTATTGGCACCCATAGCTCAGGAATGAGCACTGGCTGATGCCGATGAGGTTTGACTGAGCAATGTTGGTGCAGGGACAGTAGGTGGAATCAGGGGTTGCAAATCACCAGCTGTGCACAGGTTGGAAAGGAACTTGCTTTAAAAATTGTCTGTTTTTCTCAGAAAAAAAATTGTTTAAGTGGAATTCAAAAACTCAGGAAAACCTCTACAGAAAATAAGTATTTGTGAGGAAGTTATCTATGTATTTTTTCTAAGTTTCACTATTTTTCCAAATAATATCATACATCAGGAAATATGGGGCAACTGAAACCCTGTTGTGCTCATTTTTCGATGTGTGCTCTTATAATGTTTTTCTAGCTTCTGGTGATGTCACTTTGATGCATGTAAATAAATACTCAGAACAAGCTGAGAACTATGGCTCAAGTGAAGCATGGCTCCTCTGATTTGCACAGAGAGCTTTGCCCTGTCATTCCACCCAAATAAATTTTTTGCAGTCATGATCTAATGTAAAAAAATCAGCTGGACTACCAGAGAAAGAATAACTGTTTCTTTGTGGACCAGAATCAGCTAACCTGTGAATCCACTAGGGAAAACAACTGACATGGACATGGGGTTAAAATTAAATCTTGCTTCTGCATACTACCTGATATGCAGGGACTTGAAAAACCTGGAGCCAACAGGCTGTATTAGAATAGAAATAGTAGAAATACCAAGCTATGAGTTGTAAACATGTACCCTTACTAAGCTTGGGAGCTTAGGGATTGGTATTTTCCTGTAGAACTACCTCTCGAGTTGATTGTAATGATCCACACCATGAATGACATGATATATGACATTGTATGCCTGAATAGAATTAGTACTCTACAAGCGTGGTAAATCCATCTGCCATCCTTCCCGAAGGAAAGCAGAATTTCTATAGCTTCCTCTGCCTCACACAATCCATTTCAGCTGAATTCCAAACAACAATTGGGCAGGGTAGGTTTCCCAGCCACTTGTACATTCTCTCATAATAATTCTTTTAGGGGAACTCAGTCTTCCTGTTATTAGTCAGAATGCAGTTTAGAATTGCCCATTGCTTCTCTCTGTTCTAACTGTTCAGAATTAAGAGACAGTTCAGCATTAATAGACGGGAAGCTTCTGTTTTCTGCAGTTTTTATGACTTTTTTGTTACATTGCATCCTGCCATTCAGTCATCACTGGAAAGAACAGAAAGCATTGTTTGCCAATAGATGTGGGAGAGGACTTTGCAGTGATATATCCTTTATTTTTAGTTTCAATGGATTTTAGTGTGGAATAATGGATGACATAATCATTATGGCCAGTTTAGTTGGCAAACACTGCCTTGGACTAGGCAGTGTAAATAAACAGCATTGTATGAGTAATTTTCTTCAGCGGGGAAAATTATTTATTTCCAATGCAATGGTGTGCTTATGCTTGAATTTAAGTTACTCTCTACAAAACATGTCAACATATCTGCATTCTAGTCTTGTAAATGCTGCAAAGGCCTTCTCAAGGCTGTATTTAATAAATATAACTGCATTTAACCTCATATTCAGTTCAGACCTGTATAGCAATAACATGCAAAACCACTGCTTTAGAAGGAAGAGGTGGGGAATGGCTACACAATCAAGTAGGAACACTTAATCTACATGACCTTTACTCAAAGCTGGGGCAGAGGTGTGTTTAGTTACCAGTGACAACTCAGCCCAATTATTCAGCTTTCCATCTACAAATGTGTCTACTGAGACCAGACTTCAACCTTCATCAAAAAGACTTCATAACCCTCTGTATTGCCTTGTATGAGCTACTCTTTCCATACCTCACCAGTCCCTACTTCTTCTGGCACCACCTACTAATTAGTCGCATGCATTAGGAACCAAAGCTGTAGAAGTTGTACCAAACTGAGCTTTTGAGTGACCTTGACAAGGGAGCTTCTTCCTCTCTGTTCTCCTTCCCTGACCTGGTTTAGATATTTGTGGTATGGTCAGGGAAGCTGCCCTGCATCAACCTGATTCACCCTTGTGACTGTCAGAGGAAAAAAGGCTGGGCCAGAGCAATATCACCATTTTAACAATGCTTGGTTTCTGGGCCAAAGATTCAGTCAATTATCCACTGTAACAGCTGATAAGCAGTGTACAATCATGATACCAAATCAAAGCAAAGAGTCTCAAAGCCAGACCAATCTTGCTGCTTTTAGATGAAAGAAGCCTCATCTTCATCATTCATCCTCGTGTGTTTTTTCCCACTCTGTCAAGACTGCTGTAGTACATATTGGATAACTTCTTTAAGGTCTCCTCTCTCTGTAGGTTGTGATCCTATGAACCTGAGAATAATTATCACCGTAGATGAAAATGATAATGCTAGAGGGTTTCTAGGAGTTACAGATCAAGGTTGCTGCTTGCAATTGAAATAAGGTAAGGAGGATGTTGATGCTTTCATGCAGTTCACCATTTCCATAGGATCTTCAGGTTTTGCTATATCTTGAGGCAGTAAGACCTTGGGGTTCTTCTAACAGAGATCTGGGGTCAACAGCAATGCCTAATGTTCAAAGACCTTGGGAGAGGTATATGTAGCATTTCCTTTTTTCTTGTGCACTGAATTTCTCTATCAAAGGCACATTTCTTTGATGTAGGTTTAAATACCCAAAAGAAAAAGTGTAGCTGTTGGCAATCTTCCAAGTTTTGTGCAAAAAAAGCCAAACTGCAACATTCACAGAAAGAAATTCAGCTGAAGAGTTTCAATGAACTACAACTAACAACCTTCAGCAACTATGCTGAGCAGACATCTCAAGATTTCTTGTGTGAACAATGGAAGACTGGAAGAGAAGACTGGGAGAAAAATGAGACTGTCTTGCAGAGCACTTATATTAAAAGCCTTCAGTGATTTTTAAAGAAAGGAAATTTACCTACAGTGTAAGAATATTTCTCTTTGCCTGATGATGAATTTTATCTTAGCGGAGGATTTGAACTTTTTCTATTTTTAGAGTTATGGAATAGTTTGTATACTTCTATATGAAAAAAATTATTTATGTATATTGTGGCTACATTCATACATACACAGATAAGTTCCCAAGATGCATTTGATCAGGGAATTGTTTAAATTAAACTGAGGAGAAGCAGCTGCTTGGAACAAAATGCAGTTAAAGAAATTACTTTGGAAAATTCCTGAGACCATACAAATCACTACAACTTAAGAGTAATTTATTATACACTATTGTACAACAAGTTTCTCTGTTATTTGGTACCTTATCAAGTGCTTTACATTCAGGAAAGTTCATAAGGTCCTTTACAGTTTTCAAGGACCACCTAGATAATTCGTTTTTTCTGGAGTATGCAGCCTCTGTAAGTTTTCTCTGAGTTAAAAGGTTTAGAATGGTCTTAAACCAGCACTTATCTACAGGTAACTTTTTACCTGTTTTATGTTTCATGTAATTTTGTGGCTTACACACATTTTAAAGAGTAAATAACAATTGTGTGTCAGCCTTCACTATTATAAGCTAAAAAAATATCAGGTTGATTCTTTGGTCAAACCAGTTGTCGAGTGTTTACTTACATGTTCCTGAAGGTCAATGTCATCGGGAATCAGACATTGCAGTTTGTGTAATGGTAATCTGGTTTTGTGTCAGGATGCAGTGGAAAAGGGAGGAGATGTCAGTGGGAGGAAGAGTTCACTTAGCAGATGCCTCAAATCTGGTTTATAGGTGAGCTATCACTTTCAGCTAATAGGTGGGTTATTACTTTGCCAACTTGTAGCCACTGTTGATTATTCAGTAGAGTCCTACCTGAATATTCAACATGGTGTTTTGGAAGCTAAAAGCAAACTTCTGCCTGTAAACACATCACCCACAAGAAAACTCCCTCAGCACACACCCACAAATCATTCTAAACATCCTGTGGTTTTTTTTAATGCATAGATTTGCGTGTCCATGGGAGCTGTGGTCTATCCAAGGAGTACCCTTAGGTCTTTGTTTTTCAATAAGCATTTTTGTGAGGGGTAAAGAACAGCAGTTTGGTATTTGATGAAATTTGCATAGCTTCTTAAAATGCTTGTCAGACAGAACTCAGATAAACTAAAAAGCTCTTGGTGCTGGCCATAGCCCATTGCATGATATTAAAATGCGAGGACTAGTTTTCATTTGCTTCTTGAATTAGCTTTATGTAGAAGGACTTTTCAAGGGATACTTCCATTTTGTATTAAAATTGCTGACTCATTTTCTCTTGAACATTTCAGGTACAGAGTAGCTGCATTTCCCAGTGAAACTAATTTGCTTAACTTTTCTTGTCATGGTCCTAATTTGGACCCAAGTGTCTTTATTTTAATTGAAAGAAAACAATTAGTCTTCTTCATGCAAGCCTATATGGCTTATCTTCATTTAATAATCACTTATGTAATTGGTGCTCAGATACAGTTTAACTGAGAAAATTGCAGTGTTTTGCCAATATGGGGTTATTTGAGTACTGAAAGTGCAGCTTCCTATAATGCGATCAATTCCTTGAGGGCACACAAATCCTTGTCTGACCTTTTGAAATAAATTAGCAACAGAATCCAAGGGTTGGTATTTTGATGTAAAGGTTGCAATGAACGCCATCTGTCGGGTATCAGAACAGTCTAATGAAGGCCTCTTACATCAGGTGCTCTATAAGTTCAGGAAGATGCTCTGGGGGCTGTGCTCTGCATTGCATCTGACCTGTATATTTTGGGATGGCTGGACAATTTGCTTTCCTATGCCTTAATGAGATAATCTATCTGGAAGCTGCAAAATAATTGAAGTCTCCAGTCTTTCCCTGATGTATAAAGGATTCCTGTGATGGCTGGTTGAACAGCATTAGTGGCTCCTGAATCTGAGGGAGACTGATCCACTCACCCTCCCATAATGGTCCCCTGGCAGTGACCACCTCTCCCTCTGTGGGGTGATGGGGACCCTGTGGTGATGGGTATCCCACATCCCTGAGACTCTCCAGGGCAGCCTGGAGTGAGGGTGTTGGGGTCTCCATTATTGTGGTGAGGTGACTGGGACTCCCTCCTGTGCCATGTGTCCCTCTGCTCCTTCTCGTGTGCTGGCGGAAGTCTTTAGTCCTTTAAGCTAAAAAATTGTTACCGTACCTTGGGGGAAAAATCCTCCAGCATGGACGTTTGGCCCTTCTCCCCACACCACCTAAGATACTCTTTGTGGTCCTGGAATTTACCATCCTGGTGATACTGCTGTGTATATGTGGCAGGGAGAAAGGCCTGGTCATCACAGACTAGAGAGTCTTCCATGAGCCACAGCCCTCAGTGGAGGTCCAGGGCTTCGTCAGACTTTTCTCTGTCTCCACACAATTTGTTGAAACTAATGCCTCACCCTTCCTCTACGTAATACAGTAAAAAGCTGAATTTCCATCCTTGAAGAAACTCAAAACTCAACTGGACAGGATTGAGCACTGCTGTAGTGCTGTAGATGACCCTGCTCTGAACAGAGGGCTGGACAAGACCATCTGCAGAAGTCCCTTCCCACCTTAGCCAGGCTGGGATTCTTCAATGTAAAATGGTCCCCCATTTTGGGGGAGGGAATCTTCTTTCTTCCCATAATACATGCAAATGGAAGGACAGTATTACCAAAACAAATTATTTTTTTTATTATTTGACTAAAAAAGCAATGAGAATGGGAGCACATAGAAAGATTTGACAGATTTTTGCATTGATATGAAGGGTGGTTCTCCAGACCACCTTCATCTCAGAAAGGGTAAACTGGTTTCAGACTGAAATGAGAGAGCTCAGTTCAGTGTATCCCCTACTTGAGATGATACTCTCCAAACTCAGAACAAAAAGGTTAAGATGTCTGCTTTTATTATTGTTCTAAGGAAATGCAATGAATAAAAGTTAAGAGTTTTTTTAATATGTCAAAGAGTTTCACCCTTTATGTCAAAATATTTGAAGGTACCCAGTTGTTTTTATCCTGTTTGCTTTGTACTAGTACTGAAAATGAAATTCTTTCAAGTGAAGCAAAAACTTTGTCAGCTTGAAATTGGAGCATCAAATACTTTAACTGTTATTACATAACTATTTCCATTTTTATTAAAGCATGTCTGTGCAACAGCCAAGTTTCTATAAGCAATACATAAATGAGGCTTTGAAACTCAGTTTCAAGAATCAGGCTGTATAAACTCAGTTTTGAAATACTATTTTCTGCTACAAGAATTTCAGACTATCTTAAGTCAAATCAGTATTAGAAGACAGACTGAACCTCCTATTCATGGCAGAACATTTGCTGGTTTGGAAATTCCATTTCTAGAAGAAGTATTTGGAACCTGATGATCTTTAAGATCCCTTCCAACTCAAGCCATTCTATGATTCTTTGAAAATAAATGGAAAACTGAATTTGAACTTTGAACATTTAAAGCAGATTTTCACAACCTGTCAATGAACGACCAAATAAACTATGACTGTTTATGTTAGCATATTTGACCAAAACTGTCAATGAACAAAGCTAAAATTCCTATAATGAGAGACAAGAATACTGATTTCTAAATTTTCATTATGTGCTGCACTGGAATCCTTGGGAGAATAAGTACAAATTGGACCTCTGCTGAATTTACATTACAGCAGTATGTATGGGCAATGCACACTGGACAAGAGCAAGAGAAATCTTAACTGAATTTACAGAGAAGTATTTTTTTCAGCTCTTACGGATCTTAAAATTAGTTAGAAGAAGATTCTGTATTCTTCAAAAAGGAGAAGATGAATGTTTAAAAAACCCACTACTTTTAGAAAAAGGCGATGGTGAGCTCCTGAATGACATTGTGAACCATATAATTTTAGAGATGAAGAGATGCAGAGCTGCTTTCCAAATTTCAGATTTATTAAAGCTTTCACTCACATACTCCTTGTCTTGTGAGCATAAGGACAAACTAGTGTTAGCTAGCCATTAGTTATGGAAGTGTGTAGCAATGCCAGGTGGGAAGAGCTTTATGCCCTCCTTGAAATCCCTGCAGTTGCCGAGTTGCTGTCTGTGATATTTATTCAGCGCATTTCCAAAGGCAAAAAATATTTCCTCCACCCATTAACTACGACCCTGTTCACTGTATGCAAGAGAAATTAGAAATTATTCCTTTGTTAACAAATGTCTCCTCTGACTGCCTTAAAAAAAATGGAAAAAAAAATCCAGCAACCTTTTTCTATGAGTAACAAGGGCCAAACCAAAGGGGATAAACATGCTCATCTGAATGGCTGACTGTTTCTGATCAGTAGCATTACTGTACAGAAAAAGGAGCTCATGCACAAGGACAGACCAAAAAGCTGGGTTCCCAGACTACTGTATGCTGTCTATATTTCCCTTAAAAGATATGGGATCTGGCCAGTGAATAACCAATTGGGCAAAAATTTCATATTCTTAATCAGTCCAAGATGCAGGGAAGGCCTAAGGCAGCTTCAGCTTCAATTTAAGGTTCAAAAAAATCTTAAATTGAAAGTAGTTACCAAAGCTTTGAAAGTTATTATTTACCCCAACACAGCAAAAGTTGCTTCTGGCAAAGCTGGAGGGATGCCCAAACTCAGAAGCACAGCTGCAATTTGCCCAGCTCAAGAGGCCCTAGGATCCTTCAGCTGCCCTGCACAGATTGGATGCTTAGCTCTGCCCTTGCTGAGGTGAGGCAGAGCTTCTGCAGCAGCTTCCTTTGGCAGTAAGGAGCAGCTGTAGCAAGACGAATGTGGACATCTCTCCTGGAGCCAAGCCAAGCCTGCAAAGGCTGAGATCAGCACCAAATATGGGGGATGCCCTAGTCCAGCTCTCAGAAATGCTGTGCTGCTGTCACACTGCTGCTGCTCCACAAGGAAGCTGGCAGCTCTGCCAGCTCGGGGGTTCAAACTCGATTATCCCAAAACTGCACTTTGGTCCTTCCCTGCTGCTCCTAGGAATGACTGCTAAAATTCAAAAGGAGACCTTGTGGGTGTGCATGGTGTCATGTTGTGGGAATGACTTTCAGTAAATAATAGGTTTTTCTTCCTCCAAATATGAATAATCACTCAGAGTATCTTCTTTCAAAAGCAGTATTTATTTTTTCATCAGGATAAGACACATTACATACTGCATCAAGTAAAAAGTACTGCTAGGAAAGCTGCATTTAACTGAGATAAAAAATAATATACATAGATTGCACTTGAGAAAGTAGGCTCTATCCCAGAAGACTATAGTAAATAAAAAGCTGATGAGTGGCTTGAAATTAGGACTCTTTATGAATTGCCTTTGATAATGTATTTATTTTGGGGAATTTCCAATTCTACTAATAAAACTGAACCAGATTAGGAGTTTTTTTTAATAACTTTGCTCTTTAAATTAAAGTTGTATGTAAACAACATAACAATTATACAAAGACAAAAGAGGAAAAAAGTATGAAGATACACCTTTGCAATTTCTGCTAATAAATAAAAAGGAAAAATTTTGCGTTTTTTTGGGTTCACTAAAATTTCAGGTCTTGGGTTTTGGGGAGCTTTTCTTAGTTCACATGTATGTCATCATCCCCACGCTGCCACAAGAAGACCATCCTTGACCCTCCTGCACTGGCTGGGAGCATGGTGTCTGTATGGCAGCAGGAAGCAGTGATTGGTTCCATTAATTAGTAAGTGTCCCAGGAGTAATACTTGAAACTTTGTGACAAGCTTAGCTTATATTTAAGAAGCTAAACATATCATTAAGTAAGAGGACTTTTTTTTCACTTTGCATCTGAATTTTTCTGTTGAACCCTGGCATCCAATGCTGCCTTTACCTAACTCAGCTGAATTTTCAGCTGTTCAGTCTAAAAGGAGTATCCATACTATCTACCTCTGTGTATCCCACTTAGATGTATAAATCAAATTTCTAATCTTTCTGTCTAATCAAAGGAGAGAAAGGAAAGCTCCCAAACTGTGTGATTTTAACCTCTGGACTAAGGCACACTATGGGAGAGCCTCTCCCAGTTGCCTCTAGGGGTAACTCAGGCTCCCAGCCAAGGCTGAATCCCCCCAGACAGGAGGCACAAGCGCCCCTCACAAGCCAGGGCTGTTGGGGTGGGCAAGCAGGCGGTGCTGCGTGGCACACACCTGGTGCAGCACTGCCTGATGCCTGCTTCCCTTGGAGGGTGGGAAGGACCACTTCGAGCACAAAGCCTTGTGAAACTTGTGTATCCTGCAACCAATGCTAACTATGAAATCAGAGTGCTTGGGCATAATTCAGTCAGAGATACAAACAGGAGTGCAGTATCACAAAAACAATCTGTATCACCAAGGTCTTACATACAAATTTATTCCAAACTTAGCTAAAACTTATGGAAGGGCTGGGTCAATCTTGTTATTAAGCTAGAGACAGAAAAAGAATGAGATGTTCTTTAAATAGTCCTGAATTACAAAATGAAGGTGGTAATCTTTGGTTACAGGGCTGTTCTTTAAATGTGAATTGCTTTGAAAAATGATGAATCACTTCCCAAGTAAGCATTCAGGAGCATTTTTAAACAGACATCTGGGAGCCAGAGAGGAAAAATTAATATAAATAATAAACCCCCCACACTTTCTGAATCTCCAAGGTTAAAGTACAGGAAAGAAAGTAACACAACATTTCTAAGGGATCTTTCAGCAAAGTTTTGCTAAAATTATAGAAAAGCACTTACAAAATACTTGAGCTGATGAAGAGGGAAAATGAGAACATTAGGGTGCTTTTGCAACAAACCTGTGGAGTACTAAAACATACTGGTTTGAAGGCCTTGTATTTTATAGCACATGCCATTTTCCACTACTTATAATGCATTATTGTCAACCTACTTCAGTCCTTCAGAAAGACAGAGAGACAAGAGCACACAGACAAGAGGATTCGATGCAGCCTATGTCTACTATAAAACATAAAACCTTAGCCATTAAATGTGCCACCCTATTCCTGCTGTTACATTAATGATCAGAACTCCAATTCTTTGTGAAACTTAAATCTGCCTGGTTTTTAAATTTCTGGAGCAGCATTTGAAAATCCTTAAAGCTAGTTTGGAAGGATCTTTTTTGTTTTTTGCTTTTCTTTTTTGTTTTTCAGCTAGAGCACTTTTGTAATAGGTATAGGAAGCTATGCTGTAGCTTTTAAAGTGCTAATTTTATTATGAGGTGGTATTTAGTAATATACTTCTGGAAGTTAATAAATGATCCACAGTTTTGATGACTGACAGACATTACTTAATGAGTTAATATGCATCAGCAAAATGCAATTAAAAAAAAAGAACTTCACTGTCAATACTCTAACCATGGCAATACACAGAGCTGGAATGAGACAACTAACCTCAGATAACTAAGATTAATGCATATATGACAAAGTTAAAAAACAAATAAAGAAACCCCAAACCAAATAATGATAATACAATCTCAAACACAGTTTTGTTTCCCAGTAACACAACTGCAAAACAAATCAATATTTTCAACAAACAAATGCCCTATCTTCATCTCCTCCACAGGGAAGCAAGGCACTCCTTGAACTGCTGCAAGGAGGATCCAAGGGGAGGGCTGTCTCTCCCATCTTGGATAGAGGGGGCTCCTCTTGGGCAACTGTGGGGCCACTCTGGGCAAGGGGCAGGAATTCAGATCACGTAGGTAGTGACCAAAATCAGTTACAGTCCACAGGTATTAACCTAGGGAGCTGGCAGGAACCCCCTCTTGCAGAAGCACTTGGGTGATGGCTGCCACGGAGCCACTACGGCAAAAGCGCCAGCCTCAGCACCTCCTACCACCCTCAGTGTCCTGGCTCATGAAAACCATCTACTAATTTCAGCACACAATTTGCTCGAGTACAAACAGTGAGACTTGATTTTACTGATGTGTGATTTTACGTAACGATGAATTTTAAGCATTCTATCTCACTCTGTTCGGCCAGAATGCTGGGAAGTTCCTTCTAAGAGTGGGGCAAACCATTTTGCACTCCTACAGCATCAAATTCTCTCCTCATTTATACACACCATAAAACCCTACCTACCATCAGGCAAGCTGAGGAAGTAGAAATGGGAGCAGAATTTGAGTGTAGGAACTGCTGAGTGAAAAGAAACACAATGCTATTTAATTGCCACCTACCACAAATACCTACATACCTGGTATTTAAATTCAGTGGGCACTGTGTGCCTAAGGACTGCAATTGAGCTTTTCAAATCTCAGCCCTCAGAATCTAGCTACAGAAAACCACAATCCTAAATTCTTGGATGCTGATACATAAATGTATGATATATCTGTTTAGTTGCCATGACACTAATCAGCACAGCAATGATTTTTGCTAATTGCAAAGGCAGGCTAGTAGCAAATTTCAAATGATTAGTGAGTAAAAGTCCTCAGAGCAATCCTGCTTGAAAGTAAATGCCCGGTAAGATGCAATTAGTGTGCCTGTTTTCTTCTTTTCTTTCTTTGTTTTTCCTTTTTTATCGGGGTGGCCTTGAACTGCAGACACAATCACAACGCTCATGGTGATCCAGCTGTATGTCTACCAAGGACATGTTGTTCCTGATTCTGCCTCTTCTTCTGGTATGGCCAGCCTCAGGGATGAACTTCAGCACCTGGAAGGATCAACAAAAATGCATTGAATTAGAAAACGCTGTTCAAGATCTGAGGATGAGAACAGCCCTTAATGGCCCTGACCATCATTAATTTGGACACATTTTTGTTCCATTTCCAGCTCCTTCTTTGCACACTTTGACATCCTGCTGTATTGTTTGTCCTGGAGCTTGGACAGACTGTATTTTTTCCTACATCAGGTATCTTTATATGATGCAGTTTCCTAACCATGTTGCTCCTTTGCATGCGAACTATCAAGTAGGTTTCCTTTGGCTCATTTTTGCAGTCCCATTCCTTTTTGAGTTGCCTTGTCCCTCCTCTCCCTTGTAGAATATTTCTGCTCTTAAGAACAAGGAATATTTTTTAATGCAATTTGAAATTTCTGAAGCACAAATCATTAGAATTGGTCCTAAACTTAAAAACTTTTGAAGAGCAGAAGGAGATGAAGGAGCTTGTACAAAATATGTGTCAAATACTGAGTTTCTGTGGAATCTGAGTTTTGTTGGGTCACCTTAAAAATCTCTGCCTCAACCCAAATGATGTCTGAAGAATTTAATGTGAATAATATCAAGCAAACAAGAAAACAAAATTACTTCCTAGGGAAGTATGCCTTGTAATAGACACTTCTGAAAAAGTTCTATCTAGAGAAGATGATCTTGAGACACCCAGGAAGGTGGCTGTAGATTGTAAAAAAGAGCTAGCTCGGCCAAGTGACTGCTAGATCAGCTGGATTTCCCTTGCTTGTTCAAAGAGAGAGAGGTGTCAAGTGCATGACCTCCCAAACCCAGTGGCCAACTGGGAAGTGGGACCTAAATGTTTGTAACACCTCAGTCACTGAAGCACACACATTTCTGCCCTAACAGATCATACTGGTTTATAACTAAGAGATCATTCTGTTACTCAACAACCCTTTTTTTTCCTTCCTTTTTACAAAGCAGTTTCTGTACTTTTATGTCATAACACCACATGAGAGTTGAGATGGTTTCGGAAATGACAGAGAATAAGAGACTGAGTGTCAGATCAACGGAGTATTAGCATTTTTCAATAGAGTTAGAAAGTCCCAGAAAGTAAATGTGAAGCACTTGCCAAAGGACAACCAGAGATGCTGTGCAGGGTGGCTGGGGAAGGGCAGGAAGGTTAGCAGCTCTCAGGATGACACCACTTGTTCTCTGCCCCTAATGCCTTGAGGCTAGAATAGTCATGAGATATAACAAAAGTGATAAGCACTGAACACAGTCTATTATTTTGTTTTCTGTTTTGTGATGAAATTTGTATTTAGCCTATGTAATACTGAAAGGAAGGACCGTGCCTAAGCAAGATACAGACATGATGCTATACTGTGTTGGGAAAACAGAATTACTTTGCCCTGTTAGAAATGCAGAAATGTAATTTTACTGTTCTTTTTTTTTTTTTGGGCTTTTTTTTGTTTTTGTTTTTAAGCAACAAAAATATAGCATCTTTGAATTGATTTCAAACATTGCTTGCATCCATATATGCAATAAATCCTGATGGACACTAGGAAAATTTGCTGTATCACACTGTCATCCAAGCACAAAGGAACTGAACCCAATCAGGCTGCTGCAATTATTACAGAACTAAAAATAGACAACAACTTCAAAGATTTTTTTAAGAAAATGTACTTTAAAAATCAAGTACAGATGCTGACACTGAACCCATGATAAATTCCTTATTTAAAGAAGTCTTCCAGCAAATTAGGACCAATCCAGATGACTGGCAGTTTGCAAAATCATAGGGCAGGTAGATCTGATTTTTTCCAGCTGAGAGCAAATCAAAGTATGCAATGGGATAAGAGTAAAGATGTGGACTGTATTTAAGTTAACAGACCATCTGACAGCTTGGGGACTTTGCCTGTGTTTTTTATCAAGAAGCATGAGCAAAGTATATAGGCTTTGCTGATAAGAAAATGAACTGTCAGACACTTCCTCAGACAAGACAGAAAATCAGTGATTGAACACAGCTGAAATTATCAAATCACAGAGTCCTTTATGTGGGAAAAGACCTCTGAGATCATTGGGTCCAACCCTCATCCCAGCACCGCAAGTCAACCAGTCAACCACTAATTTCTGTCCCCCAACATCACATCTCACATGCTTTTTGAATACTTCCAGGAACAGCAACTCTCCCACTTCCCTGGGCAGCCTGTTTCAAAGTTTGACCATTGTTGCAGTAAAGAAAATTTCCCTTATATCCAGTCTGAACCTCTCCTGGTGCAACTTGAGGCTATGTCCTCTTGTTCTGACACTTGTTATCTGGGAGAGGCGGCCCATCACACCTGGCTACACCCACATTTCAGACACTCAGAGTGATAAGGTTCCCCCTGAGCCTCCTTTGCTCCAGTCTAAACATCCTGAGCTCCCTCAGATGTAAGACCTGTGCTCCAGACACTTATCCAGCTCTGTTCACTTCCCTGGATTTGAGGTGTGACCTCACCAGTGCTGATCCAGGCCACTGGTCACCTGGGCACACACTGGATCATGTTCAGCTGCTGTCAGCTAGCACTCCAAGGTCCTTTTCTGCCAGACAGCTTTCCAGACACTCTGCCACATCCTGCAGCACTGCCTGGGGTTGTTGTGACCCAAGGGCAGGACCCAGCACTTGGCCTTGTTGAACCTCACACAACTGGTCTCAGATTCAGCCTGCCCAGATCCCTCTCCAGAGCTACTGTAATAGCTGATCATAGAACTGATATTCAAAGCTCCTGTCTCACACACATCTAGTAGTTTTGTTTTATTCTAAGTACAAGGGAATTGAAAAGAATCTGGAAATAAGGCCATTTCTGGTGACCACAGTAGAAGGAAGACAATCCTTTATTCTGAAAATAGCTGCTGTTTATTTATCACATGGTTATGTCCTTAAAACTGAGGAACTTCTGAATTAATGTCAGCAGGTAAAAGAAATTCTGTTCAGGACACTTTGCCACTCATTTTTTTCATGGGTCAGTAGCTGTAAGAAAATATGGATATAACAAGTCTAGAATGCTCAAAAGGCTTGGTTTTTGGTTTTTTTGTTTTTTTTTTTTAAAGGATCAGTGTCTGTCACTTCTCATCAAATTGCAGTGCCTCAGCTACTCAGATCATTTCCTCACAAAGAGCAGGTAACTCCAGTAATGTCCCTCTCATGAAATATTGAGTAAATTATGGTCATTAAACAATTAAAACAATTACAATAAAATCAAGATAGATCATTCTGCTTTTGAGCTGGATTTGGTGCTTATAGGTAATTAAAAAAAAAAAAAAAGTGCAGTAGAGCATTTTCAGCGCAGAGAGCCCCGTAGGAGCACACCAAGATGCTGGATGGCATTTTACTTTGTAGATGTGCCTGAGCATCTGAAAAGTTTCAGGCTAAGATGACTGTAGCCACCCTGTAACTTTCCTTGGGAGGCAACAATGTAGAAAATATAAAGAAAATACTTCCATGTGTTTCCCTGACAGCAATGTTCCTCATTGATCATGTATTAAATTTGGATGCCAGTTTCTGAAAGCCTCCTTAAAAGAGATCAAAGCCATGACAAAAACCAGGATCTGGAGGCTGAAGCCAGATAAACTTCAAGTGGAATTAGAACACACTTGTATAAGTCAGGCCCACTCACCACTTGGACAGCCCTCCAAGGAACTGGGGGGCTTCCAGCCTGTTTGGGGACTGACTTTTCAGGAGGTGTACAGAATCAGTTTGGGTTGTGCTCTGGGTGCAGCAGGTGCTCTCCTGCTGCCTGTGAAGTACAGGAAGTCAGGGCTGATGGCCCCCATCATCTCAGCAGGTCTGTAAGAACACTTAAGAGCTCTTAACACTTCAAGATCTGGGGCTGAAGACTGCAGAGTGGCAGTGACTGCCAGGAAGAGGATACAGCGGGAGAGAACTTGTTCAGCCTGATCCATACATGGCCTGTCTCCAGTAGAAGCTGGAATAAAGCAGCAACTCCAGAACATGATTCACCTGAAACACCCACTTCTGGCAGAGCTAGCTCTGGGGACGAGGAAAGGAGCCCAAAGCTTGGACTCAACGTGTTAGATGGGTAGAGCCAGATGAGGTGAACCATCCCTTCAGTATTTGCTGATGGTCCTAGCCATGAATCACTGACCCTTGAAGTCAGGCAACATTTACCCCTGACAGTCCATGATGGCTGATTTCTGTTTTATTAAAAAGCAAATAGGGATAGCAAACCCAGTCAAAACTTAAAAAAAAATCCCCATAGGCATTTTTGACTTATCATTTACTTATTAGTAACAACATTATTTTTTAAAATTCTTGATCAGTATTTTAAGCACCAACAAAAAAGAATGAAGCCTCACTCAAAAACTGGCTTTTTTTTTTCTTTATGATTAGCCTAAGAAACCTACAGAAAATCAATAATATGACTATGGCTTACCCAATATCTAATTAGCTTCATATTCTTGTGACAGAGGATGGTGAGCAACTCTGGATGCTATTTTAGATAGTGAAATTTGTACTTTGCAGAACTTATTTTAAAATTCTGCTATGCAGCATTATCTAATCTCCTTCTGCCCATCTAAAAATAACACCATTCTAGCATGAAAACCAAATTATATTTGTCTGAGATTCATGAAAGAGGAAGCATCAAAAGTGCAAAACATTCCACACAGATCCAAGTTCTGATAGACATAAAAAATCTTACTTTGCAATTTTTGAAAGTTATCTAATCCAAAGGTCACATATGGTTCCGCTGTGCTCCGAGTATAAGAAGCCAAGTATTATGGGAATGTGGTTCATAATGTAGCACAAGGACCTTTACTCTAGTAGGAACATAGCCTAAACCAATGACATAGACCCAAAGATGTATTCTTTCTTACCAGAGATAATTACAGGGTATCAGGGACAAGAAAAATTGAGTTGGCTTGCTGATCAGAGGTAGCAAGCAAACTAAGGGTAGATGGGATTATTGTTTCTATTTTTTTCTTTGTATGCATAAGAAACACCTGGTTTTAATACAAGAAACATGGGAAAAATTAATTGTCTTAAAAATCAAGTACCTGAAGCACTCACTAATGCTGTGATGTTTTTGACATATATGACATCAACAAGACCCTCACTTCTACTGATCTTGTCAGGAATTATGTGTGCATTATGCTACAGCTGTTGTTTTCTCAGTGACTAGATACAGGTGTTCCTCCTTCACAAACCACCTCTCTGTCCTGACATGTATCACAGGATGTCTCACTCAACTTTCAGATGTCAACCCAAGAACTTAATTTTTTAAATAGTTAAAAATGAATCTTTTTTTCCCCCACTGCACTTCTGTGCTTTCTCTGCTCATTCTGTGACCTAGCAGTCATTTCTGACTAATTTTGTTTCCTTGTACTTGCATTCCAAATAAATCCCATTGCTGCTTCTTGTACAGTATTCCATGAATTAACTCTTTTGTCAGGCTAATTCTATGCCTTTATTACCATAACAACCTTTTATCTCCTTTATACATGTACTATCAACCCCAGGACATACAACAATCAGACCATATTCCTTGCACACTGCTTTGATGATTCTAGCTTTTTTTAATCCCTTAGCAAATTCCCTTTGTTGTGTCAGCAGCATTTGGATCATTTTTTGACCAGTTATCTTATGTTTCCCTGTGTAAGGATAGGCTGAGAATAATTGTCTTCTCTCTCAAGAGCCTCCTTAAGGTTTGCTTCTCATTTCTCTGAAAAATAAAAGAAAAAAAAAACCTGACAGCATCAAATTGTATTAGTTACATTTCTTAACTCCATTGCAGTAACTTTGTCTTACTGAAGTTCCACTTTTTAATTCTCTATTGTGCTCCCATGTTCTTTTCTCCCATATAATATTCCCTCTGTCCTGCTTTCCCTTTGAAATGTTGGGTTCAGTTGAAGCTGTTTTTTATGCCCCAGCAACTTGTGCCAAGAGAAAGCATCATGTGCTCTGGGGTACCTACTGCATCTCTCAATGCAAACAAAGGTTATGAAATTGCCAACCTAACACTAATCAAAACCTTCTCTCTGAGAATTAACTGAATGTATGTCCTGTGAAGGCACTAGACAAGCTACAGTCAACTTGAATGGAGGCATAATGCTTCAAAAAAGGGTAGGGTGGGGGAAGAAGCACCTTATAGAGAGTGGACAACACATCAGGCTTTACAGGAGAGACAAATAAGTAGGTAAAAGTTGCAATCAGCTATCACCACTTTTCTTTTTTCCTCATATGTCCCTTAGCTGTGCAGCTCAGCACTGTGTTTGCAGAGTTTAATACATTCTGACAATTTCTGGTTGCTACCTTAAGAGCACTTATTCCCCACGGAACCTTGTTTCACATCTCATCACTTACAGCAATGAGATGGGGAAACTGATTTCTTATTTCTCTGAGGTATGTGCATGCTGGCTGGATGGCACAGCCACAGCCACAGCTGAACTGAGTCCTGGCCTGAGTTCTTCCACACCTTCTCCGTGCTGAGTAATCTCCAGGTTTAGAGCCTGTGCCTCTTTAAAGAGAAGCTCCAGGCATTTTTAAGGAAATGAACTGCAGTGGGAAACACACTTTTATATCCGGTCTGACAGCCATAGGGCTGAGCTTTGATCAAGTTGTGCTGCATCCATTTCTGTGTTATTGCTTTGTCTTTCCCTTGCACAGGGCATTGCAACATAAATCAGTATCACTTATGGCAGACTATGCCTGAGAGACGTTTTCAGACACTGCCAGGACTTAGCCTGCTTGGTTTGAAGGGTTCATGACACTGTGTGGTAAGTCATGAGTATTTGTCCAGAGTATCTGCTCTGCTCCAAAGCAAACCCAGAAGTCATGGAAAACCACAGAGCATCACAAGACTCCTGCAAGGAAAAAAAAAGTAACCCACCAATAAAACTATCTGTTTACCCAAGTTATGACCCCATCAATTTCTGAAAACTGCTGAGTATTTTGGTAAAGTCATGGCAAACTTCCAGGCTATAAAGAAGACCAAAGATCTCATGATTAACATCTCCCAGGGCAATAAAGAAAAAGCTACCCCTTATTGTGGCCATCTCATGTTCTCATTTTCCCTGCCTTTGCAACACTTCCTACAGTCAGGCATGAGAGAAAAGAGCTGTACATTCCATTCAGGGACTGCAGCAGCACTCTCAGTTTGGGAAAATTAAAGGCTCCACATGACAACTATTAGTCCTGAGAGGCTAGGCTAGGAGAGAGTGCTCAGTGATTACAGTGGGAGGCTTTGAACAGAAACGGAGAGAGAACTAAAAGGCATTAAGACCATAAGGAGAAGATAACCTTGAAATCTCTCTGGACTAGAAGCTTATCTTTCAAGAAACACCCTGGATTTTAAGGTCCCCACAGCTGCCAACATGCACCTACTCTAGCACTCACCACAAAGCCAAAAAGGAGCCTTTAGCTTCTGGAAAATTTGTCTGTCTTTCTCACACAAGAAATACCGGGTAGCTCAGAAATGTCAGGGAACTTTTAAGTGATCTCCAGAGATATTTTTACTTTTGAGGACAAGCATATCCATGTGAAGGACACAAAGCTCTTGCAGATTCAGGAGCTCAGCAGATGAAGTTCCAGGATAGAAGTTGGGGAAAAAGGACTCAGTTTCAGCTACTTCAAACACTTTCTTTGCTCCACCACCTAATATTTCCTTCTGGTGTCTTCTGTAATTCAAATTAACTGAGATTTGTGTTTGAATCTGGCCTATGTCCTCCTGCAGTAGAAGGCCAAGCTTTTTAACCAAATTAATGGTGCTGGGGATTCATAAAGTGTAAAGCTCCATCCTTCGTTATGCAACTAAAGGCTCTTTGGATAAGGTTAGTGGGTTTCAAATTGGCTTTTAAGAGAGTAAACTGGCTCGATGGTTCTAAAACTGGCATGTGGAGAGGCTCAGTGCTTTTTCTACCTGGTATTTTAGCAAAATTAAAGTGTCAAAGGAGAATAAGAATAAAACTGATTAACTGTGTGTGGCTAATAATAATAAAGTTGAAAACATTTTGGACTAAAATTAATGGACACATCTTTAGTATGTCATACATGAATTTATCTGCATGACTTCCACTCATGTTAATGGGAGACACTTGGCTAAATATCTTCTCAGTGAGCTGTTAATTCATCCCTAAGGGATAAAATTTAAATTTAAACTTACAAAGGCCATTTAATGTTAAAGATGAAACACTGTCTTGAATTAATATGGTTTTCAGAGTAGAAATTAGTAGGAAAATAAATTAGCAGTGATATATTTGTGTGAATATTGAATTTCCTGAATTTAGTGATTAATTTGGGGCAGTCAGAAGTCATGACATTCTAATGCTGAGCAATACCTGGCTACTGTGATATTCTGGTGTTCCAGCACTAGTTGTTTCCAAACACCTGAAAAAAGTAAGTGCTTGACAACATATTTATAAACAGCATTTTTCTTTCTAGCTACTGTCAACAGCTGACTTAATTTCTGATACAGGTGAAGTTCAGGATTCCTTGCTTTATATTTGACTTCTATTTTTTTCAGAAATCTTCTGAATTATGCACAACTCATATTCAGTTGTTGAAAATTCATACAGATTTACTGTATGGTACATCTATAAAAAAAAAAAAAAAAAACCAAAACCAATTCCTTTTTATAATTTTAAATTAGTTCCCTTTCAATCTCTCTCTTGTTCTTTGCTTAAGGAAAAGATTACTTAGGAAGGTCTAATTTTCCTTATATCCTATCTTATTCCTTATCCTATCCTATTCCTTATATCCTATCTTTTACTGTATCTTCTCTTTAGATTTTTTTTCCTAAATGAAATGATCCAAAACTTTTGAGCCACTTTCCTTAAAAATGTTTTTGTTCTGTACCTTGTCCTATATCTCTCATGATGTATGCTTGCTGCTTCTATTTATTTTTTCTAGTCCTGCCTTGTCCTTTTAAGCACCAGTGGTCAAAACCTAGTATAAGTCCCCCACCAATTTATCCAGACCACAGTATTTGCTGTGTTATTGCCCCTTCATGTCCATTCCTGCAGAAGACCATCACTTGTCTTTTTCTTATCACTGCACTAAACAACTGTTTTTCTGAAGTTCTTCACAGTGATTCACTGCTTGACTTTTAGCCCAATTTCCACCCCTCTTTTCTTCCTCCTCCCCTCACACACCCGGTGTTATATGAATAAATAGCTGAGACCACTCATCCTTAATGCTTGCTGCTTTTCTAACCTGCATTTATAAGCACTTACAAAGACCTTCTGAAATTCCTCACAGCCTTCTCTGCTCTTCAAGTATGTTATCTCCTGTGCCACCTGTCATTTTTGTCACCTCTCTGTTCACCTCCCTCCAGACTGAACACACATGAAATAATAATCTTTGTACGGGGGGCACCCTCACATGGCCCTTTCCCATTTAGAAAATTGCTTGTCTCTTCCACCTCGTTGCTCTTTATCTCTTAACCAGCTTCTAATCCATGTCTGATCTTGTCTGGCTGACTGTTTGCTCTCTGCAGGAGGTGCCAGTCCTTTTAGCATTTTTTTACAATATTGTGGTGCTGTATAAATATTTATTCACATATAAGGCATTCCAAGTTAGTTTTATCAGCTCATAGTCATCTAGGTGCTTTATACTAATAATTTTTTTTCCAATTAACTTTTCTACCACTGAGATAAGGCTTTCTGCTCTGTAATTACTAGGGTCATCCCCTGCATCTTGTTTAAAATTAGAGAAAATATTAACTATTCTCCAGTCCTGGCATGTGAAATATGCTGTATTCTGCAGTTATGTGTGAGAAAATCTCTCTTACCTTTGGAAAAAGTAACCACACTGCTGTGGCCTTCAACAACCCTCTGCTATTGTGGCCCCAGGGTCTCTCAAGATAATGCCTTAATGTTATGAGCCTACGTTGCATCCAGCTTTAAAGTTCCTGAAGTTTTCACTTGGGCCTTAAGCCAAGTGGTAAATCAGACTCTTACAAGAAATATGTGTCAGAAATAAGTCAGCATGGCATGCAGCAACCCTACCTTCCAACAAGTGGAAGGCAGCTACCAAGTCACTTTCCGAGATATGCTCACTTTAGGCAACATTGCTCACGTCTTGATCTGAAAATACTGCGTTAGTGTCAAGAATACAAAATGCTCTTTCATTGTGTTTTTCCTCTCTAGATGCATTCTGAATGGATTAAAATAATGGGCATTGCTCCTATGCAAAAATTTTGCCTTCCTGAAAAATTGCTGAGTAGGGAAAAAAAAGCTAAGGCTGAGCTGCCTTCTATAAGTAAGAAATCTGGAAGGGAAGAGAGTTCACAAGTGACATAATTGTAATTTCCAAGTGTGAGTGTAAATTTAAAGCAAGAGGAAATGAAGTCAAATATCTCAAGGAACCCAAGTACCGGCGTTTGTATTAGTCCTTGACTGGGAAATATCAGTCCAACATAAGGCATATTCTTGAAACAAAGTTCACTAGGATGCTGTGGTGGCATCCACTCAGAGGTGGAAAAAGTTCTCTCCAACTTCTTCTAAGTTAACTTACACATAAATACTGCCAACAATCCTTTCACATATACAGTCTATTAACACACAGCACACACAGCTCTGAGAAAAGACTTCAGAATCCATGGAAGCAATAAATACCCAAAAAAAAAGTAACAAAGAAAGAATGAAAATACCTCATGATACTTTTTCACTGTTTTTCCTGACACGCAGGTGCAGGATTTCCAGTTTGGAGTCCCACAGCCACAGTTTCCGCCACAGCGCTGGACAAGGAGGCAGCGGGGGAAGAAAACGACATTTGTCAGCTTCAGCTCCTCCCTTAAATTGACAGAGTAGTTCCTCGGAGTGCAGCTGTAACGCTTCACATCATCATTCAACCTGTCCAGATCAACTGCAATGCAAAAGAAGTTTCATTAGTGAGGTTAGTGTGGGACATTCATCTGGTTTATACTGCTCCCCAGGCAGTCAGTAACACATAGTGATGGGGTGCTGGTTGAAAAATATGTGAACTATAGGAGTGATTTCTGCACAGATAAACATAAACCCACCAAATTTAAATCATTACAGGTGGCCATCCAGGCTGTCATCCTTCTCCCACTGACTGCCACAGCACAGATCACACTGACTATGAAGGTGAAAGGAAGGTTTGCAGTAAAATACTGGCCTGAAAGCTGAAGAAAGATAATCTTATTTGCTTTGTCAATCATTGCTGATCCTTGGGCAAGAGATTCCAGCTCTGCCACTCTCTCCCCTCCTCTGTTTATACCTGGCTTACTTAGATGCTAAGATCTATTTTTTTATTATGAGGAAAAAGAAGGCCCTTCCTCTGGTCAGTAGAGAAATATTCTGGGGAGTGATTCATCCCTTCCATGGCAAGAGCATTTAGGACAAGCCTGCCTGACTTTCTTTCTCAAGTTGCCTGTCTTATGAATAGAATTTAGATAATTCACTTTTAGATGGAGAAACCAATCTAAGCAGTATTAATTTCATATGGTAAATGTTACTATAATAGGCATACAAATAAATACAATTAAAATTAATAGACCCATTCAATGCCAGTAGTTGGTTGATGTTTAAATGCCTAGTATGTGAGATCTGTCATGTAAACAAGTGGTAAAGCCAGCCATAAAAATAACTTATAGACTATCAAATGTGAGTTTAAATGCTGTTTCTAGCTTTAGCTTGTAAAGCTAAAACAAAACCAAAAGACACTTTTATAAATATATTTCCCACAACTGTGACACAGACAAAAGTAACGCATTTAATGAGTTCTATTTCTACAGAAATATCAATCTTTTCCCTTCCTTTTCTGTCTTCTTCTTTCCTTAGATTTCTGTCCACCAACTGAGTGTTCAAAGCTTAGTGATTCATTCAGGAGTGGGAGGCATGTGAACTTGTGTTGAGTTCGACTCCAAACAGTATTTGCTAACAGAAGCATCGACAGGAAAATATGGATGGCTCAAATGAGAAGTGGGGTAACAGGTTGCGAACACATCAGATTTTGACTCAGGCCATGTCAACATCACTAAGTTAATTGTGGAAAAACCTGTTGATTTGTAAACATCATTCACCTTTACATTCTAACCTGGAGTTATTCACAAGGCTGATATGCAAGAGGCAAGGGTACATAAATATCAGAAGTGCTATTATAGAAAATTGTTGCAGATTCACTTTCCTGACAAGGTGTTATCTCAGTCAATGGGAATTTAGCAGATAAATTCCTATTTTATAGCAATTATGATACATTCCCCCACGAAATTTCAGTGGTTCTCTCTAGAGAGCTAACATCTCTCCAGAAGAGGTATAGATCATCCTCCTGCTATAAGCAGAAAATCAATAGGACTGGTGGTATACTCATGCACTGAGAGAAAAATACACTGTGAGTGTCCTTAGCCAGGACTAGCAGGTCCAGGGTATATTGATTTCTTTGTTTTAACAGATGGTATTTTCTTCTCCACTGTCATTCTTCAAAGCCACCTCTTCTCACTGCAGGCTTTCAGGCTAATTCTTTCCACAAGGAAATGTTTCTCACACCTCTAAACATTCTCATCAGGACCTTTGCCATCAGCTTTGCTAACTGGTAAAGCAAAGCACTAGCTGGCTACTATTCACTTCAGCCAACTGATGTGAAGGAAAAAAATCTACTAAAGGAAGAAGAGGGCTGAAAATTTTCTGCCTTCATCACAAATGGGAAAGCCTGGATCATCCACACTGACACTGCAGCAATCTAGGGGAATATCTATGAGATACTCAGATAAGCAGAAAGGTCTTATTTTCGTGATGCTGAAAACATGAAAATAAGTAACCTCAAGCAGAGAAGAAAAGCCTAAATAAGCAATTTAAGAGATACACAAGTCACCCTCCATTAAAATTCATTTGGAAGTAAACACCTACACTCCTTTTTACTCTGGCCAACAGAACGGCAGCGCTTGGTGGAAACTAGGCGAGCATGCAGAGTACCTGTGAATAATTCTGTATCCTGTACTCTAGTAGCACTACACTGACACATAAGAACAGTTCCCATTGCCTAATTTAATCCTAAACTCTACATCTCAGTTTACTGCTACCCAACAAAACAGCACATTTTATTCTGAACAACACTCTCTGCTGAAAGCTTCAATATGCATTTTTTCCTGTCTTTGGATTGTTTTACTGTCTGGAGCTAGTCCATTTCCTCATCCATATAAGAATGAGATTTTACAGTACAGTCAGTTTCATGCATCACTTCACTGCTGTGACTAAAATGTTACCGAGCCTTGGTGTGATTGGTGTGAAATCCAGCTGCTTTACTTAACAAGGACTGAAACCACTGGAGTCCTTAATTTAAAACTAGAACTAAAACGTTCTTCAGACTGGATGCAAGTAATTCCCAAGTATTATTGCAGAATTTCTACATCAGAGACAGCTTAAAAGTAAGGCAAACATGAAAGAGATGCACTGGAGCACTAAACTGGATACTTGGGGCCCAATGTTTACCCCTTCCTTCCCTTAAATCCTCTGATTAAAACCATCCTCATTTCACATAGCTTTATGGCATGTGTTTACCTTGAAGCATTCATCAAAATATTCTGTGATTCTGTGATCTTAATCAGAGGTAGGCACTGAAATCAGAGACTGCAGCTAATGCCATGTTTTATTCTGAAAAAGGGAAGCCTTAAAGATTGAGGAGAAAACCTCTGCTGCTGGTGACTGATTAATTTTAAAAAGACAGGCGGTCTGTTAGTGTTGCTTTTAACACTTTATCTGCTTCAAGTTCACACATGGTCTTAGGATCATCATATCTGAACAGTCTACACTTGTTTCATGCATCAGTCACAGAGCAGAGATGAAGTGTAATAGATGGTAGCCACCTTGCCATGGTATTCCTATACTGCATGTCAAAGCCATCTACAAGCAAGGCAAGGAGGATTCAGGCAGCTTTAGACTTGTCAGCCCATGATAAAATTAAGGGGGAAATCCTTCTTGGAAGCAATGCCCAGGCACATGACAGACAAGGGGGTGACTGGGAACTTCCAAAATAAATTTAACAAGAGCAACCTCAGAGCAGGCTATGAGGAGACATCTATCTTGCTGGATGAGGTGAACGCAGCAGAGCCATCTGCTGATTTTTGAAAGTGATCCATAGCATACTCACAGCCAGATTTCTGAGATATAAGGGAATAGGTGGACTATAAATTCAGTAGATAACCGGAATATCTGAGAGACCTGATGAAAATGGTCAGTGATTCCAAGTACAACTAGTAGCTGGTTAATATTTGTGTTCCCCACAGGGTAACGCTGGGGTCAGTACTGCTAAAGATCTGTACATAAACTAGAGGCATTGTAAAAACCATCAAAGACATTTAGAGTAGTGATGGATCTGACTGAAGCTACAGTGTGGCTGAACTTGAGTTGGAAAATTAACAAATAAGCTGGAGAGGGACTTTTTACAAGGGCAAGTAGTGATAGGACAAGGGGATATTACTTCATACTGAAAAAAGGTAGGTTTAGATTAGATATTAGGAAGATATTCTTTACTGTGAGACTGGTGAGACACTGGAAAAGGTTATCCAGAGAGGTTGTGGATGCCTTGTCCCTGGAAGTGTTCTAGGTTGGATGGATGGATTTTGAGAAACCTGGTCTGGTGCAAGGAGTCTCTGTCCATAGCAAGGGCACTGGAACTGGATGATCTCTAAGGTCCTTTCCAATCCAAACCGTTCTGTGATTCTTGATCCCAACAACGTAACAAAGAACATTTGGATTACCAACAAAATTATATCCTCATAATTATACGGCAATAACAAATGAAATATCATTTCCCAGCCTCATCTTCCGCTGGTTAAATCATCTAAATGCTCTGACACTGATGAAATAATTCTTCTCCATACCAAATTTTGACCAAACCCTGTGGCTCTTAGACTTCAACACATATGGCTGACAGTTTTGGCTGTTCCACTGCACATGCTTAATGATATTACAATAAGCAATTTGTTGAATATACCTGGAAACTTGGGAGCTATCTAAATCCTCCTCATGGAAGCTAAGAAGATCTTGCAATTTGCATTTACTGCAGAATCACAGCACCAAGACAAACCTCCTCAATACAGCAGCTATTATTTTAGAGGAACAAAAAGATCAAGATTTCCATAGGATTATAGCTGTTTTCATGGAACAAAGGACAAAATATATAGTCCTATTATGGACTGGCAAACCAATTACCAGCTGTGGTACAGGTCAAGTAGCAAAAGCAGGCCAAACTATTGGACACAGCTTCATTGAAATCAATGGAAAAGAGCAGCTTATTCCAGTGATAAATAACACGCTATAAGTTTCACTAGCATTTTAAAAAAGGGTTTAATAGGAAAATCTTTCACTGCAGGGACCAACAATTACATCATGTAACATGCGAGGGAAAATCTCATTTGTCACAGAGAGGGAAAGTAGGAATGGAGATCTGAATTAGATTGTGAAATGAAGGAATGTGTGCAACTTACATGCAATAGAGGACTTGGCTCCTAACTGAAGAAGGGTGGGAGAAATATTCTGGTTCTTAAGCACAGGGAATACTTAAAATTATCAGCTATTTAAGAAGGTATTCCATGTGCTTG
Source organism: Chloebia gouldiae (assembly GCA_003676055.1). Taxonomy (NCBI): domain Eukaryota; kingdom Metazoa; phylum Chordata; class Aves; order Passeriformes; family Passeridae; genus Chloebia; species Chloebia gouldiae. The sequence goes on along the minus strand of QUSF01000006.1, from coordinate 29,748,720 downwards.
GAATATTCAAATTTGCCATGAGAAGGAGCACTCAGCTTTTGTGATGCCTGCACTCCCTGTCTGGTGCACTGGAGCTTGCTGGCAGCCATCCCAGAATCTTTCAAAGAGTGCACGGACGTTTGCAGTAATTTATTGGTCACTGCTTGCAAGAGTCCAAGAAATAACATTAAAATTTTAACTTGCTAGACCATTTTAAGTAACGACAATTAAAAACTATTGTTAAAGACATGGTGAAACTTGCCTGGTCTTGGGAATTGATTTAGCAATGAACAGCAGAAACATTCTGTGAAGACCTATGGTCTGACCTCACTACTCCCCTTCCAGAGAGCAGTGTGGCTATGCCAGCAAGTGTTTGTTTATTTAACTTGTAAAGCTGTCACTGGAGACAGATGCTATTGCAAGAATGTCCCACCTGATTAATTTCCTCAGATAGCCAAAGGCTTCTTGTGTATTATTTCTAAAAAAGAAAACGAGCTTACAGGAAGGAGTAGTCTTGCTAATTACCAGAATGTATCTATCTACATGTGCTCCTGCTTCCAAGCTTTATTTATGGGAAAACAAACCAAAATACTCCATTCCTTTCTAAAGACAACCCCTTTCTTTTGGTACCAGCCCCATGTCATTTGGATTTACTTCTATGATGAGAAACAGGGACCCTGTTCTTTTTCCTTTCTTTCTTCATTTGTACAGAAACTATTTCACAGGTGGAGGTCTTTTTTTAATTAAAAAATCCTTATTCAATGGGAGGTAAAAAATCAGATATATTAGCAAAACATAAATGCAAACAAATATGTGGGAAAAGTTAAATAATGTTTAATTGATGGATTGAACTGCTTGCAATGGTATCTCTTAGAAGCTCTTCTAACTATTAACTAGATAAATTCATGCTTTCAGAAATTTAAACTAGGATGAAGATGCTTGCTTTAAACATGTTTGAACTCTCCTCATGACTCTCTAGAAGAACAGAAACCTGTTTGTGAAGAAGTTCAACATAATTGTGAAGCATGGATGTTTACTTCTTTACCTGTGTTCTTGCCATGAACAGTATGAAATAACCCAAAAGGCAGTGATATCTTTCTGGATATGTTTAATATTTGTAATAATCAAATTACTATGACACTGAGATAAGCCATATATTACAATAATGAAAAAGGAATTATTTTAAAGTATATAGTTTGGTATGACCTGCTTTTTTTCTAAGAGCCTAGAATGAACAGAAAAGTGAATATTCATACTTTCAGAGTTTCTAAAATGCAGAAATTCATAGAAAACCTTTATATTTACAACTGAAGAGCTTATTTGAAATAACGATCATATTTTCATGTAGGTGTACACCATAGTTTATAGCTTATACAAGGCCTTTTATTTCAGAATTGTGAAAACCTGAATGTATCTTCTCCTTTCTTTTCTGTTCTGTTCTGCCAATCTGGATTGAACTGTGATTTTATAGTCAGCTTTCGGTGGAGTGGTTAACAGCAAACCTTGCTGAATATATATACAGAATTAAATTTCAAACTTCATGTGGTTATTAGTGAGACACATTTCATACCAATATCTCACTTCAATAGTGAGAAACGCAGTAGAAATTTCAATAGAAATGCAATTTTTATTTCGGTAGAAAAAAATGCACTTATCTCAATAAAATTGCATCAGTATTGTAGAGGTGTGAGATCAGATCTTGTAGACTGAATGGAATTACCATAAATATGGATTTAATCCACACACTCTTCAACTTTCAGGTACTTGCAAGAGATATCCAAGAAGGGACTGATCTGTATATGCATATATTAATGTGTACAAATGCAAAAAAATCATAGAATCTTTTAGCCTGAAAAAGACCTTCAAACATCAAAAATACAACCATAAATCAAGCACTGCCATAATCATCCCCAAACCATATTCCAATATGCCACATCCACACACCTTTTGAATATTTCCTGGAATGGCAACTCCACTGCTTTCCCTGGGCAGTTTGTTCCAAACCCTGACAACCGTTTCTGTGAAATTAATTTCCCTAATATCCAATCTAAACCTTCCCTGTTGCAACTTCAGGCCATTTTCTCTTGTTCTGTCACTTGTAGCCTGGGAGAGGAGACCAATTCCAATTCAGCTACACCCTCCTTTCAGGCAGCTGCAGAGAGTGATGAGGTCCCCCCTGAGCCTCCTTTTCTCCAGGCTG
>QUSF01000006.1:29586741-29746531 GCA_003676055.1 Chloebia gouldiae | reverse complement strand
CCAGGCAGCTTCCCAGCCACTGCCCCCAGCCTGCAGCGCTGCCTGGGGTTGCAGTGACCCAAGGGCAGGATGCAGAATTTGGCCTTGCTGAGCCTCATACAGTTTGCATCAATGCAGCAATGATGGGAAGAAGCAAAAACGAAGCCGGAGACTACTTTTAAAGAACAAAAGATTCTGTACTCAAATTTTTACATAGGAAAACCTATTTAAATTCTGACAACTAGATTTTGGGGTTTTGTTTGTTTGTTTTTGTTCAGAGTGGTTCTAGAGAGACTGAGCAGCCTCCATGCTTGGAGATATTAAAAACCTGACTTGACGTGGTCATTGAGCAGCCTTCTATTGATGACCCTGCCTTGAAGAGGGGCATTTAAGTTCTTGAGGTGTCTTCCCACATCATCTATTCTCTGATTCTGTGAGTTTCAGTTATGGATGACTTCTTATTTGCTTGACCTTGATATTTGTAGATTATCAATTGCCAAATTAAGAAAACATACCATTTAAATATAATTTATTACCTATCCCTGTTATTAGAATTAGTATCCAGCTACACTGCCTCTCATAGCTCAATTTTGTGCCAGAGTTTGGTACAGGCAGAAGGTCGGATAGGAGTGAAATTAGTAGTGATTAATTTATACCATTTATATGATGGGATCTGAAAATGCTGTGAAAGATAGGCAGAGATTACATCAAATTGTTCTTACCTGCCTCAGTTCTAATTTAGGAAAAAAAATAAAACCCAAGATGTAAGCTGAAACAGATAGGTATCTGAAATAAATTATGATATAATCTAGTGCTCTGTTTGCTGCAAGGTTACCCCAGTGCCTATAAACATTCCTCAGAGATCCACACTGTGTTTAAAAGGCACCAAGCATTTGTAATTTAAGGATTTGTTAAAGCTATTCCTTACTCCTCACATCCTCCAAGAACAAGCCTTTAATCTTGTCAGAAGTTTACGACTAAATAAAAATTCTTAACTGAAATTTTTAAAGGATTTCACTCTGGTGAGGTACTTTAGCCCAGAGAGCTGCTAACAGGCAGGGAATTTAGCCTTTAGTTTGAAAACAAAAGGAAAACTGTTATAAGACCTTTTTTCTTTTCTTGTAACCAAACCACCATCACCAAAAAATCCTGTTAAAATAAATCAAGTATTAAAACTGTAACTGGAAAAATGTTATGCATCTGAATTTCTTAGCACTATCAGATCAGTTTGATATCTGCAGCCTGCATAATTAGCATCAATAAAGCATCAAATGCTATTTTATATTTATGTGTTCATTTAAATATATGGGATACTGGGCCAAACAGGATCTGAGAATGAAATGATATCTGGAGAACAGAACCAGTACAGGATACAGGATTTGAATCAGCTTCTATTAAAAACAGAATAGATCCTTAATTTCTTTTTTATACGTACCTACTGGTGCCAAATCCAGCCTGAATGAATAAGGGACACACAGATTATGTTCCACACACCCACAGAGTGATCAAAACACTCTTGAAAGTCATGCAGTGACACTTATGTGAAGTTTTTCCCCAACAATGGCTGTGGTGGTTGCCTGAAATTTTTGATGGGCCAAAAGGGAGCTAAGTAAAGGGGTTCACTTTTTGCTGAATGGGTGCTCAGGGCTTTATCACAGATTCCTTTGAAGTGATGAGTCCAGAAACAAAGAAAGCCAACTTGTCTTGGAAATTGTATACCAGTACTGTGTCTACTAATGCACTGTATGTGCCTATGGTTATTCTCCTGCTCCAAGGACAACAGCCACAGGACAGCCCACATTACTACCATTCACCCCTTGCTCTCCAAGTCAAGGTGGGCACATGCATGGCAGATGGCCTCTGCCAGATCCTCATTCATGACCAGTCATGACCAGGCTGACAATTTAGCAATATGGTGATTGTATTTCAGGGCCTGGGAACAATTCTTGAAACAGTTTTTCCTAATACAGATTCAGTCTATATATCCCTTTTAAGAGCAAAGCCTCATAATTTGATAACAAGTAAGTTACAAACATGGAACTACAATTCTCTCTCGCTCCTTAGAATATGCTTAAGGCACGAGGGGATGCAATCTGAGATGTAAATAAATGGCAGACTTCACAGAATTGGAACTGTGATTTGGGAATTATAATTTTAAAGTTACAAATAAGAATGCATGTGATTGCACAACTTGAAAATAGATGACAACATGAGAAGTTAAATAAAATTCTTCACTCCAGATCTGCTCTGAAAACTATAGTGGTTGTCATCCTGAAGACTCCTAACAGACCTCCTACATCTACACTGCACATGAAGGGCAATTTCATCAGGCCCTTCAGTGCATGGTTACCCCAGAGTAGAACTGTGACTTCTCAATAGTGTTTATTTATCATGACTGCTTTGTACTGCCAGCTAAACACCCCTTTGCTTTACCATTTGGTGGATGATTTGAAATAACAGAAGGAAACTAGAAACATAACCCAGAAATCTGTGCTTTGCTCAATTATAGACAAAGATGTTAAACCATAATAATGTTCCCTGCCAACATAATGAAAAACAGTGAAATGTTCACATCCCAAAAAAACAGCTGCACATACAGGTGTCTGCACCAGATGCTTCCCTAAGCACAATGTGATAAAAGTGATTATTCCTCACTCAACAGAGAACAGTCCCTAAGCAGGGTATTTAAAGAAGGATGATAACACAGGTAATTAGGAGCCCCACGCTTTACACACAAAGCAATGATGAAGAGAGGTAAAGCTGAGAACCATCTGTCTTTACATGTGCACCTGTGCTTTTATTTGTGACTTTATCATAAAAAGGGCAGTTTTCAGTCGGATTTCTCAAGTGAGACCCTACCTGGAAATCGATTAAGGATTGAATGACATGTCCCTGGTTTTAATGGGTGGCACCTTGCCCTGTGACTCCAAAAGGAACATGAGCACCAGAATGTAACACCTGAGTGATGGACTTTCCTATGAGGAGTGACAGAACATCCCTCCTTTTCACAAAGTATGCGTAAGTATGTCCCAAAGTCTTTTCCTACCTTTGGACTTCCTGTCATGGTAGCTTCTGCCTCGATAATGGTGCCCACTGTCTGTGTACAGATTCTCAAGGTCTTCTCGCCAGGAGTCGGGGTTAAAGTGTTTGAGCAGATCCTCCACTGTGTCAAAGGCAGCAATGGTCTGATCCAGTGCTTCTGCCGTGAGCGTAGGGTCAGTCACTGATGGAGAGGGATAGGATACCCCCTAAGAGTGACATGCATCTCAGTGTACTTGGAATAAATTACAGCACCACTTTAAACAACTGAAAACAGTTATTGACAAGTTTGTTTCATTATTGAGCGAAACAGTTACTTTGGGCCATCTTTTCAAGTCTTTGGGCCAGGACTTTCTTATATCTATGTTTTAATTTTATAAGAAGAGATACCAGGAAATTCCAAAGCAAACCCCAGAGGAGATGCAGGGAGCAAAAGCACAGCCACTGGTGGACTGTCAGTATTTATATGCACTCCTCAAAGGGAATGATGGTTTGCACATACACAAAGATGTAATGAAAATGTCTTTTGAAAGCACTGTGATGCCATGGCCACAGAAATGGAGATGCCAGTTCTGTTGCTTATTTCACATGAGGCAGATCAGAAAACACAGCAGAGAAAGAAAAATGGAAAAAGTCCGCTATACTATTTTTCTCTGGTCAGTTTGGACAACAAATTTGGCATGGTTAGAGACTTGGAAAAATGGCCCTTTATTACCCAAAATTAAATGTATTACAAAACAATGATGAGTTAACATTGCACTGTCATTTTACCAAAAATACAACTTAATAAACAAACAGAAAAAACATGGTATTTGGATCTTGGAGATGTTGGTGGGTGAGAACCAATGGTGTCCTGAGCTGCATCCAAAGCAGCGTGGGCAGCAGGGCCAGGGAGGGGATTCTGCCCCTCTGCTCTGCTCAGCCCCACCTGCAGGGCTGCATCAGCTCCGGGCTTCCAGCACAGGGAGGACAGGGACCTGTTGGAGCGAGTACAGAGGAGGGACACCAAGATGATTAATGGGATGGAGAAAAGACTGTAAGAATTGGAATTGTTCAGCCTAGAGAAGAAAAGGAATCAGGGTGACCTAACTGTGGCCTTGCAATGCCTGAAGGGAGCCTACAAGAAAGATGAAGAGAAACTTTTTACAAGAGCAGGTAGTGATAAGACAAGGTGGAAACTCTTTAAAATGAAAGAGGGCAGATCTGGATTAGATTTGAGGAAGAAATTCTTTACTCTGAGGGTGGTGAGACACTGGAACAGGTTGCTGAAAGAGTCTGTGAATGCCTCATCCCTGATAGTGTTCATAGTCAGCTTGGAGAGGGCTATGAACAGCCTGGTCCAATGAAAGGCATCCCTGCCCACTGCAAGGATTGAAGCTAGGTGATCTCTAAGGAACCTTCCAACTCTAGACATTCTATAATTCTACAGTCTCAACAATGCAACAATGAATATTTAGATGATTAACACAGTAGTATCCTCACAATTATAACACTGAATGGAATATTTATCTTCCATCAGTAAGGACCAAGTACTGTTCTCTGAGTGTTCCCACTGAACTTCTGGCACAATTTGACTTTGACAGAATGCTTGCAGTATTTTCAGTTTTATTGGAGATGACTTGAGACATTTTTAAAATTCTTAATTTAGAATCACAATATTCACTATCCTGATACCACTTTTTTCCTTATCCAAGCACAAGGCTGAATAGTATGTAGAATATGTACAAGAAAAACTATTAAACAGATCTTACTTTCTGAAGGACCACAATTAATTTTGTCAAAACCAGGCATATTTTAGCACACAAACTGTTTGGTCTCGTAAGTTCAAACATTGGGGAGAAACCCCATGAAACCTAAATTCTTTCATGAAAACCCAGTTCTGAAGTAATCCAGCAGAAATATGCCAGGTAAAATTAATGGCTTCCCAAAATATTTGTTGTGTCTCAACTCCTAAGTAAACACATATGTTAAGTTATTAACCTTTGTGATTAACTTCATTCAGTTGGGTCATAATGGGAGGGTCAACTCATTTGAGTAAATTCACTCACTTGTTTGCAGGATTGTGTCATTCAATTCTTCCTATAATGATTTTAAAGTATATATATGTGTATGTATGTATGTATGTATGTATTTTAAAATAAAACACTTGTCTTTAATGGTAAGCTGTATCACAAAACTAACAATTCTTGATGTTTGCATATGTTTGCTGAAAATATGGACAGTCCAAATTATTACAAATCAGGAAGAGAAGAAGCAGCAAACATAACAATAGTGCAGTCAAGAAAGCATGGCTGCACTTTACAGCTTGCCACCAACAGCCCAAGAAGTTTCAGAGGGCCCACCTGTGACTGCAATGCCTCTCTAGTGTAGTGCCAAGACACAGTGCAGAGGCCTGTAAAAATTCACGACCCTTTAAAAATGAAGACACACCTTGAAGCCTCTCTCCTGATTTCTAAATGGCTGGGAATAGAGACTATTAGAGAGGTGGAAGTCCCAGCAGTGGAAAAACTCACACCAGCAAAGTGAACACAGCATTGTTATCTAAAGCAGTGTTGCAGGAGAGACTATGCTGCTGCCAGCATCACACAGTGTGCTAACACAGCTGCTGGGGCCTCAAAAGGAAAAGGCACCTTAACACCACTTTCTTACTGAGGAGAGCTTGGTGGAGCTCATGGCAGTCCAGCAGGGAAGGATCAGCCCCTGACTGCCTTTCAGAAGTGAGAAATATGGTCCAAGGATGTTCAAGAAACAGGAGCATAAAAATCAGGCCACAGGTTTACTAAGTGCAGGAAGTTTTTTCCCACATGCTCAACTGTACATTTCATGACAGAAGGGGAGGTCAAACTGTAAATATGTAGGGCATTTCAAACTCATACAGGCAGCTGGGATTCCCCATTTTCTTTTCAAATAAAAGCTCCTACTCAAGAGATTTGTGCAGCCTTGTTCAAACACAGAAGAAAGCTTAACTTTTCCTCAGTGACAGCCAAATCAAGAGGAATTATTTCAACAGCTTAGATAGCCTCCTGGCAGCAACATCATGTGACAGGCCCAAAAGCAACTTCAAAGCTGCCAACCCAACTGCCTCTCTTTTGTCCTGCCAAGAATGAGGAGCTGGTTTTCGGAGAGTTTGTGCTTGTCATAGTCTGACTTCTGAGATCCTATCCAAGAAGGAGCAAGAGGAAATGTAAGAAGCAGTGAGGAGTGAAGATATTCCACATTATGTACCTCCTTTGCATTTCTTAAAAGCACTGAGTACATTTTTAATTTACTGGAACATGAAGGTATCTTTTTTTGGTATGTGCTCTTGCCCTTAATTTCTATTTACTCATTCTTTCAACTTTCCTTTCTCTATTGTGAGCCTGACAGGCAAAACAATGTGCATCATAGTTTTCTGTTGTTCATAAAATTGCCTTACATATAATGGAAACTAACCTTATAAGGAGTTAGATTTTGTTTCCTTTTTTTTTCCCTGGGTTTGCCACGATGGGTTAAGGGTAGAAGCATTTTTTTAACTTTCTGAGGAAAAACCCACAAAAAAAAACCAAAAAAAAAAAACCACCAAACCAAAATATAACCCTGTAATATGACCTCAGATATGGAAGAAATTTTTATTCTGAGAGTTGTAATGTGTCTATATCCTTAAATGAGTCTTTGGGTTCCTTGTGAGTTTGAGAGAAGAAACTCAGACCTGCCATGCTACCTGAGCATCAGCAGAATTGTATGTCATCTTGTCCATGACTTACATGTCTGAGTTTGTCCTTCTGCCTCTCAAGACCATAAGAGAATCCCTGAATCTTTCTCTCCTGAAGAACTTGGATGTCCTCAGACATTTTCCACAGTGCCTTTGTGAAAAATTGCTCAATCTCCCTGCCTTATTTTCTCTGAGGATAAAAAAGGACTTGTGGGTGGAATGTGCTGGAGAAAGTATATTTTATTAGATAGGGAATTACATGGGAAAACCAATGAAACCGAGGTTCAGCTTCTGGTTTAGCTGTAGGTTTCCATGTGACCTTGGGCATCAGCTGTAATATTTGTATTGAACTTCCTTAGCTGCAACACATTAAAACAATTTTTAAAGAAAAAAAGAATCAAAAAGATGCACTTTATATTTCATTATGAAAAGGATACTGGGTTATTGTTTGGTATATTGTGCTTTTTCTGATGTTAAGGATGATAACTAACACGGTGTTTACCATAGGCTTAGTCTCATTTACATACTTACCTGATGAGGGAGCCCTAGGCTTACTTTTTCAAACATCAGCCTACCATATTTTTAAACAAAATATCCCATCACATTGATTTTTTTCCCCCCATGTCCACATTAGAATGAAAAATGAACTTGTGTCTTTCAGTAAAACTGTTCTAGCATCTTGTGTTTGGCACATCCAGCAGATCTCAGCCCTGCTAACATCACTCCTCAAGACTTTCAGCACAGTTGGTTCCAGGCAATCAGTGAAACGTATAATGAAGGGCAAGTGACATTTGCAATTTCAAGAGTAAACACACGTGAGATTGGCTTAACATCTTCTAATTTTGGCAGCACAGAGTTTTCTCTCTACTTGCTGACTTGATTGGACCCTGATCAGTAGAATTTACCCATATTTTATTTACTGCTCCTTCACTAGCTACTCCTGGCAGCTACTGTAACAAAGGTGCTATCACTAAGCTCTCTTCCATGAGTGCTTCAGACACTGGTCTCAAGTCTACTTTAAGCATTTACCCCCATCTCATGTATTTTAAGAGGAGTTAACAGCACTGGGAAATGGCAGATAGGACAGATTTTTTGCCAATGACACAAATCAGATGTAATGAAGAGAAAATTAAATTTTTTTACTACATTACGTGGGTTTTCTTCTTTCTTGATTTTTCTCCCAAGCTGCAATTCACTGCTGAATATGGAGTAACTGTATATGACTTCAGATAAAATATTTTATTGGAAACACTTTAAAAAAATTCTCAGTATTGACAATGAAATGCCAGATCCATTTTCTTTCCAGCCTGCTTTACATATGGTCTTCTGTGTAAGTCAAGACATTCATTGATTAAAAATTTTAGGTTTGTATCTGGTATTTTCATACTGGCAGGATGAGTTCGAAAGCAAGAAGTGTTTCCCAATGGCTGCCTCATGTGTTTACGGCAGCTAAGGGCATATTAGGAATCTTTTATCCCTAAAAGCATATTGTTTGAATCCAGTATCAGTCAGATAATAACTTTATTCATCCTCTTTCAAAGGTGAATATGAGGTGAAATGGTTTCTCTGTACAGATGCCATTTTATTGAGTTGGATTCAAGCCACCTAATCATTCCATCCATGGGCAAAAAAGTGAGAAATTACTCACTGAGACAGAGCTTGTGACTGACTCCCAGTTGGTTTCTGAGGCTGCATGCTGAAAATCATCCTAAGGGGAGAAACACACAGGAAAAATCACCATTAAGGCAATATCCTAAATTAACTACAAAGTCTAAAAAATGTTTCAGCATTCAACATCTGTCACTTTTTCTGACTGTTTTTAATGCAAAAGTCCCTTGCTATGTGTTACTCCTCAATAAAGCTACTTCCATTCAGGTTCCTTCTTTTTCAATTTTTATAAACTCCTTGTGAGCTTGCTTGGATAAGAATGGGTTATTATTATTATTATTATCATCATCATCATCATCATCGACCACAATAACAGTAATAATAATACCAATCTGATATATGCTGCTTTGCATAGCAGGACCTAATCTGGTCAAGGATGTTACATTCATCATACAGCATAAATATTAAACAACATCTCTGTATGTTTACAACCAGAGTATTAATGCAGTTGCCAAACTGATCTGTTGGAAAGAATGTGAACATGCTAATTCCTTGGTACTACATAGTCAAGGTGAAAAGCAGGGTAATCTAATCCATCTGAAAAGTAGTCCTAACTGTACTGCTGTACTGCTTTTGGTACTTGTGCTGAACAGTACATAATCATCATTGCACTAAGTTTTGTTACATAAAAAACCCAGCCACAGTACATTCCCATTAACAGTGCCATTGGACAGGATCTCTGGGCATTTATGATTAATTTGAGCACAGGGATGGGATTCATATCTATCTTTGACAACCATGAAGCCAACATCTAAGCTAATTAGTCTTGTTTCCATTTACAATCAAGTAAACCTGGCATTTCTGGAGTGCAAATAATCTGATCTATTTTAGAAGCTTTACTTGGGATGACAGTGCACCCTGAAAATGTATTTTTGTCTTCATTATCTCTATAAAAGGAACTTGGTAGGCTGATCTTAGATGCAGATGTCAAAACTGTAGATATTGACATGTGGTCACTTAAATCCCAATCTACTTCTCTGACCAGTGATGAGCAATCACTACTTAAATAATGAAGAAGACATTCCTTTAATCTTTTGGCATCTTTACTAATTTCCAACAGGAATAACTAAACTGTGAAAAATGGAAAAGATAAAAGCAGCATTACAGAAAGGTTATTAAACACACACATGCAGTGAATAGCTAATGATCGGCATGAATATGCAGGTAAGGCAAGTGGACTGAAGTGACAGGATACCAGGATTTTAATTTCTAATAATAGAATTTATAATGAAAAGTTTTAAGGAAGATGAATCAATGCCTTTGCTCACAATTTCATACTGACTCAGTATCTGATAAGCTTTTTTTTAAGCTGGCAACTGAAAGGGGAAATGAAAAGGAAACTGCACAGCTGATGCTTGTTAGACTTGATCCTGCATTTGACCACACACACACATAGATATATGCATATATTAAATTATTTCTTAGGAATGGAACACAGAAAATTGATCTCATAATTTCCTAACTCATCAATAGAATGTTCCTTTTTAGTCAAGAAGGAACACAGCTGCTTTCAGATCCAGAATCAATATACTTGGTTTTTTAATGTTTTTTATTTGCTATAGAAAAATATTTAAATGTCTCAAAAGTCACAAGTTTTTTTATTCAATACTGTTACTGTTTCTTCTTCTTCAATATTTAAGATTAGTAGAAATTATTATTGTAATCCCATCAATAAGTGACCACTGAAGCTGCAGAGCAATAAAAACATTAATAATTATGTAGTCATTTTCTGCTAAGAATACAGAAGAAAAACACTGGGAAAAATTTCAATGCAGATTTTTCTTAAAAACAGTAAAGAGATCTGCAAGATATAATCAGATTATACACCATTGTGAATATGCCTCCCTTGGCCACATTCTCTATATATTTGGTTGCCCAGTTCTTGACAAGCAACAATTTAAATTAAATAAAATTTTATTTGAAAAGCTCATGAATCCTCTGGTAAAGTCTGCCAGTTCCAGAAGTCGAAAATAATTTTCTCTCTGTCATTAGCTTCCATTTAGCACTTCCAGGAAAAAAAAAAAGTGGCATTGAGTTCTAAAAGTATTATTTTAAAACAGAAACAATTTGCTTCACTGAATGTTTTGAGAAGACTGTAGACTTATGTTCAAAGGGATGGGCCACTTGTTTTACCTAAATGCGGATATCAAAACTGTTTCTTTAGTCTGTGATTCTTTGAGTTGGTTCATGCCAGGAAACCCCTCCAAAATCCTGATATAGACACGTGTACCACCTGCTTCTTGGATCTCAAACCTGATGACTGCACATTTCAACTCTGATTATATTCAATCTGCATAAACTATTCACAACTCTATGGCTTTGTTCCACCACCACTCAAGGCAGCTGCAGTCATTCTTGGCTTCTTGGCGCTTTCAGCCTCTAGGGTTTGGAGATTATTATTATCTATGGCTTCTGCTTGCAGCTATTTCAAATAATAATATCAAAGTGGGTCTCATCATTACAAAACCATCTCCTCATTCTCACCACTGCCCCCAGCAGAAGCTGAAGGACAAATCTATTTTCAGAGCTATCTGTTCAATTCATTCTACCTCGTTCTTATGAATTTGACTGTGATTGCTTTGGCTGTTGTTTTGCTGTTGTTTCTTCATTACTTAAAGCAACAATAAAACTTTTAGTTCAAACATTTAAAAAACCACCAGAATTGTCATATCTTTTCTTACCGAATCAGGAACAACAGGGTGGTAATAATTTGGCTACATCACCTTGACAACAGTGTTTCTATTTTTGTATTTGTGTCATGGTAACATAAAAACTTCACTAGAGACTTCAGCAAAGCATTGAATTAACTGTTCTACAAGCAGCAAAAGTACAGGCAAAACAACAGAACTACCAATCTCCTTCTGATAACAGATACACTACTCACTACAGTGAAGAAAAATGACTTCCAAACATCAACTTCCAAAATTGCACCTCAGCAAGACAAATTCTAAGTCAGTCCTCAGAGTTAAATATGTATGGACATTGATATATTGTACCTGGCTCTGTTTTGGACAAAGAAAAGCTACTCTCTCCTTCACAGATGTACTTTACAGCCTGTCTGCCACTGCTGATGGCCACTAAGTGACAAGGAGTCACAGGGAATAACCCCTGTTTCACCCAGGACTTTCGCAAGTGGAGATCATGATGCAAAATCACAGCAATCAATGACATATGGGACTGCAGAGCCAGATAGCACTGGTTCCTGAGGAAGATGATTTGCAGCCTGAGGGTCCACGACCTGCAGCAGTACAGGCTCTGCTGTGTTGAAGCCACGGGGTTTGGCAGGGTCAATAGGAACAGAGAGGCATCAGGAAAACACCCAGGATGTGGCTGAGAAGCTCTCCAGTTTGAGAAGCATGTTGTCATGGCTCACTTTGTTGCACCACCCATGCAACAAAACATGCGAGTCCTCCCAGCTATGCTGAGTTACTGCCTAGTCCTCAAATTAAAAGCAAGAAGCACTATGATTCTTCACCTTTTTCACTGTAGGTTAGTCTTTTGTCATCTGGGTGCATGACTACTGTGAGGAAGGATGCCTGAGACAGGCAATAACCACCACAGGATGGGCACAGCACACCGACAGCTCTCTCTAGTGGAAAGAAGCCCACACCTCTATAAGCTTCTCTGTCAATTCTTTTCCTTAATCTGCATGTTTATGGGGTGACTCGATTATTTGGTAAAAAAATTGTTCATCTGACAAAACAATTACAAAACATTGCTCATGAAAGCTGAGGCAATTCTCTCCACTTCAGTGAGTGGGAAAGGTTCTCAAAGGAGTTGTGACTAAGAATTAGAGTCCAGGCAGCACCCCTGACCGATGATTTCAGCCCACTGGATCAGAAAGGTCCTCTGCTAAAGTAGACACCTTCTCTACTGTGCCCTGCTACTCAGAAAAGAAGTGATGGAGACAGGGTCAAAATGCAGGCATGTTCTTGGGTAAATAAGCATGAGAAAGGGGAAGAATGAAGTAAACTAAGAAAAAATTAAGATAGAGAAGCTGAAGTGTTGAGCTCTGCCTGTGGTCACCACATTTGTGGTATTTAGATACCATAATTATAAATGATCCAAAAGAAAAGCAGTTTTTAGAAATTTGTAGAAGAACGGGACTAACAGATGTACTGAGACGCACAGAAGATCCTGCAGAAGCAAATCATGGGTGAAGTGGGGCTTATTTAAAGAAGTTCAGTACAGAAAGAAGTTGTGAGCTCTCCCTGGAATGAAAAAAATTAGGGATGAAGGATAATGGAAGGTCTGTAGGGAAAAATTAGTGCAAATTGCAACTTAAAGAAAAAAAGAGACAAAATTATTCTAACATTTAGATTAATAAACAGAAACTCAATGATACCCATTGTTGAACAACAGTCAACATGTATCTATTGCATTCAGAGCTATGAGAAGACAGGTAGCTGATAAGCAGATAAACTTGTATGTGTATATAGTAGCAACAAAATATAATAACCTGTAAATATTTCTTCTCTTTCCTGCCACAAGCAATAGTACCTATATTTTCACTAACAATTAAATTTACAGATATTACATTTCCTCTATTAAGCAACACCTATTTCAAGCAAATAAATACCAAACTCAGAACATGTTGTGCAACAGAAATGGTGTTATATAAGTTAGAGGTAAAAGAAAAATCGTAGTTCCATTCAAAAAAATGCTGTGATACACATTCAAGTTTATGCACTTCAACTGATTAAATTTATTTTCTTATGTAGCATTTTAGGACACTCCAATTTCTATAAATATAAGCACATAGATTACACTTTGAAATATCTTTTTTTTTTTGTACCATACTTTCATTTTGTCACATTGCTGAGTATTAATTTAGTATCAGAATGATATTTATTAACACCTCCTAAGGATGCTGAAAGACAGATACAGCAGGCTACTAGGAAGCCAGAGGTTGCATTTTTCTTACAGTAATGGTCAAACCACTGCTACTCTGTTCAGCTCTGATGACCAGACATTAATAAAAAAAAGTTACTGAATTCGGAGAGCAAGCAACTATGATGGTTTGTAGTTTGGGAATCATGCCTTGCCATGAAACATTAAGTGCAGGCCAGTGACTTTAAAGAAGGTTAGATGTGAATTGACCTTGTCTCTCCAGATAATAACCCACACTCTGCTAAAAGAGCCAATTACTAATGTCAACAAGCTCTTTCTTTTGGCAGTGAAAGCATTAACAAATCCAGGTAGCTGTAAGCGAAGGCAGCAATATCCGAACTGTAAGTATGAACAAATTTTACCACTATTCCCAGCTATTACTGGAACAGCTAAGAAATTAACAAATAACTTTAATCATATTGAATTTTCTTTTCTACCTTTTGATGCAGTCCCATAAAGGCAGGGCATCCATGACAACAGTATTTTAAAGTCAGTAACAAAAGGTCAGCCAGCCACCCAACTGTCTGATGTCAAATGTAATAGTATGATTCTTGCCCTTCAAAAAAGACATAAATTGAGTTTCTGAAGCCCAGTTGCCACTACATTTCAGTAGTTACAACCCTATCAACCAACTTAATACTAGTGCAAGGTAACATATAAAATCCCTCTTGATTTTTTCTGACACATTTACTAGCTATAAATGAACGGGAAACATAAGATTCTTAAAATTTCAGAAGTACAAGGCTGTAAAAATGACTTAGGTTAACTGCAGTTTGTTACATTTATTTATGAAAAGCTGAAGTAAAACTGAAGCAGAAGAATTCATTTAATAAGTTATGTTTCGTCAATACTTCTCTTCATCCTTCACCTAGCTCTGGAAGTAGGCATTCCTGGGTGCATACTGGAAGAATGTCCAAGACACTGACTTTTAAATGATCTGTCTAAAAGGTCATATAATACTTGTTCAAATGAGATGATAGTGACTTTGAAAAATCAGATGTCATCTGGCACTATTATGCCTATGACAATCCTGTTTGGTACTCATACCCACAAGAAAGTGTGCAGAACTTCATTACCATGCTGTGCAAATTGTGCATTTCTTTTATTTTTTCCATTTATCACAGAGGCCTGTCTTATATATCCATGTACAGGGATTTGCTAATAGCTAATCTGCTGCATACTGCAGTTAAGCAATTGTAAACAAAACACAAATCAACTAACATTCATTGTAAATATTCTGCAATTCCTCCTTTGCCATTTTTATCTGAATGGCAAATTTTGATTCTGCAGCTAAACACCAGGACACAAAACTTGAAAGGCTCCCTCAGCCACTCTCTTCCAAACCCCTCAGACTGGTTGGCTGTTTCCAAGCTAAATTTATCTTTATTGCATTTATGTAAGTACCAGCTTTATCCTTTTCTTCCCCTCCCAAGTTTGCTTCCTGCAGCAATTCTGAAAGGATGTTATATCTCCTCTCATCATCCCTTTT
Source organism: Chloebia gouldiae (assembly GCA_003676055.1). Taxonomy (NCBI): domain Eukaryota; kingdom Metazoa; phylum Chordata; class Aves; order Passeriformes; family Passeridae; genus Chloebia; species Chloebia gouldiae. The sequence goes on along the minus strand of QUSF01000006.1, from coordinate 29,731,775 downwards.
ATTACACTAAGCAAGCCAAGCTGTCTTGGCCCTTAGTAAAAAATGCCCTCTTCTCCCCCATTGTCCCTGAACTCAGTCCAAGAAAAATGTGGTTGCTCTGTACCAGAACTGTACAAAGTATTCCAGAAGAGATGCAGCTAAAGCCTCATTGGTCACATGCCTAGTACACTGAGAAATTTTCTTTTCCCCTCTTCAATAACCAGTGATATGCCACTTACCAGCAAATACTTTTGCTATTAATCTTTACATGAGTGACCTCTTTGCTCATTTTTGGGCTGTTCCATTTCACTGCAAATCAATTCTGTGCTGCTCAAGGTCAGCCAGCTTGCCTCTCTGATACTCTGATTTTCCCATTCACAAGCAATGCACTTCAGCACTGTGTGTTCTGCAAAAACCACTAAAATGCTACTCTGCAGATTGTTCTCTGGTCCCTAAAACATCCCAAAAATAAAACTGACCATGAGATTAACCTTTTAGAAACTCCTGTTAGCAAGCTGTCCCTTGCTGGATACTCCCTTCTGCATTACAGGACACTGCCTGCCCTTTGACTACCATGTGCCATCTTCTCCAGCACAAGGGACTGTTTTCTGCGTGACGCTGGGTGAGATGCTCCTCTGAAGTCCAATTACATTTGTTAGACAGCATTTTCCTCCATTCCAGGCTATCTTTTGGTCTGGAATGAGTTTATTTGATAAAGAGATGTGGAGTTTTATTCCAAACTTCCTGCATCCTTAACCCCTTTTTGTTGACAAGTGCCCTGTAAGCATTTCAGGTCAGACTTAGGAGCATGAAGGTGCCCTGGCCACTCTCCTGCCACTGATGCCATAGGCTGCCACTGCATTCACCATCTCCACCTGAGCCCTGGCTCACCTTACTGCAATCCAGGGATGCAGTCCAGGTACATTACACTTACACTGCATCTGCTCCTCACTCCCTTTCCATTCCTATTGTATATAAAGGAGACCTGCTTTCAGAAGTGAATCTTGGTGCCTTATGGTCTGCAGTGCCCATCTTTTGGCACTGACAGTGGAGCAATCTGAAGGCAACTGGGCCCCTTGCTCACCTTGGGTCTGTGTCTGAGAACACCTGGGCCATGGTGGCTTCTCATTTTGCAGGGCTTGCTGGTCCCCATGTGATGCCCCATGTTGGCTCTGCCAGGGCAATGGGAAGCAAATCCAGAGGGGTCCTGATCAGAGTGATGCTGCACATCAGAGCGGGAAAAGAGCTTAGGAGGAGTGATCCCATGAGCCAAAAACTTGATGTCAGGTCAGTATCTAATGCCCTTGTGAGGACTTTGGTGAACTTCTGCCACACTGACTGGCAGGGTTTTGGAAACAGTCTCCCTGGTAATAGGTGACTCTGCCCTGAGCAAAACTGAAAAGCTGACACTTCATTTGCCCGGTAGTGTCCAGGTGGGCAAAAAACTCAGAGTTAACAGAAGGCAGTGACAGCTGGTTATTTCAGGTCCTCCTTCTTGGTGTGGCTCATACCAAATGGGAATGTACTGAAGGGCCCCAGTACTAGGGATAGAAGGAAAACTATTAATGAGAGAAAACCTTCTAGGAGCAAGCTATTAATTTTCTGACTTCTTTCCACTTGGGTTTCTACACATTTTTATAGATTTAAACACTGCCTATAATCACAGAAAAAATAGCATTAACAAATGCAGCGTTATTTTATTTTATATTCCAAGTTTTCCATTGTTCTACTAGGAGGATCTATGAAGTGCTCAGACATGCACACTTACATCTTCAGACATTATTTGGGAGAAACATGGAAACAATAATAATAATAATAATGAAAAAACTCTAATGGAGGTAAGCATATTTAATTCTGAAGCTGAGAATACAATGTAGAAGGGTACTAGTAAGGGACATTAGCTATCCTAGCAGCAATCCCAGCCTATTGATTTTTTGTTAAAAGATCCATTTTTTTCTGAGGTCTCTGTCAGAGGATGATGTTTAATTCTGCAGTAAGCATGCAGCAGGAGCATGTGTTATGTTCCATAGATAATGCAAAACAAAGCAATTTATTTACCTTCCTGCTTTGACGAGAAGGCACTGCATTTTCTAGGACAACAAAAAAAGGACTGCTATCCAAGCTTTCTAAGATGTTCAATAATCATAAAAATAGTGAGAAAACTTAATCTTTGAAGAATAAAATAACTATTTTCTCATAGCTTTCCCAGGTTTTTGATGTGATCAAAAGCAGTCAATTTACTGCACACAGCACAGGATACTGCTTTTTGGGGATTTTGCTTAACATGAGTATCATCAAACAGCTAAATTAAGGAAAATTCTGAACTATTCCAACTGAACTTCCAGATCCAGATCTATTCCTCAGAAACATCACTGCTGTTAAGCTAAATACAAGTACTTTAGGAGCAGTTAAGCTTCTTATTTCTCTTATGCATAATTTTACAAATATTAATTGTAAGTGAAACTATGAGTAAAGACCAGGTGAAGAACACCTTACATCTGGCACCTTTTGCAAACAATCTAACTAAGCCATGTTATCAGTTTTGGGATCAGCTTACCAAAAAATGGCCTTGAAAATCCTTCGGAACACCAAACTGAGACCATCATCTCAGGACCAGGAGGGTGTGTACTGGGCCACAATTAGTGTGTGACACATTTTATTTGAATTCTGACTAAACAAGCATAACCAAATAGACTAAGGGTGACTGTAAAATTATAATACGCTAAATATTTTCAAGAGATGAAAATAAAGCCAAAAAGTTTAATTCAGTTTTATACTAATGCCTTGGAAAATGTTAAAGAAAACTGATCTGATAAAAAAATAAAAAGAAGTTGCAAACATCATTTAATACAAAGAAAAATGGTAGGATTACCAGAGGTCAGAAGCAGTAGCAGGTAAGAAAAACAAGCTTTCACTTTAAAGAATGTAAGTGGAGAAAAAGGTACAAGCCATCTATTTGATGGCACACATGGACTCTGAAAGGAACTGATGCCAAGAGACTGAATGGAACAAAGATAAAAAACCATGACATTTATCTGAAATGTAACAGTGGCACAGTGTGGAGGGTGACTTATGCCTGCACACACAGAGATCTTCCCCATGCACAAGGGGATGCTCTCCCCATAGCAAGGGGACATCCACAAATCACCACCAAGGGGATACCACATTGCCATAAACCACCATCTCCCAGGGAACAAAGGGTACAGGTAGGACTTCTCACTGGCAGGGATGAGTGAATATTTGCACATCTTCACCACCTTTCTAACGGTGCAGAACAGGGTTATGCTGAGAAAAAAGCGACTTTTGTGGGTGCAAGCAACAGGCACAGCTAGGTTTACACCACATGGGTGTGATATCAGTATTGATAAAAATCACAGGAAGTAGCTACATACCCCATCTATTGGAGATGCCAAGGTGACACCAAACCCCTGCCATCCTGGCCTTGCAGTGCTGGTCTGCACAGGCTAGGCATTTCAGTTGCCCACCTCCATCAGCAATGCAGGCTTATGAGGAGAAAACATCAGAGAGGGTTCTCACAGACTCTGGCAGAAAGATCTTGCTCTATGGTATAAAAATTCTTGAGCATTTCCTGAACACCAGACAGCACTTTTAAAGTACCAGACCCACAGGCTGTTTACTGTCTACTGCTGTTTTTTAGCACAGCTCTCCTGGCCACCTTGTCCATCTTTGTCCATTTTGTCCAGGAGGACTGGACCTGAACTGCACAAGCAGTAGGCCTGCACCCATGCAGTACTCCAAATTTTAGCAGCTGCTATTACAAGTATTGTCTCTGCTTTTAATCTATTGCTTAATGCACCTGGAAAATGTGCCTGAACCAGCATGGAGCTAGCACTGTCAGCAAAGTTGCTGCTAGGGTGGGAAAACAGAGTGTTTATTTTCACATATTTCTGACAGAGATAAATTATGTGTATAGGGAGCAGCGTGTCCCATTTCTCTTGCCTTACATTATCTTCTCTGAGTTGGTGTTTTTGCTTTATCTTTAGACCTTAATAATGCCAATTTTTCTTTATAAACTCATGCATATGCAAAAAGAAGTGGAAGGCCTGAATAAGAACATGAGTGATACATTTAGATTCTTTCCTAACCATCAGCATAAGATAAGCACACAGGACCTTGTCTACACCATGCCTACTTAGAGGAGAGGCGGCTCAGAGATTAACACACACACATAATTACAATGCACATTTTGAAATAGGATCTCACTTCCAGTCAGAGACAAAAGTTCCACCTCATCTGTAAAAAACAGCAATCGCTTTGTGCTTGGTTTAGATTTCCACACAAACACAACATTCCATATTTCTTGGTAGTAGAGAAAGCAAAGTTTTCAGGAGCCTATTTCTATCACTAGTGCATCTAGTGCATCTTCAGCATCTTCAGCATGCAACACAAACCACAGAGAGCAGTCAGACTACTTGTCTTCATGATGCTCAGGTTCTTTCAGAATTTTTTTTTTGTTTCAAGTTTATTGGCCAGACTTTGCTGTGAGATGAATTTTTGCAGTCCCAAGGTGGCTTTTTTTACACTACCTTACATCAGTGGAAAAGCTAGCCTCATACTTTCTAAGCTGTTTTCTCAAGTTCCAGGGGTTTATTGTTATTTTAATCTTTCTTTTCTCAAAGATAAAATTATTTTTCAAACTTACTCGTAAGTCCACAAACACTGAATCCCAAGGCTCACAAATGCCATTAACTGTGTCACTCACAGTGTTGTCAGGAGTGACAAGAAAATGAAAGAAAACATGACCTCCATATAAGAACTTCTGGGCTACATCTATATTAAGTGGTAAAATGAGGTAGGGATTGATCAGATACGGTGTGACTCATGTCCTCAGACACAACTATTACCCTGTAAAACAGAGTGGCCACAACAAACTGCACATCAGAAACAGCCCGAGGCCTGTGCTAGCTCCAAACTAGCCATGCTAAAAATGTGATGGGTGCAAACAACCTTGTGCCTACGCCTTGACTTACATACATACCATTGAAAAGTCTCTGCTGACAATTCTGGATACACAGACTTCCTTATTAGAGGGTCTGATCCTTCCAGAGCATGCATTTAGGCTTAATTTATATGGTTGATGGCTGGACAACAGTGCCAAGAATCAGGAACACAAAATGAGACAACATAGTGCCTGATTCCTACAGAAGAGTTTATTACTGTTTTTCAAAAAACATGACTTAAGGAATACATTAGGACACAAATATTGATTGAAAGGAGGAGTTTTTATAGCTGCCAAGATCAGAAGTATTATTTAAAAAAAAAAATCTTCTTCAGGTTAGGAAAGAAACCTGGAAATTAAGTTTTATCTGCCACAAAACACCATTTTGTAAAATTAAGCTATATTCCTGAACAAAAACTATTAAAATGAATAAAACCCCTGTTGTTACAGGTGACAGAAAAATTGGATGTTATTTGATTCTGCTGAAAATGATCTAACAAGAAGATACACTACTTCCAAGAAGCTAAAAGATATTTTTCACTCTCAGTGCTACAGATAAGTTGCAAAATCTGACCCTGAGTTGTTACAGCCTCAGATCTTCTCTAATTAAGCTCTGACTAGCTATCAAACTGACAATTGAGGAAAACAGAACTGCATTTTTCTTGATATTAAAGGAGATAGGATTTTTTTTTTTTTGGCATGCCATGTATGTTCAAAATCAGTTCAACATGGAGAAGTCTGTGGGTTGAAACAGAGACAAGGTTGCAGGCAAAGAATAATGATAACAACCCAAGTCCCGGGCTGGAGGAGGTGTTCAGTTCAGTACCACAAAGCTCAGCAACATGCAGGGAGTTATTTTATATAACAGTTCCATTTAGCCAAAGATTTTCAACTAAGATTTATCCTATCAAGTCTAAAAATGACAGGAACCCTGCAACTAATAAAAGATGTGCATGTAAATATACATGTGTAAGGGCAAAGCAAAAACTGCCATGTCTGTCACCTATTTTATTATGAAGACATGTATGGACTTAATCAAGTGCTCAGGGCAAAACCAAAGATTGTAAATTTAATAAAGATGTATGCATACAAAAGACGAGTCAGATTTACACAGCGCTGTGACTGTCTTTGGCAATGCGGTGTAGAGTGTGAAGGTTATTGAAACCAGAACCACTGTGCTGAGCAAACAACAGCAGCAGCCTTCCAGCAAACCAGCTTGCCCAGCAGGGAGGAAGGAGTGTCTCTGATGTCCTGTGCCTGGGGCTACAGAGTCAGAACAAAATTAAGTATTGTTAGAAGAAAGTGTGGAGATCCCAAATGCTTCAGTCATCATTGCCACCTAAGAAGGAAGGCAGGGTTGAGAAAAGTCACAGGCTTTCTCACACCCACCAGGCCAGTGGCTCAGTGTGGTCTGAAGCTGATTTTTGTTCTTTCACCTTCCTGGTTTGGAATCCAGGATTGCTGTTCTCTATTTTGTGGGCACGCAATTTCTTACACTAGAGAGGACCCAGGTAAATCTGTAGGCACAGCAAAAGTGAGCATCCAAATAAAACAGCACAGCAGACAAAGCCCTTTACTCATCATTCTTGGTCTGGCCACATGGCCACCCTGCTGGCAGTGTCCCAGACTGGAAGTTGGAACACCACCTGCCTCTGTAGTGTCTTTTAGAAGTTCATTTTGTGGTATTTTACAATTGATGTGCCTGTCTTTGAGGGGAGAAGGTCTCAGGCTGTGAGAAGGTGTTATGGCAGTGGTGGAGCCTGGCCTGGAAGCCAGCACCCTCCCTGAGGTCATGATGCTACATCCAAACCCATGGAAATACAACTGAAGGTACAACCACCTTCACTGAAGACATGCAAAAATCACTGCATGGATATCATAACACAACACAAGGAAAGTTTGCTGTGGAAAGATACAACTGAATGTTTCTGGATTATGTGGGGAATGGAAGGAGGTGTCTAGGAAACCTGGGAGCCCAAAGATGGACTGAGATGACAAGATAAAATCTATTAAAGGACACATTCCCAGTGTTAGGGTAGACAGGCTGGCACCTGTCATGCAGACCTGCCTAAACAGGGTAACCTGGCAGGTGACACTGATGCCAAAATGATTTTTGACACCACCACCACCCATAACACATCCCTGGTGATGCCTGAACCACCAGACCCAGTTCCGTTCATTATTGCAGAGACATTGTAATAAGTTAGGAAAATCTGGGACAGTTCTGATAAGAGCATCAAAAACTCTGAAGGAATTAAATAGCCTGATCTTTTGGATAAGATTAAAGGCTAAATATGGACACCATTGCTTGACTAAGCAAAAAGCAAAGAAGCATGAAAGCATACTGCAAATATCTAAGGGAGATATACACCCACAACAAAATGAACAGACTTCATCATAAATCAATAAGAGATATAATTGCAGGTAATGGTATGGCATTAAAAAAAAGGAAATTAAAACTTTTTATGAAAGAAAATATGTCTTTGCTACAGTGATTTATTAGTCTATGGTTAAATGTTCTGTATGTGCTTGTTATATTTAAAAATTATACTAGATGATCAAGCAATGAATTTACAACACAGAAAACTCTTGTCCTGAAGGGAAGTTGACTGAATCACCTCACATTAGAATTCTAAGTTTGTCTGCATTAGACATTTCTGGGGGGAAAAAAAAGTGCCTAAATTTAGATTCAGTAATCTTAAAACAATCAGTATCATCTGATCCAGAGATGTAAGTAGTCTACAGCAGTTACAGCTGCTGCAACAAACAAGGCAAAGATTTATTATGTAAGCAATTAAACACCCATTATACACAATGCATTGTGTTCCCTGGCTTGCCAAGAGTGACAAAAACACATTGAATAGTGCTAAGGTTGAAACAAGATTCTGCAACCCAAACTCAGCTAGAACAGTACAAGAGCAGGGTTGTACTGCCAGGCTTTGCAAGGTGCTGACACGCAGCCAAATAAATAGTATTGGAGGAGCAGAGAACACGAAGTTGTGCCTTCGAGCCTCTCTCTACACAAGGCTGTGAAGACATGCAATCCTTGTTTTGATTTAAAAGATAACTTGCAACCAACACCTGCTGTGATGGATTTTCACAAGTTCCTCAGTGGAGTTGGAGGTCTAGCATGTTTCAGTACACCACACTACTTTTGGTACTTGCTTCTGACAGACTTCCAGAGGAAGCAGACTGACTTCCTACTCTTCTCCAAAACAGTTGGTACACTTAAATTAAGCTGTGCACCTTCGTCTTCTGTAGAAAATCTAGAGCAGAGGCTGCTCGAGAGGGACAGGGAAGAACAGGCCATTTCCTCTTCGCTTGTGACCATGGTAGTAGTCAGACTAGTGTTGCCACATTGAAGAACCAGGATGAGTTAATTAACACCTCTTTGCAGCACTGCAATAGAATTAAACTTTTTACAGAATCAAGCATAGCACCTCTATTCTCCCAAAAAATCTTCCATTTTAACTAACTGGAATCTAAGCCTCCAGATTCACCAAACCAAAATAAGTTCTTCATTATGTTATGATCATTTCACATGCCAAAATTCTTCAGCTGTTGCTGAAGTGGAAGTAAGGGACAGAAGATGGATTTACAGAGACAGCATTACATCCACAAGTCAACAGTCTAAACCAGTCCTGCTTTTCAAACAAACAGGTAATGTGATTGACAGGTTAATAATGAGTGCTGTTAAAAAAGTCTGGCAGTGTAAACTCATCTCATGTTCATGCATATTGATGTGCTGTTTAGGGTTAGTTAAAAGGGGAGAATGGTTGTATTTAACCCTCCTCTTTAGAGCAGATACAAAAGAGGATGTCTATCAGCAGCACTGATTGGGTGTTTATGTTGGCTCAGTTTGCTACTGCATTTGCCATCTCTCTGGTGTCTTCTTAATGGTAAACTCCAAGCAGACAAATTATCCATGAGGCCTTCTATGTTTTCTGATAGAAACTGAATTAAAGCTGTGACTGGTCTGTCTCTTGTACAGTGTCAAAACTCACTGGAAGTCTGTATTTTTGTTTAACAGAGATTGCTCGACTGTAACTGACAACTGAAGAATAGGGAAAAATTAGCTTGCATACTGAGTTTTTTTATGTGTCCTGGTATATTATGACTAAAATCTGACTATGAACCAGGAAGCAATATATGCCTGTGTCCTGATTTCAGCTAGCATAGAGTAAATTTCTTCTCAATAGCTGTTACTGCGTGGATTTGGAAAGAGAATGGTGTTGAAAGTGCACTGATTTAGATTTTGCTAAGTCATGTTTATCCTAAGTCAAAACCTCTTTTTTCCTCTCCTAGTCTCATGCTTTGCCAGTGAGGAGGGAGTTGGGACAGCTGACCTGAACTGACCAAAGGGATATTCCACACCACAAAACATCACTTTTTATTTACTGTTTGTTATCATCATTATTGCTGTATTTTACTTTATTTTAAATTATTACACTGTTCCTATCTCAGCATTCAAGTTTTGCTTTAATCCTTCTCCCCATTGCAGAGATGAGGGGGGTGAGTGAGCGGCTGTGTGGTGCTTAATTTCCATCTGGGTTTAAACCACAAGAGCATGAAAGCTGACAGGACAGACAATTTACTGTGAATCTTCACACATGCCCTCACTTAGTCAAATACAGTGGCAAGATCATGGTCAGTTGCTATGATACCATGGCTCCCTTCATTCAATTAAAATACTGAAGTCACTATTCTGCCAGTATTAGACACTTCCCAACAACTGCAACATTCCTGTGGCTCTTACCTGCTATTCTTACATTTTATGATCTCATTGCTAATATGAATGTGTGCTTCTTGCAATTTGCATTTTCCAATTTGCTTCTGTTGTATTTTGCAGGAAATCATCTTCATACTGAATGAGGCTTCTGAGTCTCTAATTATTTTTGTCTAACATGGGTAAGTAATCCCCTTGTACTGCACATGATGATCTTTTCCTGTTGGTGTCTTTTGTAGCTCTAACTTTTATTGGAAAAGTGGAAATTTCCTCTGGGTCACTAATTTTGTCAGGAATTCTTTAAACAGGTAAGTTCTGACAGCAGGAAATGCAGTTCTTCAAAATCTAAAGCTGTCCTAAATGAACAATGCCTCTAAGTCTTGTTAGAATCAATTATTTGAGACAGGATACTGGATTTGAAAATAATACATTTGTGTTTGTACAGTCCTTTGGAGGTGCAATGTGCTGCATTTCCTCATCCTTGGCTACTGCCACGAGTTTGGTGAATTCTCATCCAGTGAATAGCACATGACTGGGGTTAAGATGTAGCATTTTCAGCGGGAATTGGTTATTAACAGGACTACTGCTATGTTAAGACAGATCAATTACAACATCTAGCAAAGAAGCCACACTTTAACTGAGCTGTCAACAAATCAAAGACAGAGGAGAGCAAATGGCCAGTTCTCCCTCATGCTGTTCAAACAACAAAACTGCCAGGCACACATGCCTGCAGCTGAGAAAACACAGGAATTAAGGTCTATTTTCCTTTCTGATTAAAACAATTGTTTTATCAGTTGAAGTCTGACAGCTTCCAGGAGCTTCTGTGTGTTTATATGGTCCCACTGCTTCTGGTTCTGCTATCTTCCTTGCAAGAAGGTCTGTATTTCCCTGGCCATAACTCAATTCCTCATTCATGTTGCCCATTGACTCTTTTCACTTTTGAAATATATTCAAACCCAGTCCTCAAGTTCACAGCCAGAGGTTTTGCTAAAAGAGGCTGATCTAGCGAAATGGTCTTACTTCTGTCTTGCTTTCTACCTGATCCATACCTGCCCTCCCTTCTCTCCTGGACACAGTCTTTCTTACTTCAAGTCTACTTCCTCCTTAATATCTCCCATTCATTTTCCTCTTTTCCTTCTGAACCATGCCACCAAGACTCTTCTGGGTTATGCAAATCCTTCCTTCTCTTCAGTGCCTTGTTAAAAATGTTTCCTTTATTGCCAATCACCCTCTTGAGTCCAAGTGAAACTGCATTCCTGTGGCTGTAATGAACAAGTAACATGTGGACACCTTCCTAGTAAAGAGGGAAGGCTCCTTTTCTCATGGTGCGCTTGCCAAGTTTGATACCGTTAGTCACAGCCTCTCTGTCCTCCAGTTTTTTATATTTTCCTTTAGTTTTCAAGCATATTTGTTTGTCTGGGGCTTCACCCACCTTTCCCACCATTTTGGTGTTTCTTCTGCCTTCTCTCTCTCTGTGGACTTGACTCTTCTACTATGTGTGTTTTCTTTATTGACAAAAACCTTTATTTCTAAACTTGGACTGTATTTTACCATCCTCCTTTGTCTTTGCTGCTGCCACTGTTACATTGCAATTCCTGGATGATCCTAAATCAGTCCTTCCCTCTAGTACTTGTAGCATCCTCTAATGCCAAGCTGGTAGGTGATTCCTGTTCTCCCTGAAACCTCTGAATTTTGAATAGCTTTAAAAATTAAGACACAAAACAGAGACTCCTAACAAAGTTTAAAATTTACAGAATCACATAGCAGAATGGTTGGGACCAATTTTAGTGTCTGAGACAAGTAAACATGGAAGAGGCATTAGACCTTCAGAAGACCTGCCAAGAGAAGGACCAGGTTAGAACCACAGCTTAGGGAGCACTGGGGGACAATGCAGTCTGGGACAACTGACGTGCTGCATTCAGCTGGTGCATCTCAGACTTGAAAATCTGCAAGTTTTTCCACTCTGGAGAAAAAGAGATTGGGTGGACAAGACTTCTGAGTTAGTCTGTAAAGGTTTAGGGTTTTGGAAGGTGTGACAGGATGCTTGGGGCAGTAAAAGCTCTTGATTTGATGCAAATGTCAACATGAATCTTTTAATTAGGTACTCTGACTGTCCCTGGAGCAGCCAATGCTGCCTGTGAAACTGACCATCCAGACATGCCTTCTGAATCCAAGAATAGCCTTTCCCTATTGCCAAGCTATGTGACTGCCACTTTTGCTTTTTTTGTATCCCTTGCTATCTTTGGTTCTGCTCTGAGTGCTGGGAGAACCAGAATTTTCCTGCCCACCACACTGCTTTGCTTTTCTACCATGTCACCTTCATTTCTTCATCAAACTATGGTGAAGGACAGGTTAGGTCTTGTGAATTAAGCAGCAGCTTGAGGATTGCTGGAGTCTCAGGAACCCTTATAAAATGGAAAGCATTCCCCCTCCCCATACAAAATTACTCTGATATACTCTATGTCTCAAGATGCACCAAGAAGTAATATCTCTTTTTAATGTGCTGTTATCTTATGTTGGTGTTTAAAAATTTTACATCTTCCAAAGCAAAAAAAAAAAAAAAAACAAAAAAAAAACCACACAAAAAAATCACAAAAAAAAACCCAACAAAAAAAAAAGTGTGCATAGATAGTCTCTTAAATTCCCTGCTTATGTGAATGTGGAGAAGTAATGTTAAAGATTTTGAGCAAGCCTTATCTAATTAGACTCTAGGACTTAATTACTTCTCTCCTGAAAGATGAGCCTCTGGGAGATAATTTTATGAGGATAGTATGCCTTGAGCAAAACACAGAAAATAGTTTTCTGTCAAAACTTAAGCAAATAGAAGTTTCATCACATAGACTGTTATGTTTTGCACATGGGTTGTATTTATAAAAAGTCTTTGCCGTCTAGCATAGACGGGCAACCAAAACTGAAATCTGAAAAAGTAGCAGAAGAATTGATAAAAGGTCACAATTAAGTTCTTCTTTCTTCATTGTGAAATCTATTTCATGTTCGATCACTTTATTAGCCAAGACATCCCACTCCACCCCATTCCCTTTATTCTGTAACCCCAGCAATTTACTGGCATCCCTTCTGTGGATTATCTAATAGCAGGGAAGGTATAGATGCACCAGTATCACTCCTGCTGTCACATGAGATATATTACATGGAGTTATAGGCAGAATATTTTGTCCTGGATACAGAAATCTGCCCATTCTGTGCAAGAAGTTGTAAGCTAAACCAGAAGTACAGCAGCAGCCTCATGCACCTTCCAGACTGGCTTCAGCTTAGAATTAATCATTTCTTATGATCTTTATGCATCTGTATTCCCACTGGTGAGTTTTTTTATGATCATGTTAACTCTTAAGGGCATTTATTTATTGACTTATTAAAAAAAACCCTTAAGCCTGCTGCTGCACTACTTGTGCCAACAAGTGTAGCAAAATACAGGGAACCAATCACTTAATTCAGGGTGATAGCAGTGAGTACAACTATCAGGATCAGTTTCTTATTTTTCCCATTTTCGTTTTCTGATAGCTGTTGCAATTTTGTTTGTTTTCTTTGGAACTTAATAGGCAAGTATTAAACAGTTTAAGCCTAGACCTTGAGCAAACTTTGGTCAATATTCTTTGTATGGAAGTGATTGAATTTTATTGTGGTGTCTTACTCCTGTTTGCGACTAATGCTCTCTTTTCAATCACAGGTGTGGTCACCTATATACAGGGTGTTTAGCAGAAAGCTATTCCCTGTAAAATTTCACATATGGATCCAAACTCAAAGTTCCTCCCTCCTCCATTCCATTAATTTTTTATGGCTCCCTCATCCAAAAAACTTCATTTTTAAACAAGTCAAAACTACTTAGGATTTAACACACTGGTATATATTTTGATACGTAAGCTTATCTTGGGACAAATGCTCTTATGTTCTCCTGTTTAATACCACATGTCCACAAATATATGTGTATGTATGTAAAAAAGAGGTATATGTAACCTTACACCTCTATATACATGCATGTTTATAGAAGTACATATACATAAGTTCCTAGTTTTTTTTTGGTAGCCCTTGTTTCCAATAATGATTTTAGTCAAAATTCCAAAGTAAAGATTTCATTTAGGATTAACCAATTAGTACAACAATTGGAATTTATTGTTATAAATGTAAAACAAATATGTGCCTTTGACAATAACTTAAAATAATATTTCTAATTAGCAAATGGAATCCAACATTTTCTAGCTGTCTCATTAAAATGAAATTAGATGCAGAGTTGGGAATTTTAATCCCAATATTCACCTTTATTGCTGAAACATGTTCCTGAATGAGTTCCTAGACTATTTCACTAAATGTCCATGCAAATGAAGTTGTAAAACATGGGACCAAATCTTGTTAACATCCCTTTCCAGAACTATAACATTGAAAGAACTTCATAAGGAAAAAGGGGATTATATAAATTTATCCTCTTCTGCTTCATGGATTTCTACACAGTTTGTTGTGAATGATTATGTCCTTAGCGTAAAAAAATGTACCAAAAAAAGCCTAAAAAAACCCAACCCCCCCCACCAAACAAACAAAAACAAACCAAAAAACCACCACCCTAAAATACCTCAGTTCCTTCTAAAATACAATTTAATATTTCTAAGGCAACTCAAGAAAAGGATTAAGAAAAATTAAGAAATAATGGATTTAAGTGATAATGGTAGGGAGGAGTTTCACACAAATTTGCAATCACATGAGCCACATGCCTAATCACTGTCTAGGTCTTGTTCCAGATAATTTTTGCTCTAGATCTGTGAACTTTAAAGAAAAAGGCAAAAAAGATGTTCAAGGGAACCAATTCTCTATGTGGATACCCAGAAACCACACAGCTACAGCTGGGATTTTTGAATGTGAAGTGGCGAGTGCAGAGACCAGCCTCCAGCTGTGCACACCTACCTCCTCCTGCAACCAGCACCCAGAAGGAGGGACTTTTTCCACAGAGGTTAGGACACCTTTGACTCTTAGGCAGCCTGAGGTCAGCAGTGGGAAGTGGGACACACTCAGCTCACTAACTCCTGAAGTCAGGTCTATCCTGGAGCTCCCACTCCAGGGAGTGCTACTGCTTTGTGAGGGAAGAGCAGATCTGGGACAGGCAGCAGGCAGAGGCAGAGGTGCCAAAACACAGAAGATGAGGGAAGAGGAGGAAGAAGGTGGTCGGAGACAGCCTTGGCAAGCAAAAGTTGTTAGATGCTGTAATTAGATGGTCAGACTTTATTGCACAGATTTTTCTCCCCTGCCCCTTGTCTCTTATCTTATACTGGGACAGTTCCTACATATCCTTACAGTTTTCAACCTTATACTGTTAAAGACCATCCTTGTACCTTTTTGGTCTATTTTTCCAGAAACAATCTGAATTCTAATCCCAGCGAGCTCCTTCATCCTAAGTGGAGTGTTTCTATACTTTGTATAACCTTGTAACCTTGTAATCATTCTATACCTTGTAACCCTTGTTACCATTACTTTCTATACCTTGTTTCACAAAGGCAAATGTGATACAAGTGATACAAGTCTAATTTATGTCTTCTCTAGAAAAAATAATACCCTTTTGTTTCTCTAAATGGTACTGAAATGTGCAGTTAATAGAAAACCACAAATATACGCAGATAGTGAAGGATTTTTCTGCTAAGCTCTCTGGTGCCTTATTTGTGCCTCATGTAGAGTGCTGACCTAAGTAAAAGCTTGATCTGCATCAAATATAGTGAACTTCACTGACTTCCTTAAAGATTTATTAATGAGAGGCCAAAGAGTCAGGCTGCAAAGCTTCATGGCTGCATGACTAACTGAGAAATTCACCCAGTCATTCTGGCATGATGCACAGAAGGTGGAGCTGATCAATAAATTCCAAATCACTTGCTTTATTTTCTCTGGAAAATTATCAGTCTGGTATACAAATAAACAACTACCATGCAGATCCAAACTCCAAATATAAGAAAAAGCAAGGGAATTAAGAAATTTGCACATAAGAAATTTGCACCATGTTCCAAGAAAGGCCCCAGAAGCAGCCCTTTGTTGGAGAAGGTTATGAAGGGAAGGAAAAAAGGCAATTTAAAGGTCCTTAATTTCATCTCATAGAAAAAATACCGTATGTTTTTGCATGCTTCATTAATGCTCCCTGGTTTACCAACTAGAAACACACGGCGAGTTCAACCTTCAGGGGTCAGCAGTGCTCAGGATATCTACAAAATGCACTCTAGGTGACTGTGGGGACTATGGAATAAAGGCAGGCTATGCTGAGAATTAATCCTGCACTTTTGGGTGGGATGGTTCAGAATCTGAAGACCAGCTAAATACAAATCACCCCCCATCTCACTAATATCACCAATCACCTGCACAGGGCTCTTCTCTGAAATGAAGTGGCATTTCATTCAGAGGGTGCACTTAGAGATTATTCTTGTAAATAGATATGCTAGATTGCAAATTCTCTGTTTACTCATAGTTTTGAAATGAGATAAATACAATAGCCTTTTCTGAGCTTTCTAGTGTAGAGAGTCCTGTATCTTATGAGTGATAACATTCATTTTTGGAAAGCCTACTACTATCAGACTACCTGTATATTCTCTGGAATAAAACTTGCTAAATGCAGCAGAGTTTCTGTGACTGTGCTGAAAACACACACATATATATATGTGAAAGAAAGTATAAAGAAAGGCTGCTGCTTCACTCTCATTTTTATGCCCAGTGGTCTTTCATAGACTGTTCTGCCTGAATTTGAGTTTTAGTAGATTATCTTCAAATTAGAGCTCAGGGTGTACTTACAACTTAATGTCTTACTCCACTAGAAGTCTAGCAATTTAAATGCAAGGAAGGAAAATATAGCTTTGCTCTGCCTTGACCATGTGCTGTTTATGGACTCTTTTTAACATACACAGGCACACATGCATGCAAAGTCAAGAGGTGGAAGTGAAATGACTCAAACAATGTATCTTTCCTGTTACAACATTATTGATATCCCAGCCTTTCTTATTCTTGTTAAAGTACAGTGGATTGAATAAAAAGGGAATAAGAAGTGTGATGAATAGGAAAATATAATTATGACAGTATAATAAATGATTGCTTACCATTTCCTGAGTGTTTGCAAAATCTGCCTCTTTCGGGCTACACTGCACCAAAAGCATTATAATATTAATCAGGGCAATATAAAGGAATACATACTTGTATCAAAAGCTACTTAAGTGTATTGAGCATTCCTGCTCCCTAAAAGCAAAACCAAAATTAAAACAAAAAAAAACAAGACGAGATTTTAATCTCATTGAAACAGTACATGATACACTACTAATGCTTCTGTATATAGAGAGGTATGTTGATATCTGATTAAAAACAGTCTCAGCCTTAGCACACTGTCTTGCATGTAGACTTCTATTGAATATACAATGAACTATTCTTCATCTGAGAATCACAGGCATAACCCCTCAAAATATTTTTATTTGACCTCAAATTAATATGAAAAAGGGGTTCACAGAGCAGCCATTTCTTTGCTATTTCTGCAGCATCTCTCAAGGCAGTGGCAGTGCAGCTTTAGTGTGGAAAGTGTTAGTGCTTCTGAAACATGTTATTAGAGTAAATCTTGAACTGAACTTGACTTTATTTTATATTTAATGACACCATGTCAAAAATACTTTGATCTGCATTAATGCAGTTGCTGGAATAAAATTACTTTCAGTCATTTAGTGTTTTGATCCCACGTTTAGCTACACCATTCAGTCTTCAAGAACTGGTGCTCTTTTACACTGCAAACTGTCTCTTACCCTATTACCCCTAGGAGACTTACCACAAGAGAGTAACATATCTTGAATCCAGGTTTAGCCACAAAGTAGTCATCAGATTTGAAGGTTATCTTTATGTGATTTGTCCTTGATGTTATTCTTGGAGGTACTTCCTTGTGTCCACACCACCGCCCTCGAATAACTGTGCTGGTCTCTGACACATCTTCCACTTCCACAAAGTCATACCTGAAAAAGAGTATGAAGAATCAGTTTCTGCTGATTCTGGTTACAGAAGGTGCTTGCAAATTGACAGGAGCACAGCTGGAGACACAAAGACAACTGTCCCCTGTTCTCCACTCTGAAACATCAGACTAAGTATTACAAATGGTGGACAAATTTGTGTGCCACTAAATACACTAAGTTGCAGGCTACTGCCTGAGTGCTCAAATGACTGATTTCTGTGCTTCTGGAACATGACAGTATTTGCTACCACGTTAAAATAGCAATAAGAAGCATGTGCTTAGTATACAGTAAGCATACGCATTGCGTTTTATGTGGTGGGTAAATAATTTAGAGACCTGATAAAATATTATTTAAGGCAAGCTGCCCAACCTGAGCAGCTGCAAGCACTTGTGCACTTTCTGGTGGTCACCCAACTCCCTGCAGCAGCAGCAGCCACAGCCACCCGCTGGCTCTGACAGTGAGAGGGCTATAGAGGGGCAGCCACTGTGCCAGGAGCAAAGGGAGATGCTGGAAGGACACAGGGCAGTGCATGCTACTGAAAGGTGCTTTTTAGTACCCTCCTTGTAGGTGGCACATTGCTCCTGGAGCTGGTTTGGAAAGATTTATGTCTCGCTTTCAAGCAGGAAAGCATGCTGCCCATTGGGGAGTTCATGCACGTGCTGTCACCAGGGAAAATGCAACAGCACATCTTGCTCTGTGAAAAGTCATATCTTGGCCAGGCACCCGTGCCACAGCAGTGGTCCCTGAGCCTAAAGAGGGCTCTGCTAGGAGCAGAAGACACTAAACCCCAGGGATGAAGGGACACAGTAGCAGCACTCATTGCTCCAGCCTGTGCATTTGCCTGCTTGACCATATAAATAGATAAATAAATTAGTACAGTTATTGAGCTGGAGAATAAAGGGGGCAGAGAATAAAGTTCTGCTATTACTAAATCTGTGACAAAATGTCTCTCAGTATCTTTGGAGCCAGAATTAGGCCCCACACATTGCTACTAGCAAGGCAGAGGTGACGACAAGAGGGACAGTTTGAGTGCCATCCTCACAGTACAGTTAAGCTTTAAAACTCTGGAGGTCTTTACCAGCAATGTTTTGTATTATCAAAGCATCTGCTCCCTCCAAAGAAGGCGTTCAGGACTGTTAAATGATTCTTGCTAGCAATGCACTTTTTCCCACCCCCAAGGAGGAGGGCCAAGCACCCTCCTCCTTGCCCAGTTGTGGGAGCTGAATAGCTCTGTAAATAACAGACCTGCTTTTCTTTTTCTGCTGAGAGCCCATGATGGAAAAAAACCACAAGTACTATGTGGTTTGAGAATATCAGCTCTGCTTCTTTTATACTCACTAATGCCACATTGCACAGAACAGAAAATAACAGATCCACCATGATCAAATAAATCTGCCCAAACTCTGCTGAAATATTCCTTTTTTGAAGTACACCAAAATTTAGTTCCAGGCAGACGTTAACTTATCTCAATCTCTCTACACCATCCCAAGTTCCCATTCTCTGGTGGTGATGGATGTGGCACCCAGAAGAGCTCCCAAGATCCACCCTGGCCCCCTGGGAAGCACGTAACTGTGAATGCCTATTGCAAAACAAGGGGTTGTGGTGCTCAGCAGGAGATAACCTTGTAAGCTTTGGTGAAAGCTGTCCTGACTGGCCTCCTCACTTTTGGAAGCCAGACTAAGCAGCAAAACCAGGGAAAATCCATGGACTTTCAAGGATTATATCTGCTTTCAACAAAAAAGGCTTTGCTGCAATGATCACGGAAGTAGGTGTATTCTCAGCTGCTTCTGTGCATCCAAGGAGCCTCAGAGGCTGGGTAATTTAATTGCTTCTCAGAATCATCTCTTATCAAGTGCCTGTGGAAATGCTAACAGCACTTCTTGAACATTCTGTAAGACCTTGAATATTTTCTCTCTATCTTCAGAAGCTCTGAAGAAACATGGCTCTGCTAAAATATACCTTTTCATTCCTCATCCTGAATTAATTTCAATCAGTTCATTCTTAATAGTATGCAAATTACAATAATTAGCATTAATGAAAAATTGAAAGAAAACACTAGGAAGTTTCTGGAGAAGAAAAGCTTAAGGTCAAAAGCAAATACAAAAGCAAGGTAAGGTGCAGAGGTCCTGAATTACTTGTCCAGTATGCCCAGCCTTCAAGCATGTGCTTAGCTCTCGGCATTCATTTCAATTAAAACAGTCATGGCTGTCTCTCTAAAGCAACACTACAGGGGTTGTCAGGGACTGAAGCTGCAGTAAGGATCTAGTTTTGAAAAATATATTGAGCATTAGCAAAACATCCAACTGCACACAGTAGTTGAACACAGTTCAACACAGAGTTGAAGCCATCACATCTGTCTGACCAAAAAATTCCTTGCTCTGGAAGTAATACTACCCAAATAAAGGTCTTCCAGAAACTCAAAGGAAAGTTTTATTGCAGAAAAGGATGTGATATTTCTCCAGCTTCTATAGACACTCTGGATGATGGAAGGTCTTTACTTTTCTCTGCATTCTAAATTAGCTGCTCTGGAAAAAGCAAGCAGACTGTCTTCCAAGATGCACTCCAAGCATATGATGCCAGTAACAGCTTGACTTTCCTTCACTGTGCCACCACCTTTAATGGCTTTTGACAGAGAATACTTCATCTTTTTTTTTCCACAGTAAATTAGCCCTCTGTTTCAAAGTTGCAATGCTTAAGGTCAGCCACAGTTTATCCACTATGTAAATATTAGCAGGCTGCTTCTGTGTGCATTAGGCTCTGAATCTGGAAAAGCATTTGGGGTACTGGGAGGTTACTGTTGTTCCTGACTCTGCTGCTGATCTTGGACCAACATCACCAGAGCAGACCTGCCAAGGAGCAGGAAAGGAGAGCCAATTTTAGGCTGCATTCTTTTATTGCTACATGGAAAACAAACCTGCAGGAATGGTTCCCTCTATCAGTAATGCAGAAAATGTAACAAAGAAAAATAAGGAAAATAAATCCATCCTGTAAAATGCCTGCAGAGATGCCAAACCCTACAAACACAAATTAATTGACAAAGATAAGATAAGATAAGAAGAGGCTGGGTGTGCAGAAACACTAACAACCAAGTCCTGTGCATAGATAAGGTATAAGCAACAACATGATCAGGCAGAGTTGGAGGCTGAGATTTGAGCATTTCAAGTAAGTAGCATCAATAGCAATCTGCCTTTTGGAGGGCATGGGAACCCTGAGTCTGTTCCTCCCCCGCCCCCAGAAAAGAGAGCTGAATAAAATAAATATAAACACATGGATTTACACTATTTTAGTGAATGCTGGCCAGATTCACCTCTGTACTCTACTAATGCGAAACAGTTTATCCACCTAGGTTAATCAGACAGATCACCTGAGCTTAAGGTCACTTTTGCTTAAAAGGGGAACCAAAGCAACTGGGATATAGTAGGGTAGGCTTTAGTAGATTTTTAGCTATATCAGCATGCATCAGTACATTGATGTTTGTGGACCTATTTATAAATTTTTAAAAGGAATTGTACCAGTGAAGAGTAAAAATAAAGATAAGCATGTAATCTGAAGGTAATTATATATTTCAGTGCATTTTTATCTGTCCCTCACACCCCAATATAAATGCTTATCTACTCACTCAAACCTCCTAGAGCCCTCCACCTACTGAAAAAGATGTCTCTTTCCTGGCTGAAATGCAACAGAGGTGATTGAGGGCAAAATCCTATTAAAGTAGCACCTATGTTGCTAGAGAGCTGGATTTGAGCACACAACTACCTTGTGCTTAAAACATTATAGAAGGTCTAAAACCTGACAAAACTGCTTGGGGTCCAGGGCAGCTCAGTTTATTTATGAACTCAAAGACCAATTTCAGCTGGAAGGGCCCCTTAACGGTCTGTCCTCCTTGCAAGGACATCCTAGACCTGGCCAGGGATGCTCTGGTTTCGCTTTGCAGTCTCATGCCAGTGAGCTCAAAGGTGGTCTTAAGAAGCCCTTTGCAAACTTTCACTTGGCACTCACCTGCAGATCTCATTTTCGGGTTCCTCCAGCCCAAACTGATTATCAAAAGCCAGTTGGATCCTGGTGCTCTCTGGGGAGTGGAGCCGCCACGTCAGCAGGAGGTTCCTGGGGTAGCTGCTGGGGAAGCGAGGACTGTGGATGCAGCCATTCCCTGCCACGCTGATGGTCTCTTCTTTTCGGTACAAGTCTGTGAGGTGATTGCTCTCTGTTAGTAGTCACAACTTGTAGAAATTAGTATGTTGTTCCAGTTACAGGAAGGCAAAAAACACAACAGTTTATAACACAGCACAATTATTTGCATTTCAAGTCTATAAAAACTTGGGTCTAGGAGCAGTTATTATTCAATAGGAAGTACAGTGTATTTTCTCTTAATTCAATCCCCTATTAAACAGTAAGAACAACAGAGCTCAAGTATATAGACTCTTTATTTTACAAGAAAGGTATAATTATTTCTACATTTATATTGATTATATAAATTCATTCTCACCAATTGGTTTTAAAACAGAATTAAACTTTAATAAAAGCTTAAGAACAATCAAGTAAAACAGACTGAAATAAAAATTGTAAATAGTCCTGCTGCCCAAATTTTGTGCTCTGGGGAACAATGCCCTCTAAACAAAAGAAGCAATGAAAGGCTGCAGGAAAGTGAGTATGGGTGAATTTAAATTTCTTTAATGTGCTTAAGTATTTGCTCCCAAGAACATGTATAAAGTCATGTTTTGATTTTATTTATATGGTTTGAACCACTTTCTGCCTATGGTCCGTTTACTCAAACAGCTACTCCATGCTTATACTGATGCAACTGAGGCCAGACCCTATTCCATCAACCATCTTACTCAGTAACTTCAGGACAAATTGCCAAGTCTTTACTTAATTAAAACTCCACAGCTTTTGCCTGAGCAAATATTCAACTGTTCCTAAAGTTTACTTATACCGAGGTAAAACCTCTGCTTTTGTAAATCCATGGCTCCAAGGATTACAGAAACTGTCAAGACACAGATCTCTTAAAGTCAAAATGTCTTTTCAGTTGCACCACGCACTTGCACTGCCCAGCTGTTTCTGATACTGGAATTTAAGTCAGTTTGCATCAAAGAACTGCAAATAACTAGTCTTCTGTGAATTGACAACTTCAGTATGGGGAAATTTTGAGGATCAGAAAGCTCCGAGGCAACATTCAGATCACAGCAGGTTTCAGTTCCCAGTCACGACATGCACCTCTGAGCCTCCACCTGTGGGACAGCCACCTGTGTTCCTTCCCCACATGATGTGTGGGGACCTACATGCATTTGGACACTTTTTTTCATGTAAACACCCAAACTCTGGTGTCTTTGTCTTAAACTGAACATCACTCTGCTGAATGCCACCTCAACCTCCAGTTCCACTGCAAGCAGTAGAAATAAAACACTTGTGCCTTCTCCTGAATCTGGCTACTAAGGAAGAACAAATGGGGGTAAAATATCTCCACCAGGCCACTCAGTGAATGCTGGAAATACAAAACCAAAGCAACCAGCCGCAGCCATCTGTCACACACACTAATCTAAGTCTTTACTTTTAAAATAAAATCTAACGTGTGACTGAATTTTTCTAAGTTCTTCATATGAAATAAATATACTTGTTTTATTAATACTCATTGAAACCAGGAATCCAGACAAATGGTACAAACTTCTTGATTAGTACATCTATTTTTCAGGTTGCTTTTCACTGGTTCCTGGCTGTAAACACCACCCAGCATACAGCTATAAGCAAAGCATGGTTGTCTAACCATTAATTGTGCTCTTCTGACAGCACAGCAATTGTAAACACTCTGAAATTCAGAAGAAAAAATTTTGTGTTTCTCATAAAACTATCTCTATGGACCTAATTGTGACATCTTTCTAAGATGCTTTCACACTGTGAGCCACCCTTTCTAAGCAAACACAGCTCTAGCTCACAAAGTGCAGAACTAGCCAGGGTTTTTTTGTTCTAACAAAAAAAATTGCATTGGAAAAGTGCCAGTTTGATGAGAGTAAAGACCTCCCACCTATTAGTTTTGTTGTGATTTTCATCAGGGACATCTATGCTGAATTCTGTTTTGTATTTGCTTTTATTCAAAAAAAAAAAAAAAAAGGTGGGGGGGAAAAAGACATCTGTGCAGTTTTGCTTTTTTTTTTTTTTTTTTCCTGATCTGGAATGAAACAAAATGTCCAGCCAACACTACTGAGTTCTTACTGAAATCCTGAGGACCTCTGAACTCTGAAAATACCCAATACACTAAGAGGACACTATTTCACAGGACTATCCAAAACATCCAAGAAAAGGGATAAAAATAGAAGAGATCCTATGATAACAAATTCTAGTAAAAAAATTCATTCCCTAAGTCAGAACAAAAGTTACTGTGTAAAACATGGCAAAACTCATCCTGTGCCTGAGAGTCCATTACTCTTCTCTCTTGAACAGCAAACTATTGCCATTTTCCCTCTGTCACCATGCATTTCACTATGTGGTTCAATCTGGTTCATGATTCTGAGGGAAAGGTTCCCTTTTCCCAGGCAGACCTAGCACAGGTTTTATCCTCACGTCAACAGCTGCTGAAATTAGAGTTCTGGGGACAGTAACTCTGAAATGTGCTCATACATATACCCCAAAGAAAACAGCTGTGCACACAGCACACTAACTGAGAATGCTCTCTTGTACATCAAGAAGAGGGTCTGTCACATCTTTTCATTTAAGTTAAATCTGAATGGCACAGATTACAGTGCTCTGCCTGCAAGGCAGTCACAACTGACCAAGACTAGTGCTGAAATGTTATGGCTAGCACAGCTCTGCAGTATCCAATTTGCACAGGTACATGAAGCAATAAAGCTGCCCATGTTATGAAGCTTAAAAATCAAAGCACAGTGACTTGCTATTTCCATCATGGTAAATATGGCAATTATAAAGTCGTTGTAGAGGAAAGGCTGGAGAGAAGTATGGGGATAAAATTCTCACTATAGTAAAATAAGAGATGCTCAAATATTCCACTCTGAGGAAAAGTCCTTTCCACAAAGGAATAAAGTATATTTGATGAGAATGGCCATAAATACTGTTTCTATAGCTCACACGGGATGAAATTTAAAGCTATTCAGAGCCTTCACCTGATGCTTCAGGAGCTCTGAAGCAGCCTGATTCCCTCTCACCCTCCTCACCATGCACTAAATTACAACCTGAAGTGGTATAGCCAGCACTGTAGTCAAACACATAAAAATTTCCTAAAGTGATTTTCATTGGGATTTCACAGATAGAACACAGTCAACACAGAGTTTCTCCCAGGAGGTTGGCTCCTCATGAATCAAGCATCTGGGAAACAGCTTGAGGAGAAGTGAGCAACTCTTGCACCTTTTGCATCAATAAAGCTATGAGACTGAAGTAAGACCTTTCCAAGGAGACAAGCATTGTCCTCATCAGATACACTGGGGAAACTCATGGAACACATATTCACCAAGGGGAAAGTCAGAATAAAAAGCACTTAATAAAAGATATAGGCAAAGGAAAAGACCGTGTGTCTTTCAAGGAACTGGACTGTCTTATATTGCAAGACAACACAACACAATGCAGCACTACACAGTGTCCTGGATGTCACATTCTAACTGTATTCCATAATGCTTTATGGGAGTAAATAAAACATGACAGTGCATAATGCACTGCCTGTCACATTTACTAAAAAGCATACAAAATCATTTCACAATGAATAAAAGCAGGTGCTAAGTCATAAGGCAAAAAGGCCATTTAGGGTATAAACAGAAGGAGGATATTCTAGATGGCAGAAACCACAAACATATCCTTGCACTGGGGGAGAAAAACTATCTCATAAGGAAGATGAGTGGGAAGGAATCAGGAAGACATCCTTTTTGGTGAGGCAATTCCCTTTAGAGAGTCTGAGCTGATTGTGAAGCAGTTTGCTCTATATTTTATTTATCTGAACTAATCTCTCCTTTTTTCCCCCCTCTAAATTCTTTCACAACTACTAATTTTAAACATAATGGCATACATGATAGTCCAGCTGTCTAAATTAGAGGAGCTCCCATTCAAATGCTCAAGGCAACTGCATTTTCCAAAGTGCTTGCCTTCCTCCCCCTGCAAGGAGTGCAGCTGGGTGTCAAGAGTGGAAACTGGGATGTACAATTCAATATTCAGGAAAAGGTGCTTGTCTCAAGACAGTCCCCACCATGGGTGCCCAGTGCATACAATGTTTTTCCCTTTCCCAGTGAAGCCATGTTGCAGGGGCAGGAAGAATCAGAAAGACAAATTTCACCCTGTGTTTACTCTGGATGCCTGCACTTTTTTGTGAGCTTTAGCAACATATCAACACTTTCCTCTTAAAGCTACTCCTCCTAGTCATGACATGGCTATTTACTACAGACAGAAGTCTGCTTGTATCACCATCATTCAACAGACAATGAATTCCTTGACTAAAACAACAGTAATAATAATTTAAAAAATCCCAACCAACCAAAAAAGCAATTTCTAACTGACAATAGCTAATCTGACATCTATTCTGTGATATATCCAGCAAGGAGAGTCTTTAAGTGTCTATTCCTTTAGAAAGAAAAATTAAGAAAATTACCTTGTCTAAGGACCTAGACAACACTATGGAATACTTAGCTCCACACTTCCAAGGTTTCTGGAATTTCAACACTTCTAGCGCCTCCTAAGGTGTTGCCTTGTGTGTAAGTTTGCTTCTGTCTTTCCTCCCCTTGGGGAAGTTGGCCAACTAACTTTGATACAGCAGTAAAGGCTGAAAAAATACCACACTCTGAATGTATTATGACAAGAAATACACCCTCTGAAATGCTATCGAGCATAAACTCATGAGCTCATCCTCGGGTACAGCTGAGGACAGATTTTCTGAGAAACATGGTGAAATTCATTTTATTACTTATGAAAGTATTTGTTATTTCAGGAAAGGACCTTGGGATTTTGCATGTGGGAGTTTTCCAGATATAACTCTCCTCCTGCATTGCTGTTGTCTTAAAAAAAAAAAAAGTATACAGCAGTCAGTGGTTTGCCACCAGTTTTTAAACAAATGAGATAACCTTCAGGGAGAATAATAGTTCTTCAGCTCCTCCAGGTGAAAATTAGCCTGATCTAAATAGCTGAATCCAGAGAGAAGCAAAGAACAGTAAAACACTTTTGAATCCAGACCACAAATCAGTTCATCTCAGGGACAGGCATGCCAAACAAGTATTTATGGTAGCCTGTTCATGCAGTCACTGGATTTGTTTTACTCCCCACCCTCCTGCAATACACAGAAACTTTGTTATCCATAAGGTTCTGTGTAAATCAGATGAAAAGATGACAGAGTTCATTGTACAAATAGTGTATGCCATAGATGGTCACAGCTTGTTGGGAAGATGTAAAACTGTAAGATCATTTTCCTTGGTAAAAATAGAGAGCTTTTTTAAATTTGCTTTTTATTTTTTTGTGGGTTTGTTTGTTTAAATAGATATAAACAATAAAATGAATCCTAGACAGTGAACACAACATCACACTTCTGCTTTCTAATGCAGAATATAATGCTATATGGTAGTACCAGTCCTAGACATCTCTGTCCTTTTAATGACAGAGGTCCAAGTCACCTAAGTCAGCTCTGCTCCCATTACTATTCACCAAGAAGTTCTCCAAGAAGGCAAACCAAAGAAGGGAAAGCATTGGGATGGTCAGTGATAAAACAGATAGAGCACACTCCAAGCCAGGCTAAAAGATCCAAATTGTCCCTTAAAGAGGCACTAAACTGAGAAAGAGCCACCCTGGTATAAGGATGTATATGTAGGAGTATATTAAAGCAGTCGATCCATCCAAAACATCACTTCAAGTTGCTTTCAGCTTTATACAACTTCAATAACCCCATTTATTTCAAGGACACAACAAACTTATAGTTATGCTCATACTTAAGGAGTTTGCTGGATCAATAGTCAAAAAAAGAGAACAGCATTTTAACACCACCTAACATGTTTCATACCACCCAGCAAATGAGCAATTAAAAAGTGAACCTAAATCCCATGGGAGCTTCGTTGGTTTGTCACTGGACTTCAAAGAAGAAGCTCCAGGTACCTGTTTCTTCTCTTTTCAACAGGCCTCTTCTTTTTATCAGGAGCATGAAAGCTACTCCAAGCAACATCACAGTTCAAATCTAAAGCATGATCTGTTCTGTCACAGAAGCAATATCAAAAGATGCTCTGTGCATGTTCAGCTAAATTCAGACCTTGCCATGTAATCAGTTCACTCCAAGTCCCTGAGCTGAGTGCAGATCTTTGCTAGAATAATATATCCACAGAGGATTTACAAAAGAAACAAAACCGAGCTTTAGTTGAAAGAAACAACAGCAGTACAGAAGGTATAAAAGAATGAAAACATCCCAAACATCTAAAATTCAGTTCAGAGGCATCATCCATTTGGTAACAGAAGGGTTAGTAGGCTGCCTGTGGTTCTGTGCAGAGTAACCCCACTAGTCTTGGTGGTACACAATCTGTGGTTGAACATGACCTCAGCAAGGACCACTTATGAGAATAGTAAATGAGCCTTTGATAAGGAAGTCCAGGCACATAATTCAATGAGACACCCTGTCTCTATGCTTCTCACTATAATAAGCATAGTTTTATTTGCATTTAGTAATACTATTTTCCCTGTGAAATGATCACCATCATAACTGCATTTTGCATACAGAACTAAAAAAAAAATAAAATCTTGAAATGAAGAACAGGCCAGACTGCATTTTTGTGGGGTGAAGGCTCTTCTGTCTGCTTCAGTGAGGGCCTTCCGCAGATGAATACTGAGAAAACAATTCCTTAATTGTGTTTACAAAGACACCAAACTCAGAGCAGTTTGCTTTTAGCAGTGACTTGTATTACTTGCTTTTATTTGACTTCTTGATAGAGATTTTCTTCTATACAAAAGAACATCTTGAATGTCTTATAGTAAAGCAAAAGTGTCTTTAGAAAAGTAACATATGTTAGGCCAACATTTAAAACACTTTGTTAACTGCTAGCTCTTTCCTGATGTAGTGTTGCAATGCACTTCTGTTGGACTCTTAAACCAACAGCAAACTGAATGTTGTATATTTATGTATTTTTTTCTTTGGGATTTCATAATTAAGTATGAAAGAAGAAAATGTGTATAGGAAGAATGCGTTGATCAAATGATGTGCAGTAAGACTAATGATTATGAGCATAAAAACACATAAAACCTTGAGAAACCATGAGAAAAAAAAATACATAAGGAAATGGTTCTCCTGGTGCTGCAAAGAGTTAAGGGAAACATGATAACTGAAGCAGATGTTTGCAGTGAGTGCCAACATCTTTGTAAGAAGGCTGGTACATAAAATTTGTGTAGTGCCTTGGACAAGATGGTGCCAATTAGAGACACAATTGTTATTAAGCACAAATATCAACACTGGACATTGGCTCATAATGTTTTGCAAAGAAATAGCAAACTGTCAACTTAGACACTCTGAATTTTCCTGTTTAGGCAGTGACTTCACGAAAGTAGACCTTAATGGGAAGCTTCCTTCAAATTCTCCTGAAAATATATTTTCATGTATATACAAAAACATATTCCTTTTCCATTTTCCCTTTGTTATTTTTCAGTTTTTTACAACCAAACATAGACTTTTTGCTGCATAAGTCCAGCACAGCTCAGGTCTAAAAAGAGAATTTGTTTTAAAATACTGTTTTAGAAACTGTTCCACTCAAGCACTTCTATGTCTGAATAAGACATGGAATTTTCTTACAGAAAAAAATGCTGATAGAAGGAAAAAGAAAATCCAATCAAAAGAGGAAAGTCTTCTCATGCTGAACATATTGTAGCAGATAGATAGGCAATTACAGAGTGGAGGTCACATATTGGGGCATTAGGCAGTAAAAAGAGATCTGTTCCACAGGACAAATCAAGGCAATTTTCTGTTGTGATGTGATGTTTCCTTACCCTCTGTGTCAGCATTGAAGATACAAAATCTCTGAAAGGGAGTGAAAGGTCACTTCCTATAATAGAAAGTCTGGCAAAAGTATTCTAACAGCATTTGCCATGGGCATGGTTTTTTGTCTCTTAGAGTCCATATATCAACTAACTGTGCAAAGATAAAAGCTTATGGGGATACTTCAGTCGCTTTAAGGCAAGCACATTAAATACGGAATTACCATAAAGTTACCTCAACATTTTTGTAAAAAATGTATATCTCATTGCATTAAAGTATGATTGTTAGTAGTCTGTTCTTTTTTGTAGAGTAGCCTAATATCTAAAAAATGAACTCTATTCTGAAAATCAGGACACAGCTTAATCTCCTCCAAGGAAAAACAGAAGCCTGTGTTGTGATTCTTCTATTTGCTCAAGAAAATTCAGACCACTTCTGTCTCCTCTCAAGGGATGGATAGGTTCTGGATATTGCTTAAAAGATGGCTTGTCCATTTTCCAACGAATGGATGGAGGTAAAATGCAGCAGAAATTCTTGGCACAAGGACCAGAACTCAAGATTAAGCCAAAAAATTAAAGATCCAGCAGCTTTTCTACTTTCTACTCCAAGGCACTCTGTCATCAGTCTGTGACAATTCAGACCAGAGCGGAGTACACCATGGCCTCCTTTCTGCCCCCATGTCTCAGTTTTCATCTGCTGAAAACCACAGCACTGGTGCAAGGAGAGCAGAAGACACTGAGATCTTTTCCTGGAATGAAGGCAGAACACGAGTAGGGCCACCAGGGCAGCTTTACATCATTTAGATAAAACCCATGTTGAGAAACAAAATTCCCAGTCTGGAAAGTAATTTAAGTCATGCATACTGAAAGTACTGAGAACTTGAAAGTGCGGGGGATCTTTCCTGTAAGTGCTTAGGATTTTCTCTGGCATCAGAATGCTGCAGAGCTGTCATGTGGATAGATACTGCAATTCAACAAAGTTTCCAGGCACATAAAATTCTTGGCTGTGGCCTTCTTTTATTATTATGATCTTGTACCAAAGGATCATTTAGACATTTCCTTAGTCCTTTACCTAGGAACAAAACTACATGTCATTGGAGTGCAGGAGAGCTCATTCACTGGCAGTATTTAGGGACCAGTGGCTGGGAAGATGATACTGGTGTGTCTCAGCATAGCCCACAAGCTCAGGAGCTGCTGTACCACAAGCAGCAACCATCTGTCATACCAGTACAGACACATCCTGACCACCATAAGCCAAAACCAAAACTGGAAGAGGAGCTTGCTTCAAAGATTTGATTTACACACCTAAGCTCCCCAAGTCCTTTCTGGAAAAACAGCTGTTTGGCTCATTACCAAGAGGAAGTTATGGGAAACATTCCTGCTAGGCTGAATGGGGGGATGTTGATGAAAAAAAAGGAAGAGCCTAACTTACTCTTAGGTTTGTTAAGTTAGAGGCATAAGAGATCCTATGTGAGCAGATGAAAACACACTGAAACCTGTGTGGAGACAATGATAATCAAGACTTTGCTAAGACTCCACAGGGAGCAGACATTATGCATCCTTATGTTCTGAGCAGGGCTGAGTATACTGTTGGCAAATCAGGATGTAATTAAATAATCCTTCACTTTCATAGACCTTCGATGAACTCTCACTTTTAAACAGAAAGCTGGAGTCCCCCATGCAATTGCACTGGAGACAAAGCCAAACTTCAAAGTCATCCTTTGACTGTGGATTCAGTGAAATGTTTGACTAAAAAAAAGAATGGAGCGGTTACAATGAAAAATTCAGCCGTCTTTCCCTACAGATCTCACTACCAGGAACACAAAACGACACATTTCAGTCCTCCAACTTTCAGAAGACACATGAGATGAGTTAAGGTTAACCAGCAGACACCACCAGCACCCCTTCACATTATAGCTTCCAGAGAAACACGGTGAAGCAACCAAACACCAAACCCAGTTTGCCCCCACCTAGCTGAAAGTATAATAGTAAGGAGAAATGCCTGTAGATATCATGGCAGAAGATTTAAGGGAGCAATGTCAGGTTCTGCTTTACACTTCCTGATTGCACAGCAAAAAAGGAGAGATGCACACAGTGGCATGTGCATGTGCCTGCACAGCAGACAGTACTTGGATGCTTGGCTGAGGCATGACCAGAATAGGTCCCTGAGAGCACGTGGAACCCAAGAAATCAACACCAAGCCACCAAGGCTTGCAACCTGCAGGTGAGAAGGTCTGACTTCCATCTGTTTTAGACAGGGAGGCCAAAGGGGACTATTTTACTCCTGTGTCACCCCAGTTCTGTGCTGGTACTGATGCTGCACATCTGGGTGAACACCATGTGCTGAGATCCTGTCTGCTCAGAAGGCACAGCTGTGTGTTGACTATTAAACACAGCTCCGAGCAGCTGCTTGGCCAAAGAGGAGCCAGATAAAAGGCTTATGTAACAGAGATAAAAAGGGTGAGAAAGTCCAGTAAATACAGTACTCACATCATTTCATTAACACCCGGAATCAGAGCTATTGAATGGAGACAGGGACATACTGCACCATTTCCTGAAAACACACACTAATTCTTGAAATGCATAAGCATACCTTGGCACTCATTGGACTATCCAAACAAATGGCTTTTACTCAATTGGCTTTGCATATTTTTTTGGCATCTAGAACTACAATCCAGTACGACAAAAAAAAAAAAAATCTCTACTTATAACAGCAATGGAATATACAATGTGAGAAAAATGTTTTTGTTCATGTGTTTGACACAAGAAAGAAAGAAACATTAATCTTGGAAGAGTAAATATGAAAGCTGGATTAATGACAAAATTGGTCTCAAAATTGTATTTTTCTGATTTCTATTTATTAGCAAGAATTCCAGAGACCACCTTTTTTATTGTTTGAACTTCCAACCTGTTTCACTTATTCATCCTTAGATTATCTCAGTCTTTTCTATGGAAGCCATGGAAGAACAGTCCATCAAAGGATGACATTTTAAACCTTTCTTGATTTAGAGACTTCAGAAGTCCTATTTTACAGCAGACACTCTAGATTACACAGCAGTAACCATTTTTGGATTTCCTAGGGTGAAATGTTCTGGGTCTTTTTATAGTTTAGACTGTAAATAAGAAAATAACATAAGTATGACCTTAAATAACACCTTGTACAAACTATAATTAAGTAACTGACAACTTTGGTAAATGACAGCTTCATTGCATGTTACTAAAATCAGTTGTGAGCAGTTTAAGTACTCTTAGCAGCACTACTGTCCTATCATTTGCTGGCCTATATACTGATTTGCTTTATTTAAAGTGGTCCATTTTTGCATTTTCATGGTGCTCCCCATCTCACTCAAGCTCCATCTTTCTCAGACCTTTAGTGCTCATTTCTACTAAAACAAAGTCCCTACCTGGTAAACCTCATGAGTTGTTAGGAACACTGATACACTCCATAATTCTCCTCTCTGCTCGCAGCTGCACTGGGCAGCTCCAAGCACCAGTGAGATGCTGGACTTGGCCACAGTGGAAGGGGAGGGGAGCAGACACCAGCTAACAGAGGCTGCAGGAGCACTAGTGGAATCACAGCAAGACATTTCACACCACCTCCTTTCCACACAGCAGATTTGTCAACCCAGTCTTTGCCCTTTCATTGCCCAAAATGAGGAGCAGCATTTCAGAGCCATCGTTCTCACTGTGCTCCCCAAGGGCATCATGGCCTATGGATAGGATGGATTATACAATGGCACAGTCTGCCCATATCCATGCTCTTTTCTCAATTACAGGTCTGTAGGAGTTTTTTAAGCACACACTGATGGATGCAAACACTACCATGATTTGTGCAGCACCTATTTGCCAGGGAGAAGACAATCCTCCCACTCTCTTCCCCTCCTTCCCTCCCTGCCCAGGAGCAGCAAGGGTCAGTCCTGGCATGCACTGGCAGAAGGTGGTGGCATTCCCCAAAAAGCATCCAGAAACCCTAAAAGCCCAGCAGAACCCCAGGTTCCCACCAGCTGAGGGTTTGTCTGCTACACAGCTGCAAGGTAAAGGCTGAGAGTCTTCCCTGATTCATTCACTTAATTAAGGGACTGGTGGTCCCCCACCTGCCCGTTCAAGTCTAGTCACATACACACTTACTTGATTATTTCATACATAAAGCTTTAAATTAAATGCCTTTCTTCTTTCTTCTTACTTTTTAATGGATGCAGAGAACCATTCTGTCAAGAACAAAACAAATGCCTCACTAAACCCATCTCAATGGACAATTTGTTTCTCCAATGCAGCCTTTAAGTAATAAAGAAATAAGCATAACATTCGGCTAAGAAATAAAAATGAAAACACTCTAAAAAAAAACCCTTGCTTGTCTGAGGCATACTAAGATGTTAATAAACTCAGCTCAGACATTTACAAAAGAAGCTTGCTCACCAAATCCATTTTCATAGAGCAGGAAGACAGCCTGGAAGCAGACCACCTGTTTGTGTAAATCAGCAGCATCCCTACAGTGATCACAGCCATTTACACCAGCTGAGGGTCTGACCAGAGCCACATGTGGAAAGGGGGAGAGAAAACTTTAATCTGAGAAGGACCAGCAGCAGTAAGTGCCCAGTGCTGTGATTCACTGAACTCATGAGAAATTGAACTAAATTGGTTCAGAGGGAAAATTCAAGGTGTGCCTCTCTGACCTATTAAACAGAGTTGAAGAACCTATGCATGTTTTTTTTTATTTGCAGGTTGAGTTGGGGAAGATTCCTAATTATATCAACACGGGCTGAGTTGTTTGATTCAAAGGAAAATATCTGCATTTGTTTCTACACAAATATTAATATATTGGGGTTTTTTTTTGTCATTTCCAAATTATCTTCTGTACACAAACATAATAGCTGAATTCAGCAAAATTTATGATTTTCATTCACTCTTTTCACACTTTTAGTGCTGTTAGAATTTGCTGGGATGAGCAAGTCAGGAACCCTTGAAAGTCCCTCCCACATGCACTTCTATGTGATTCGGAGAATGTCAGCTCCTCAACCAGTGCAAACCAGTATTGCTCATGTGACCCAAACAGAGCTTTCACCCAGGCAATTGCTCCTGTCATGGTTTTTTCCTTACCTGGTCACACCTTTTGAACAAAATTGCCACTACTGCACAGAGCTAAAACATAGATTTTGAAGTAAGAATTTGACATTGAAATACACAGTTTACCATTTACAAAAACACTCAGATGCTATACCGTTTGTGAATGTCTGTTACTGACATAAACACATAGATACTTTCAGGGCCCTATTTCAAAATTCACCTAAAATCTTGTCAGTGGCAGATTCCTGTATATGATAATTGAATTTAGGGAATTTTTTCCTCCCTTTCTTTAATAATCTGAAATATTTCCATATGGCTATAACAAGACTGCTTTTGAGAAGGAAGTCCTGAAAGCAATGCTTACTAGTCATTAAAAGCCTAGGAATCAATTATATATGTGCTGAGTTCTTCACATTCTCCAAATACATGTTGCTGTTTTGTCAAGATACAGAATTATCAGTCTTTATGTACTATAGCAATTAATGAAGAAATCCAAGACTCAAAGGAGATAGCTCAGAAAAAAAAGAAAATTTGGAGGAGGTGGTTTCAAAAAGGTCCACTAGCAACACCATATTTTAAAAAGAAGTATTAACAGAAGAAAAAAAAATCCAAAACTCAAGCCAACTAAAGGTTTGAAAAAGATAAACAATAAAAGGAAAAAAAATTAAAAGCAGGGATTTGTTTTCTTAAATGAGAATGAAAATGATGGATATAATGATTAACTTCTTTCTCCCCCAAAAAGACAAAAGAGAAAAAAAGTTTGCAGAGGATGGCTTTCTACCCAAACACAACACATGGCTGATTATGGGGAAGTCAGAAGACTGTACCTTCTCTCAGAAATTAAGGAGCAGAATACAAAGGCACCTGATGCTACCATAAATATCTAAGGTTAGTGGGAGAACATGAAAGAAAGTATTGCTCTCTAAATTAAACAGTGGCAGATAAGAGAAGGGAGTTTTCTTGGCCGCTGGAAAAGATATGAGACATGTTAGAGCTATAAATGATTAGCATCATGTTAGTAGCAGAAATATTATTAATACATAATTACTTCCTGCAGACTAAGACCAAGGCTCTGTTATGCAGGTGTTGACAAACAGAATGGCAAAAAGACTGTAGTCTCAGGAGGCTATGTGTTGAAGAGATACCACCAAAGCAATCTAAATTACCTTGGGATTCAGACAAAAATTGCAGTTCAGAGAGATTGGACACTGGATTACTTTATAAAGAGAACCAATACATTTGTCATTACTCATATTATTTGTACTCCAAATTGTGGCTAAATACAAAAATACACTTGGGCATTACATTTGTTCTACAATTCTGGAAGAATTGTATTTCTTAACTTCACTGTAAAATTGCCACCTCTCTTCTTAGATATCTGTGAGCATCACACCTTCTCCAGGTCTTTACTTTCCACCTTCTGCCCCAGGCCAAATCCAGGAGATCCCAAAGACAGACTGACTGGACACGAATTACCCCTGATTCTGTTTGTACAGGACAATAGTTATTTTATGGCAGATCACAAAAGCTTTTCATCCAGCATGCCATGGAACATGTGTACTGTGACAGAAGTCAAAATGTTGATAGTTTGAATTTCTGTGCATGCAGAATTATACATTCACAGCCCTTTTTTGAGAATCTGCATACACAGCTAAGACATTTCTGTATGCATGCCTCTGATGATTTTTTTCCCCTAGATGAGTACATTTATGATTAAATTATAATAGTTTTCTACATAGCATTCTTAATGTCTAGACAGATTGATAGAAGAATATATTTTACTCGCGTTACTTGAAAAAGCTCTCTTACTGAAAGTAAACAGTGATTAAAGAAAACATAAACACTGCTTCTTCATTCAGAATTAAAACCACTTCATCTTCTTTCGTAGAAACTACGGAAAGAAGCAAGGCATACATGGCGCTGTTACTCCATAGAATCTGCTCACAGCACAAACAATTTTTAAGTGTCATCATATTTTAAAAGGAAGAAATGCAATTATCAGAATAGATGTGGATCTCAGTATGTTTTACTATCCCACTCACTTCCATTGCCAGGAATAAGAAAAACTAAGCTGAGATAAACTGAAATACTCCAACCACAATTAAGCAGCAATTAGTTACTAAAGGCTCCCTTGTTCTAATATTCTTTATTCTAGATTCTGTTTGATAATTGCAGAAGACACCCGATGGCTTAACCAAATTTTTGAACAAAAAATAGAGATCTGGAGAGAAAAAGCCCCATTTTCTTGCCAAGCAGAATTAGGGGAGGATAGTATTAGTTCATGTAGACTCTTTCTTAAGACATGATTTTATTATTCTTGAAGCTGTGCTAACTTCTTCAGTAACAGGACTAGGCTCCAATTTTTCATTCATGATGGATTTTGTTTCTGTGCTTCTTTTCTTTTCATCCTTGCCTCATAGCTGGGAAAGATGTAAACCATATAAACAGATGGGATTTTGCTACACTAGTTAACATGTTGATCAATCACATCATCTGCTGTGTGAGCCTTCCTTTTCCTCCCTCCCCTCTTTTTGCAATCACACAAAAAAACCAGCAGACTGCATGTATTATCATTGGTCAGGATGACAGGCAACACATTTCTCTATCTGCTTCCCCCTTTGAACATAGCAAGGTCTACAGAAGGTTTTCACACCTAACTCAACCACAGATACACAGTACTCTGGAAAAAAATGATGCACTGGTTTCTGCTGTGCAGTGTACAATGCAGGACAAACGTGCCCACAGCTTCCTGGAATTCTTCCTCCTGGCCTGGCAAGGAGCATGTCACAAGTGCCTAGGGACACCTTCAGTGACAAGATGTCTCTCCATGGTATGGCTGTTGCTTTTAAAATGCATCATGGCAGCAACTTGTAATCCTCAGGATTCAAGGTGTTTCCTGAGCTAGGCACCATATGGTTACATAAAACCCTTCTGCAAAAGCTGCTGTGATGACAACTGGAAGGACAGGAAAAGAACTGGAGATGGAGCACAAAAACCACGTAACTGCAACAATGACAAGTAGTAGAAGAACATATAAAAAGCCCATAATTTGCCAATAGAAAAACACTATTTGGTCTAAGGGTAGAAAAGGAAGTTCGCAAGAAAAATTAACATTTTTAGTTAGACTATTTGAATTGGCTTTAAAATATCAAAATGCCTTTGGGCACACAGGATTTTCATTGATCCTCTCTCTTTTTGTGTCCAAGTCTCACTGGTGAGGTTTAGAAGTGGATGTTTTAAGATCTCCCTCATTCTCATGCCAGACTGGGGAGTGGAGGAAGGACACTGTCCAGACTTCTGGGCCCAGAGCTTTTCTCCTGGAAGTGAGCACCTCAAGGAAACTGGAGAAGAGCTAAACCACTCCTGACTTAAACAACAGGCTTCCTTACTGCATGCCAATGAAATGTCAGGGATGGACTCCATTTTTGAGCAAAATCTGTAAATAGAATCTTACCTACTTTATTGTAAGAATTTTTAGCAGTAATCAACACAAACAGATTGCAAAGCTCTTCTAGGAGCTCTGATGCTGCTGTTCTCTAAAGACGCTCAGGAAGACATCACACAGCTCCCTGCCTTAAAAACTGCTAATAAAAGCAGGCTTTAATTCTGAAGTGCATTCAGAGCACATGGGGGAGCAAAATCAATGCTTGGTTAAACAGATCAAGGAAAACAACTCCTTGGCAAAGTAACCGTGTTTTTCAGACTCCTATGTGCCCTGTTCAAACGCTACTAAAGTCAATGCAAAAGCCCCCCAGGGAATTTAAAAGATTAAAAAAAAAAAAGGAAAAAAAAATAAAATCCAAACCCAAAACGTTGACCAAGTCCCATTTAAAATCTAACCACCATACACCTCATATTCTCTGGACCCAAGTGTTTTAGTATGAGAATCAGATTAAGGTATACAAGGTCCCTTCAGTGAGTACACATATTGGTGAGAGAATTCTGCCAACCATCAAGATTTCAACAGAAATATCACTTCTGTTTACTGTTATCTGAAAGATAGCTTCTAATATTTAAACATCAAAGGAACTGAATATATCCCAGCAAAACTACTAATCTTTAAAGGCAGAATAAAGCAAATGTTTTCAACACAATGAGAGACTGAAGATTTCTCAGTATTATCTTACTATTGTTCAATAATCTGTGTCCATTCAGGGGTTGCAGCACATGCGTAAAATATTGAAGAAAAAGAAATTGCATTACAGACGTGACAACAGTATGGATGCAATCGACTCTTGACTTTGATTCTTTTGAAGGGAAAAGGCTGAAAAATGGGGCTGTATTTGTGGTAAAACCAATGAAAAAGTGGTTAGAAAAAGATAAGAAGAAAAAATGCTACCGTTTCCCTTTTAAAGTGACATCTGATCTGGAATATAAAGATTCAATTATTATTTAGAAAGCTGTGATCTGAACAGACCTTTTCCTAAACCTGAAAAGAAAAAAACACTCCAGCATTACACCATTAACTTTTATTTCACCTTTTTTTTTAATTTTTGTGATTAATTTGCCACTAGAAAGTGGTTACTAAAAACATATATTAATATCAGAATTTATTTTAAAAACTTCCAAACCTTTCTTTAAAAAAATACATGGAATACAGGCAAAGAAATTAAAGAGAAGAGAAGCAGTGGACAGAAATCATAATATCAAAAATTACTGATCTTGCAAAAGCATTATGCACTATGTAAGAAGAAGGACTTGCTTCTCTTCAGAATACAATTTTTTAATGCAATACTCATTCATTTCTGCTAAAGAGAAACCATGCGCAATGCTATTTTGGTCTTCTTAACTTCATCACCAAAATGTGAAAATCTTATGCCTACTGTAGTCTTGCATGTATTTGTGACTAGATTCAAATAATTCAGAGCGTTTTTCTTATAAGTCAGGCTCTTCTGCAACATTTTCATTGACATCTTCTATGTCTAGGTATTGCAATTACCTTAGAGAAACAGACTCAGGACTGACTAGGGACCCAAGATCTGAACTTGACACATTCTTTCTTCCACTGTTTGCTTCAGCAAAGTCTTTGCACAATGTCATGGTTTGACACTGGCAACAATGCCAGCGCTCCCATGAAAATGCAACTTTTCTGTTGAATGCTGTGAAATGTGATCAAGAACAGAGCAAAACAAGCTCAAACTTAATAACAAAGGAAAAGAATTTTATTAAGCTACTACTACTATTACTACTATATAGGAAAAAAAAGAAAGAAAAAAAAAGAAAGAAAAAAACACACACAAGATCAAAAATGAAAACCTTCCAAAACATTCCTCCTCCCACCACCCAACTCCAACAAACCACAGTGAGACACATTTGGGCCCTTCATCACTATTCAATATAATCAATACTGAGTCCATCAGGGGAGAGAGGAGTCTCCCTTGCACCATAGACCCCCCGGAAACACAGCTGCCACTCTCTGTGTTTCCATGTCACACATGGCACCGCCCGGAGAAAAAGGTTTGCCAGTGTGACTCTCTCCTTTCCATGCACAGTGCTCTCACTACCGATGCATGGGTGGAAAGACTGCTTTTAGGATTTTTCTTTTCAAGGATACTCTGCCAAGAGGGAAAAAAAACAACAGTTCAGTTTTTCATTTTTTGGGACCACAGTCCCTCCCATTTTCTTCCTCCCCTGGGGCCGAGGGTCTCAGGAACAGAGATCTTCTCTTCTTCTCTGAAGACGGGGGGCATCACCACAAACCTCCCCAACTTTTCTCTGTTCGCTCTACTCCTGTGTTTTCTTCAGCTGCTGAATCAGGTCTCTTGGCTCACCAGCATCCTCCTAAAATACAGTCTCTCTCTTGGAGGAGAAAATCAGTTCAGTCTATGGCTAACAAGAAAAAGTCCAGCTAGAAGCCACTCCATCATCTCCTTCCACCCTTCGGCCTTACCTCAGCCAGGCCTCGGGCCTTCCCCTCCCCCGCCCAGCGAAGAGCCAGGCAGGGGAGAGTCCTGCACTGCACCCTGACCGGAACCAAAGAGAGCGAGTTCCCCTGGGAATTCTGCTTTTAACCCCTCTGTGTTCTCAGAGGCGTGTCCACCCTCCATTGGTCACCCTAAGTGTCAATATCCAAATTGACCTCTTCCTTCCAAGAAGATTCTTTTTCCATGTCAAATCACGACACACAATACCAAATTTCCAGAAATAAAAGTTAACAATTAGCAATTGGGATTAAATATATTTTTGTGACAACCAGCAAGCTTTATGGAACACTAGGATAAATAATTCCCAAAGAGAAAGAGTTTCTACAGAGAATAATCTAGTCATAACCAAAGCTCAGAGCAGTATTGTTTCTCTGTGTTTTACATGTGTCACTGATACAAGAACTAGTGAATATTACTGTGAAAAAGGAACTCGATAATGTATGAAGAGAATTATTTTTCATGCCTCTTAATTGTTCCTAAAGGTGCCAAAACACACTACACTAATTCCAAGACAGGTCTGGGGGACACACAGGACTGCCCTCATTCAGCCAGTCCACGGCTGAAGATAGAGAAAAATACACAGACAAAGGAAGTAAGATTTGGGATCCCCCTCTTTCAAACCTCACTGAAGAGGTGATTTCAGAGCAGTTGTGAGATAACAGGCAGCAGTTAGGTATCTGATTAATAAATAAATAAAAATTATTTACCAAATTAAATTACCAACAAAATTACACCAAATTAAATCACACCAAACCCAAGTAATTATCTAAATCCATGATCTATAGGCTATAATCACACTGTCAGTAAACAAAAAGGAAGAGAAAAATGGGGACAAGGTAAATATTGATATGTATCTAAGAATCAACAAATACATTCTTGCCAGACAAAGAGTTCACAGATGATAAAATCAAAACAGAGCATCATGAACATCCATTTTAACTTTGACAGGATACAGGCTATAGCCCGCAGCCAAAATGGTTCTGCAAACAGCAGAACAAATGAAGACTGGTTTGCTTCTGTCTCTCTCTTGCTTCCTCAACTTCTGAGTTGAATTATGCTAAGACATTCTGCTATATTTGCCTTTCTCCTTATTAATTTTACTTCACAGCACTTGGCAGCATTCTAAAGACCACTCTAGCAAGGAGGTCCCAAAGATGTTATGCCTGCAGCACTTCACTGATGTCTTCAAGGTCATGCAGTAAAACACTGGCAGAATGGGCAGAATAACCTGACATGAACAGCAAGCACCTGACCTTCAAGGGTTCACGGTGAGCATTTTCCAAGGACAGTCCCACTCTCAGTTTCAGACTGAGTGTCTTAGTAAGAGGGATCAGAGAGATCTGTGGAAACCAGATAATGCCAAAATCGTCCTTTCTTAACCTCAAATGTGAAGATCAGAGATCAGGAGCTAAATGACAAAATGCTGCAGTGGATTTTGCGTGGCCAGGTTGGTAGCAGGGGTGAGAAGCTGCCAGATGCTTCCCCCATGTCTGGCAGAGCCAGTCCCAAGACAGATGTGCTGCTGGTCAAGACTGGGGCAATTAGAAATGGTGATAACACCTTTATGATAAGGTTTTTAGAGTAAGAAAATAGAACTTATGGCACAGTTGTAATTGTGGCCAGAGAAGAGCAGAATGAGAACAAGTGAGAGGAACAGCCTGGCAGACACAACAATTTGTGGTAACCAATACCTGCATATGGGGGAAGACATATGGCACTTGGCTACTTATAGGGAAGTATTAACAACTCAACACACAGGAGTCTCCCAGCTTGATTCCAGCAGCAGGATGGAATATATGTTCATGAATCTGATTTCTTCTAGATACCTCCAGGGATAATGAGCAAAACTAATTAAAACTGCATCAAAAAGTAATGGCATTCTTTCTCCACTAAATTCAGGTATGAATTTAATTCTCCAAATGCTGTGTCAGTGATGGACTCTGAGAAGGATGTAACCACATCTCAGGGACTGCACATGGCATCTAAAGCATCTTTCAAATCAGCAAAATAAAGAATGGGAAAGGAATGTAGAGAAAATACTTCCAAGATGATTAATTTCTAACCCTGTCCTTCCCCAGAAATTATCTGGCAAAGCAGACAACATCTCTACTTCAGTTTCATTCAGGGCGACAGCATATTTATGTGTTTGACAGGTATGAGGATCATTACTTGTCACCATTCATTTTGGAACCCAACCACTTCTCCTACTCGCTGCTTTGAAAGTACACACATATCAAAAAAGCAGAAAAATAGATCAGCAACTGTATCAATTTATTCCACTTTGGATCCTAAGCATCGGAAGGAGCATGTTTGTCACTGCTTGTTCTGTTGATAGAAAAGGTCAATGTGTACAGAAGGAGCAGTTGCTAACAGAGTATTGTCTGATCTTT
Source organism: Chloebia gouldiae (assembly GCA_003676055.1). NCBI lineage: Eukaryota > Metazoa > Chordata > Aves > Passeriformes > Passeridae > Chloebia > Chloebia gouldiae. The sequence continues at coordinate 29,688,849 of QUSF01000006.1, read as the reverse complement.
CTGTTGTAGGTATTTTTTAATGTATCATTCATAGGGAACCCATGTTTAGAAAAAAGGAAGGGTCAGCTTAGCAAAAGAAGCCAATTACAATATTGGGTAAAGAGGTTTAGAACAAATAATCAAACTCACAGTTATGGTGGCAACATAGTGAAATTTTGTGTAATCTAGATAATGTCTTAAAACAGCCGTAGTTGATGCAGAACAGCAATAAAAAATAAATTACTATGAGGAGAGAAGGCTTTTGTTTTCAGTCTTTTTTATGATTTTTTTTTTCTCCAAACCCCCCATTTTATACAAATGAAGCAAAAATTTCCAGCTTTACCCATGCTCAGGGTGAGATTGAGATGAAGGGAGTTCCTGTCCTTTGCCAAAGGGATCTGAAGGCCCTCAACAACACTTGGTGTAATCTCTCATGTCTCTGAAGTTACATATGAACCTGAATGCCTGGAACGAGACAAGTGTTACTGCATTCTCTTTGTTTTCTAACAAGCATGAACAATATCTGCAAAATTCACTCCCTACCCTCTCAGGATTATCTGTCCTAGCAAAGATAAGGTTGTGTGCATTTGGTTGTCAAAAATTAAATAATGGGCATTGTAGCCCATGCTTGCTAAAAGAGCTGCATGTAGCTCAGCCAGCCCTGCAATGGACCATGGGATGGTGGCGTTCTGCCACTCATAATTTGTTTGGTTTGCTCTGGGTCCTGAGGTCCAGAGCCAGGTCAAGATGCCAATCTGACTGAGCTGTCTTTGTGGAAGTATGTGGTACTGCACACCCATGTCCACATGGACTCAAAGCAAGCAAGGCTCTATAATGGAACTGAACAGTATGTTGCACTTCAGATCAGGGAGCTCTGATATTCTATAGTCAGAAAAAAAAAAAAAAAGAGCAGTTTCAAAAAAGTTATTTAGAGCTACAATGAAAGAGAAAGTTTTTCCAAGGTAAGAAATAGCCCAAAAAAGGGGATTTGTTTTTTTGATTTCAGGAACAAATATGATCTTTATGGAAGACTTGCTTTGTTCCAAAGGTAAAACTCTAATAAAAACAACTTCCAGTTTTATTAGCCATGTAAGTCCTTTTGAAGTTCTTTAAAACCAAATTTATGACAGACATTTATTTTAAAAGGCCATACTCATGGTTTTCAAGGGCCAGAGTCTGAAATTTCTTGTTTGCCTGCTTTGCCTCATTCAAGAGTAAGTTGCAGAGTCAACAGCATGCCAAGCTGACAGAGTGCCAAGCTCCTTTCTGATGTGACAGTCACAAATCTTGTAAAAGTGTCACATTTCTGACAACTCAAAACATTGATATTCTGCGATTCTAAACAAGAAACTGGAGTAAATCACCAACAGTGACATTACAATGCTCACAGACTTCTCTGCGTACTTTTTCACATAATACAACAGCAGCCATTAAGAAACCATCACTGCTAGGCAGTGAGACATCAAAGCCTTGCTGCATGCTCCAAGCCTGGGATAATTCATTTCAATTAACAGCTGACATGCTGAGCTTTGCTGTTATCCAATAAAGTAGGTATCTATGACAGAAGACGTACTGATAAGGAGAAAAAGAAACAGGTAGTCCCTTACATCTCCTTTATTGGAGTTCTACCATCATATTTCTGGTTTGTAGTGTTGGCAGCACCTTCTCACTCCAGGTTCTCTATTTGTTATGTTTGCCATGCATAAGCTGTACCTGTTGTCTCACAGCAAGCTGTAGAGCTGAAATGTGGTCTAAGCTGTCATCTCTATCTTCATCGTGTGGACTTGTTCACCATTCACATCTATCCTGAGAACTCCTGCAGACATCATTTTCTCAGGCCTGTGCCTTTGACCACATCACATCACTTATACATCACTTACTGACCCACTCTACTGCGCTGCAGCACATACACAGTACTTGTCCTCACTTCCAAAGGCTGTATAATTTATTATGGCTTACTTGTAATTTCTTATGTGCTATCAGCTCTTGATTACAAACTGTCCTATCATCTGCAGTCCTTGACTGCCATAATTAGCTTGCTATGTAACTTAGAAACATGCATGTCCTCACCAGCCACTGAGGAACTCGTTTATGCTCCCTTATGCTCTCCTGCATACAATACCCATGGAAAATTTACAATCACCAGGTCAGACCAGATGTTGGCTATTATGCTAACTTGTTTTAGAATGGCTTATATTGGAGGGTATCTGGTAGCTAGCTAACTTGTTTTAGAATGGTTTGCAATGGAGATGAACTTCCAAAGATCATCTAGTCCAATCCTTCTGCCACTGGCTGGGACATCTGTCATTAGATTAGATTGCTCAAGGCTTCATGCAGCCTGGGCTTGAAAACTACCAGTGATGGGATATTCAAAAATTCTTTCACCAACATGTTCCAGCATCTCACCATCTTCACTGCAGAAATATCTTCCTTATATCCAACACAAACTTAACCTCTTTTCCGTTTAAAACTAGTGTCCCTTGAACTGTTACTACATGCCCTGGTAAAGTTTCTTTTTTTTCTTATAAGCCCCCTTTATGCATTGAAAAGCTGCAGTAATATCTCCCCTAGCCTTCTGTTCCCCAGACTGAACATTTCCCACCCTTTCAACCTATCTTCATTGGAGTTGTGTTCCACCCCTCTGCTCATTTTCAGGGCCCTTCTCTGGACTCACTGTAACAGATCCTTGCTTTTCTTTACGGGCTCAGGGCCTCAGAGCTGGATGCAGCACTTCAGGTGGGGTATTATCTCAGCCTGCTGGCCACGCTGCTTCGCATGCAGCCCAGAACACGACTGGCTTTCTGGGTTGTGAGTACACATTGCCAGGTCATTTTTAATTTTTTAGCCACCAGTACCTTGAAGTCTTTCTCCACAAGACTGCTCTTAAGAGTATGTAAATTTAATATGACACTACTTGTATTGTACTCCATCTGGTCAAATAACCTCCTCTTCTTTTTCATTCATGCCACACTCAGGACAAAAAAGATGCCCAACAGTACTGATGGCAGAGGATAACACTGGTTTATCTTTGGGAAACGTGACCTAAGCAGATCCAGGACTGGAATGTGAACATGCTGAAGAAGGTCATACCTTTGCTGCTGAAAATCCCATTAAACCTGTCACATAGGCTCCATTTACATTCAGTGGATTCAGAATTAATTAAGATATTTATCTGCTGGCAGGAACACGTGCATCAGCTCAGTTTGGTGTGGCAATGCCCACCTTGAAGTAGGAGGCAGCAGGCAAGGGCATGGGGCTGTTGGTTTCTCCAGTTCCTCTCTGGAGACTCTGGGGAGCACCCGTCCCATCCACCAAGGATCTGCTCACATCTGGGCAACGTCCAACAACCTTCTGTGCTTCAGAAGGTGGGTATCTTGACCAAGACCAGCACAGTATCTGGTGATACCAAGAGGGCTGAGGACCTTGGGGACCACTGCCACAAGTTTTAACCAGTTACTAGAATTTAACATAGCTTCTATAACAGCAGCAAGTGTGATTTCAGGAAAGATTAATTGGCTTTGTGGTCTGCCTGCCCTGCTGTCAATACACTGCACCCACTGGAGTAACAGGAGGCTTCTCACACACAGCTTGAAGTGAATGGTTTGTGTTAAGTTTTAGTGAAAGGCAGAGAGCTAAACTACGTCAGGAAGACTTTGATCATGCCTAACTGGGGACTGAAGAAATTTTAAAAAATCCGTTATTCTTTTTCTTCTGGACAAGATCACATATTTCAGGTCTTTTTCTTCCCCCCCCCCACTAACTCAAAACCAGAGACAGCACTCATGCCTGTAACAGACTTGACACAATCTGATACACACTACAATATGTGATAATACTGACAACTTTATCTGATTTTGTAGAAACATATTGTTTCTGACTCCTTGAAAACCAGGTTTGATTCTGTGTTCTCACCAAGTAGCACAAGCTTGCATATGCAGGCATTTCTTCCTCCTTGTTTATTATCCATAAGCCTCCCCAAACTAGCACAGTTTAGGAGAAATAAAGAGGCTAAAAAGAGTATGGCTTGATTTATGTTTTTCTTCCCCCCTGCCACCATTTGGTGCTGCTGTGGCATCACAAACCTTGGCTCTTTGTCTTTTTTTTTAATTAACATAAATGCGATGGCCAGTCCCCAAACCATGTGATCATTCCTTACATCTGAAAAAACTCACCTGCACACAAGAGACAAATTGCCTAGTTTATCTAAAATCACTCCTGGGGTGTATACTAGAGTTACCTCACCTCAAAGATAAAGCTACTAAGCACTCACATAGGTTAGAAACAAACCTAAACTGGGCACACACCAGAACAGGACTCCCACTATCAGGGATCACTGCTGGCTGGGTTCAGTGGCAGGAGTGTGATTTCCAGCTTCATGCTGTCAGTTTTGGGTATTCTGAGCACCACGACTTGGGAGTCAGGAGTCTGTGAGGAGTGAACCAGAGACCCCAAATGCTGTTGAAGCCAGTGATACATGGGTGCATGCTCCAGTCTCTGTGCTGGAGACAACACATCTGACACGAGGCAGCACATCACCCACTGCTTGGAGATCGAGGTGCAGAGTGTGGGGCTCCCTCCTGAGCAGTCCCTTCCTCCTCATGATCATTGGTAAATCAGTGCTTCCCTTACACAAGACAGCACAATTCTACACTACCAAGCTATCTGGGATGTCACAGAAAGCACAGGTAGCCTGTGCTCCCCACAGAAACCCTGGTGTGACCACAGAGAAATTCGTCTTCAGCCTCAACCAGGAGATACTCCATGGATGCTTCAGCCTCAACTCACAGGAGCTCCATGGAATATGGAATATGCACTCAGCAGAGACAAACACACAGCTTTTCTCTTGGGTATGTGTAGGAGTGGCACAAAAAACCCTACTTTTTAATAGGAAATTCAGCCCTTCATCTACACCACCAACCACCCCCTGACAAATTTCAAGCCTTCATCAAAATACAGAGAAGTTATTGCTACTCAAAGTCAACACATTTATCAAGATCAGAAAACAAACTTTTTTTCCTCCTTGCTTTATTCCCAGAAATTCCTGGCACTTTCTGGTCATAATTTTTCTAAAGAAAATAATTAAAATAACATGGCTTAGGGCAGATTTTCATCTTGGAAAAACTTATCCCAAGCTGTCAAAGTGTAGCATAGTCATCAGTCTTGAGGGAAAAAAAAAAAGGACAAAGGAGGAAGTGAATGAAGTCTTCACAGGAGACGTCATTCCTAAGAATGCTCAGTGGGACTGTGAGTGGACCTAAGCTGAGCCACTCCTTCCTTCCAGAACACATTGGGTGGTGTTTGGTGGGTGGTGCAAACCGCATGGTGGGTGGTGTGCCAGCCAGCTCTAGAGTGTGCTGACTGGTGGCTGACCTCAGGGGCATGGTGGTCAGCACTTCAGCTCTCTCTCCAAGCACAGAATTAGAAGGATAAACTCCAAATAAGTGAACTGAGTGTAGCTTTAAAAGCAAATGGATATGAGCAATAATCCTACAGATACTTTTAAAGAGCACCGTAACTGCTTGTCCAGGAGCTTCCCTGATCCATCTCTACCATAGACTCCCCCCTCTGCTTTGGTGTGACACAAGGGTTTATCAGCACTCTTCCAAGAAAAGTGCATAATTGCTGGTTCATCTCCAGCAATACAGACAGACCCCCATAAGACTCACAATAAAACTGTTATCTCATATCCCACAGAATACCTTTTTTCCCCCCTTGTCCTCACTCTCCTCTCTACCTATAAACACACACAACTCATGAGTATAATCTGGTATACAATATAAAAAGTAAGACCACCAAGAAGTGCTGATCACATTAAAACATTCAGATTTTGGAGATTAAGACTGAATAAAATATGCATGCATCTGCACATACCCACACAAACTGAGAAGCTGAACATGTACTCCCAGAGAAGACACCTTTAAATGAAAATTGCCTTCATATCTTGCTTCCTGCTGGGATATAGTTCTAAATGCTGTAAATATAAGTAGAAAAACTTGCACTACTAACTAATATACATCAGTCTCAACTTATTCTACTCCTCAGGCGTTGATGCTTTTGCCCTTTAAGGTTAATAATTTAAGAGGACAATATTATGACTTTTCAGAGCACTGTATATTGCAAGAAGTGTTGAAGAAAGAACTTAACTGAAAGCCCTTGATGAAACATTCCTCTGAAAAAAAAACAAAAATCAATAAAACCTTTGAAGTGTTGTTTTGAAGTACAACTGGTCTCATTTTCTGATGTGCCAGCATAAAACTGACTTCTGAGCAATTTCTAACGAAAGAAGTAAGTAGGAATTGTCTTATATGAAATTAAAGCCATGATAAAATCAGTAGGAAATGTATACAATCTTTTAGATAAATGCAGTTAACAATTTCAAAAATTAATGACAGAGACAAATTCTTGAACTCAGTGAGGCTTCTTCAAATCAATGGGTTCGACATTTACCTGGAATTTTGTATTGGGGAAAGATTTGAGCTTCCTGTTCCCAGGATCCTGACAACTTTCATGGAAAGAGAGTTTAAGTGGTCTCTTGGTAGTGTCTGTAGCCTCCCTCTGCTTTCTCACCAGTGCCGGTGTGGCTCAGGAAGATTACACACTCCATGGGAGAGGGCACACCCAAGCCCACAGCTGCAGCTGAATTGGAAGTCTGTGCTTAATAAATGTCAGGTTTTAATAGCATGCATCATTATTGTTAATTGTACTCAAACCCCCAGCAGGGCCCATGCCCATATTGCATTCATCAATTTGTACAAAAGCTAAAAAGCTTTAGCCTCCATATGCAGCCTGTGTACCTGGCACAAACCCAAGGAAGCTGCAGCAAGGTGGGAGTCAGCCTGTTTCTGCAGGCAACCAGCAACAGGACAAAAGCAAATGAAGTCACACTGCACCAGCAGAGGTTCAGGTCAGACATCCGGAAGAACGTCTTCACTGAAAGGGTAGACAAGCATTGGAAGGGACTGCCCAGGGAGGTGGTGGAGTCGTGAACTCCCTGGAGGTGTTCTAGAAATGACAAGATGTGGTGCTTAGTGTCATTGTCTTCTTGACATGGAGGTGCTCAGTCACAGGCTAGACTTGATCTTGGAGGTTTTTCCAACCTTAATATCTCTGTGATTCTATGATTTGCACCAATGATCTCCCTATCTATTAATTCAACTGTTAACTAGAGTGCTATGATATCTATGGAATTGTATAATCTCAGTTGATCCTAATCAACTATTAATAACTGCAAAGACTACAAAGGCTACTGGAGTAATTTGGAACCACTAAATGACAATGCTACCTGATAGGGCTGCAACAGACTTTGTCACCCTTCATAATACCCATCTACCCATATTTCTAGAACTATCATAGCACTTATGGGATACTCAGAAGTAACAAAGTAATGTTTTATCTGATTAAAATATCACCACATTTTCATGTTGCATTGGTGAGAAATGTTATTGATTTAACATGGTGTTTTTCGGCTTGTCACTCCCCTAATGCATTTTCACACAATTGTTCCTTTTCTTTTTTTCTTTTAATACCGTGGGGTTTTTTATGTATTAAAGTGCCTTTGTGAGATTGTTATTCAAAAGGCACTCCTGGAGCGAAGGTTAAAAGCAGTCAGGAGAGGAGACTTCTTCCACTTTCCCCCAAACATCTCTCAAGAGGTGAACAATCCACTCTGACCACTTCCAAGGGACCACGGGCAATGCTCACATTGCCCCTAAGTATGGATCACTGCCCTGTTCATGCCTCACAGCTCTCACCTCTGCTGAAGAGCTGCTTCCACTCCCCCTTTGATTTTCAAAATATTCTTTCCTTTTGAAACATAATTCAGCATCACCTCCACACAGCAACAGTCTGTGCAACCTCAGAATCAAATAATTTTGAGTATACCAATGGGCTGGCAGCATTGGTATGTCCATGCCACCCCAGGCTTATGATGATACACAGTGTCCCTATGTCCAATAAGACTTGTCACTCTGTCCTTAAGGCAAACACTAATGTCAGCAACTATTAATTTTGCTAACTTCATTATTCATTGAGTCTTTTTCTTGAAATATTCTTGTTTGTAATCCTGCACTGTATAATGTTATACTCAGGATTCTATTATTTTCAGAATGGTGCGGAATCAGACTTTGAATACCATTATTACAAAACCAGAATAGCCATCTTTATATTTCCTCAATTTGGAGATAAATAATTGCAAATTATAGAGAAGAAACAGATGGGCAAACACAGCAAGCAGAAACAGACATGGTCTCTGTTTAAACTGTCGCTGACTCATGCCACCAGAACACCACTTGTGCCAAAATGAGACAACATCCCACTCTTCCATGAGCTACAGGATTTCATGCAATCAGCCAAAATGATAGGAATTATGCTGATATTATCATGAAGTCTCAATGTTTCTAATTAAGTATGTCATAATTTCACAACTATTGAAATATTACAGGGCTAATTTGTAAAAGAGACATGTCCATGCAGGTAGTCATGGTCTTAATAAGATCTCCAGGCTCATGCAGATGACTCTGTGCCTTCAAAATGATCTTTAAATGACTAATCTTTTAATGATCTCTGAATACCTTTTAACACCTTTTGCAATATTGGAGGGTTCTAGTAGGGTTAATGAGAAACAGCTGCTCTGAAGTAATGTGAAAGCACTCTCAATAACTCTGTTCCATCTTGTCCTTAATAATAGGTCTAGACTGCACTAACAGTTTTTGTGTCTTAGAACAATTTCCAAGATAGTCCAAATACTCAGTCTGGTATGTGTGGATGATATAAGTCTTTCACCCTTTGAGGAAAAAAAACTGGCTTGATGCCTTCATTAATATTTTGTAGTTCACTAATAAATGCTATGAAATACAGCCTCAAGTGAGAAGGAAATAAATGAAGTTTCTGAGCCACTGGCAATTAATTTTGAAAGACTGAATAGATCTGGTGAGCTCCCAAAAAAAGAGAAAAAGGAAAATGTGGCCTCTGTTTTTCAAAAACAGAGTTAACAAGTACCTGGAGAGCAAAACAACGTGCCTCTTACCCTTCCAAAAACAGGCAGCTGAGTCCCGAGCCCTCTACTTAACCCACAGAGTGAAGATACTACTTTGGTGTCATATTGAAAAAGCATCAGAAGAACAGAAAATTGACAAACTATACATAGGACAGTGACCAAACGGTGACATGGAAGGACAGCATTTTTCTGCATCATGACTGCTTTTGCAAAAGCAATAAAGAATATGGAAGTTAATTTACAATGTAGAAAATCACATCCAAGGGAACAATACTATGTCCCCAAAATAAGTGCTCCACATTAAGTATTTGGCTTTATTTTTAACCTATTTAATAATTTACAAAGAAAGACTATCAACGAACACCTAACCAGAGTTTTACCTTCTTGAGTTACAAAACCCAGCAGGTCTGTCATTGCAAACCATCTATTAGACACATCTGGTAACTCCTCTGCTTATAAATCTGACGCTGCCTTTTACGAGCCCTTGCTTAAGTCATGATGATGAGGTTGTTACTTCATAACTGAATAATGCAGTTTTATAGCTTGTAAATTCCCTGCTGAATGGCTTGAGGTGAACTTGTGGAAAGCAGAGAGAGACAGAATGGCTGAAGAAGACAACTGCTGCAGAAATCTGCCATCCCACTGCCCAGAGGCAACTTCATGTTCTTTTTCACCAAAGGCTGAGTCTGCAGCCTGAGAAGGCACTAGAAATTTGAAAAATATTTCAAGATGCAAGACAAACATGGTGCAATGTATTTTGTCCCTGTTTTCTGCATTGGTTTGAGAGAGCATTCAGAGGCTGTGCTGTGTTTGGCTCATCAAATAACATTTTGCTATCCAAATTTATTTCTGCTGTATTTCTGAGTTACACACCCCAAATTTTTGCATGTCAGGTCTGGGCTTCTAGAACTTCCTGGATTTTAAAACCACCCTACTACATACAATTTCTGTTCAGAATAGAAAATAAGGGTTCTAGAAAAAATACTAGCAGAGAAACTCAAATTATTTATAAAGAAAACTAAGTGCTTTGTTGCAAAAGATAAAGAAGTGAAACTGCAATACAACATTGCAGCAGAGAAATGCATGAAATTAAATGAAACACTACAGCATAAGAGGGAGAAAATTCACAGAGAAACACAGTAAAGAAAATTATTACAGTAAAGAAAATTATTATAATACAGTAAAGAAAATTATTACAAAGTATAAAAGATTAAACTGTGTTTCTATACTACATGTTAACCCCTAAGGTACTTAAGGGTATATATTTGCAGACAGTGTGCCTAAACAAGAGTCTGGAGAAAATTATTTCTGTCAATGAAAGGCAGATTTTTCTGTCACCAGTGCTAAAGTAGCCATTTTATTCCTTGCCAAACTACAGATTGCTTTGAAAGAAAAGAAGTCTCCTTTTTATTATGAGGACTCTAAACCAGTTACAGCTGTGCAAGAAAACAGATGTGGGACTGCAAAAGTGGAGTAAAGTTCACTGGATCAAATGTAAAGGAAACAATTATGAGACAATACACTATTCTGGAACCTGAAGTCAGTGCAGAAATGCTGACACCTTTAATTGGGTTCCCCCTTCCCAATCTCATGATCTGCTGACAAATGCAAGCACTGTTGAATTGCATTTCCCTGTTCCTGAAAGGCACTGATGCCGCTCCTGCTGCTGGGATGATCTGAATTTTAATACTGCCCTTTCACAAGAAGAAACAGACAGTAGCTCTTATGATGGTGTCCTGTACTTCCCTCACATAATTTCCTTCACCTTTTTCATTCCCTACAGTCAAACTGAATACCTGCAAATGGAGAAAAGCACTCTTCCTTTTCCATTTTCCATTTTCCATTATCTTGTCGGGTATACCACATATATTATATAGAATACTCATTCACTGTGTAATCAGAGTACTTATTCACAGTCAACACTCCAGGAGTCACCAGAGCTCAAGGGAACATATTGGAGCTATCTTTAAATTAGCTATCTCAGTACTGATAGCAGGGTAGCTAACACAGCACACAGCACATCACAACATGCTGAATAGTGCATCTCCTGAAAACTTATCACAGATATTTCTAAGAAAGCTATAACCTCAGCAGCATTTGTAATGAGGGTTTATTTTTTCCCCCCATATTTACTGTAACTATTTTAAGTTTACAAATGAAGAAGGGAGAAAAATGAAGTAAAGAGAAGAAAGGATGCAAACCAACATGAATTAGCTGAAAAGAGAAAAGGAAAAAACAGGCTTCTTTATCCCTTAAGTAATTCAGGTCATTAACTATTATTTTTACCATATTACCAAGTAAAATAATCTTTTGGCCTAGATCTGCTCAAACTGAAGTCAACAGCCAAAAATTAAAAAAAAAAAAAACAAAACCAAACCAAACCAAAAAAAAAAAAAACCAACCACAAACAAAATGAATGGGAGGACACTATTAGGTTGAGTGACTTCCCAGGGCTGGGAACTACATAGAAATGTGATGACAAATGATAGGAAGTTTGGAAAGTCATTACTTTTAGTAAAACTTAGGACTCTGAAAGAAGTTAAATTTGCAGTTATGTAATAGAGTCTTACAAATTTGCCTTACTTTCAGGTGAGAGAGGGATGACTTTTCAGGTGACCGAGTCCTGGTCACTAGAATTAACAGATATGAGTGAGGCCCTCAGGTATGATGCAAGACACATCTAAGACCATTTGTTTCTTCAAGATAAGAACATTTCCAAGCTATTAGTGCTGAGAAATTGCCCACATCTGGAAATTCACATCAAGCACTATGTACACAACAGAAAGAATATCAGTGAATTGAAAACACAGCTTGCAAAACAAACTTTGAAATTTATTACTGGCCAGCCTTGTTTGACTTAAAGCACTATCTCAGTGACCCAGTGTTCTGGATCAGAGGTCTTCATCCAAGGGAGTATACATAGACAGTTAAGCCATCAGTCAGTTCCCTCTCCTCGTTTTGAGACCTTTAATCTATCTATTTTTGTTAAAGAAATATCTCTACTGATGCATTTTCAATATCTCATTCATCTAATCTTCATTTTCACCCAGGTAGATAATTTTTTCACCTTAGCTAGATAACTTTAATGATCAATATGTTATGAAGCCAAGAATTATCAAAGTATATTATGAAATATCTGGAAGACTTCAATAATGCTACTGGAAAAAGTTGTTTGAATTATATTCCAAAACTTGCATAAAGCCTCAAAGCTTATGTAAACCTATATTAAACTGAAAACTCTTCTCATTCCACTGGATTACCACATGTCGCAGCTCTTGTGCAACCAAAGTAGAGATATGGAATAAAAACGAGCCCAAAAGCCAAAGTCTATCATAAAAGATTTAGTTTTTAAAAAAATACTGCTATAAATACCCATGAAAAGCATTCCTGGCAAGTACTCACCAGAGGGAGTGCCACAGATCTAGGAAGAGATACCAAAGATGAATGTTGAAGCTTAATTTTCTAAGAGATATCAGCTTTATAATCTCTGTAGCCTCTAGACACAGAAAGTGAATTTGATCATGTAAAAAGATGGTGATCAAAACCTTTGACAGTCATAAAAATATTCTGGGGGAAAGGGATAATACTGAACAACACAATATTCCCTGTTGTCCTATGGTCTGTACAGCTTCTTATCGATAAAGAATTTACTTACCTAAACATATACAGAGCAAATATTCTCCCCAGCTTCACCAAAGCCACTCAACTGAGGTCCATGAGTTGAGACAAATGCAGAAAAAGGCAGGATTACGTTATTCACTGCAATTCATCATTTATGAACTGTGCTAACAACATCCATTTGCAATGAAAAAAATAAACTGGAAATATCTACATAGATGATTAGTGGTTAGCTTTTTTATATAAAATTATCTTGCTCTTTGGGAGAAATTAGTTTTTTATAAAATAATGCAATATATTTATGGGTGACTATATCCTCAGAGAACAGTAACATTAGAAACAATTATGAGCCATCTTAATTAATTAAAGCTGTTTTTCCACCCACTTAAGTTTTTAATCTATTGCTGTGGTAGCCAACTGAAAAGTGACACACTGACAGTAAGGAACTGATTATATCACCACCAGCACTTTCTGAAAAAGCCAAGAGCCAAACACTGGTTTGTCCTTGGGCAAGCATTCAAGTCTAGGAAAAAAAAATTCAAACTAAACCTAGTAAAAGCACTATCAGATGAAAGACCTGAGGTATTTGTATACTAATGTCTCTTCCCAAAGCCCAGTTTCAGGAAGACATGTCCATACTGGCACAGGTACCAGGCCAGGAGGAGATCAATGTGACAAGCACACACAAAAGACAACAGAACCAACTTAACGTCTCTGCAATGTGAGGGAAGAAAGACATGATTTTCCTTATGTCTTTAATTTTGGCTTATCTTTAAAAAGGCTTTTCAGAAAGAATGGTGCTCACATGCCCTACAATTGAGGCCACATTGTCTCCAAATAATGTTAAAAATTTTGGCCAGGAATAACTATACTGTGGCTCTGCTTCCATAAGTGTCACTGCATAGAAATACAGGATAATACTTAGTGGATGAGAGAAGTAATGTTACTGCAATGGCACTTACAAAAACAGAGCAGGCCATAGTAAAGATATTTTGGACCAAGAGTTGTGGGGAATGATGCTGTGAATTTTCATTCATTCAAGAAAAATAAAAAGTATCAAATACAAGATACCAATGGCTCAAGAAAATGTAACTAATTTCACAGACAAACTTTAAAACCCCTTTATTTGAGGATTATTTAGTTATGTCCAGCTCTGCTGGACCTGATCTTCATCAACAAGGATTGATCAGAAATGGTCAGTGAAGGCTGGGGGCAGCCTTGGCTGCAGGACCATGAAATGGTAAAAGTCAGGCTCCTGAGAAGATGGAACATGGCAAACAGTAGGATCACAACCCTGGACTTCGAGAGAAACAACTTTGGCCTGTTAGGAGATCTGCTTGGAAGAACTTAATGGAGTTTCATCCCAGAGCAAAGAGGTGTCCAAGAGCTGATTGATTTTCAAGGGTTAAAATTAGTCCATTTCTAAAATGCAGGAAGTCAAGTGCAGGTGGCAGGCAGCCTCCATGGATGATAAAGGTCATGCTCAAATATTAAAGGAGGAGTATAAGAGGTGGAAGCAGGAATAGGAGAAATGCTGAAACAGCTTGAACATGCAGGAATGGAGTTGTGAAAAACTAAAGCAAATCTAGAGTTTAATATGATTATAGGCAATAGCAAAATCTTCCCCAAGTATATCCACAACAGAAAAGCTAGGGAAAATGCAAACCTGCTGCTGAATAGGAATTGAGATCTGCTAATAAAGGACAAGGAAACAGCTGCATTTTCTAGCTACAAACAGATGAAGCATGGTCTAGGTAAGTGGACAGTGAGTGTGACGGAAAACTGTCAAACTCACAGGGGTGTGGTCAGTGACATGAAATCCATACCAGCCCGAAAGTCAGTCACCAGTGGTGCACCCTATAGTTCATGCTGCCATATACTAAATACTGCCTAGTATCCTCATTAATCACCTAGATGATGGAGGAGAGTGCAACAGAAAGATTTGCTGCCATTCAGAGAGACCTTAAAAAAATGCAGAAATTGGTTGACAAGGACCCCGTGAAGTTCAACAAAGAACCTGTGAGGAAATAATGCCAAGGACCAGGACAGACTGATCAAACAACTGAAAAGCAGCTCTTCAGAGAAGGTCCTGGGGGTCCTGGTAAGCACCTAGTCCAACACAAGCCAGCAATGTGTCCCTGTGACAAAGGCCAACAGCTCCATTAGTCAGAGCACTGCCAGCAAGTGGCCCTGCTCCTCTGCACAGCATTGCTGAGACACACTTGGAGTGCTGCACCCAATTCTGGGGTCCTTAGTTTAGGGGAGACATGGACATACTGAAAGAATCCAGCAAAGGTGCACAAAGATGATTATAGTCTTGAAGCATCTGTCATATGATGAGAGACTGTAAGAGTTGGTTCTGCTCAGCCTAGAGAAGGAAAGGCTCTTATCAATGAATGTAAATACCTGATGGTGAACAGAAGATGATGCTAGAATCTTGTTACTGGTGCACTATCAAAAAAAAAAAAAAAGAGTTAATGACCACAAACTGAAATGTATGGAACTTCATTTAAACATCATAAAAAAAACAACAACAAAACCTTTAGTCTCAAGAAAGGTCAGATTTTGTAAAGGGTTGCCTATAGAAAGTGCAGAGTTTTATCTTCACAGATATTCAAAATGCAGCTGGTCACAGCCCTAGGTCATCTGGAGCAGATGACCTTGATTTGAATGGTCTTGAAGATTTTCAGAGATGCCTTCTGACCTCAACTATTCTGTGACTGCAATTCTGTTTCTCCTAGTATTCTGATAGTTGCCTTCCTATAGTGTTAAAATACACAGCCCTGTAGAATTGTACACAAAAGCACCAAGTGTTTGCACGCAGACAAGCAGTCTACACAAGCAGAACAGCAGGCTTGCAATGCTGTGTTCAAGTTGTACCACAACCTCTGTTCTTCTGCCAAGAGAGAGAACTGACCCAAGTTCCTACACAGCAGAAAAGCAGCGTATTCATCATTTTTCAATCAAATGAAAAGAGAGAAAGTGTGATGAACATGCTGCACAGATCAGGAATGTTGGGAAGCAAGCACCAGCCATCAAACCACATCTGTACTCCTGGTGTATCACTTTACACTGAATGTGCAGCAGCAGCATGGCCCACTTGGCAGCTGGAGTGTCAAACCCAGTGCCTTACATTCAGCTGGATGCTTTTTCCCAGGGCAGCACAAAGAATGACCGGCTGAGCAGCCAAATGCCTCCTTCCACACCAGCTCACAGGCCTGGCTCTGAGGGAGCAGATGGGAAGAGTTTGCTGCTTCTGGGGAGAAAGAGAGAGGGAATAATCACTGGTTGCCCATGGGCTGGGCAGCATACCTAAGGAGAGAAAAGGTCTGAGGGGGTTGCTGCTGCCTGCTGTTGCCTTCGGGTGGTGGGGAAGGCAGAATCTTGTGCAAGAAGCATGGATATGGGATGATGCTTTTAGATGACTGGGTGGTGTTTCAGGGGAAGAAACAGGGAGTAGCCCTCTCTGGGATAACACAGAACAGATCCAACTGTCAAGATCACTCTGCATCTCTATAAATTCCTTCTAACATCACTGGTGATGAAATACCTTGTTTCTAGTATCACAGTCCTAGGCTATTGAATTTCCCACCTTCCCACTTCAGGTGTGAGCACATCACTGCCCTGCCCCGGTCAATGCCCAGCTTCTCTGCTACAGCCACAACTGCAGCCACTCTGCCATGCAACCACGCATGCCAGATCACAAGGATGCAGCTACCAGTCTTGCAGGCCTCTTCCAAACCTGCACATTCCTTCCTTATGTACTCACCGCTTTGACATGATATTGCTTAAGCACCTTCAGTGCTTTGCCTGAATCCTGTAAACAGGAAGATTCCTGTAAATAAGAAAAGACATTCACTTTTTCTCTACCAATAGACCACTAATAACTTTTACTGGCAGTTCCCTGTTCCTCTCAAATCCATTTTTCAGGTTAAGTTTACTTTACTATAGCTATGCAAAATTATGAGGTAATTTTCAGCCAATGCATACAAACTTATCTAGATATACAGACATATGATGTATCAGACAGAAGGGACACAGCATCAGAATTTGTATTAAAATACAGTTAGTAACTTGATTAGAGAATATATTGGTCATGGACAATCAAGAGGAAAATGTATTTGAAGCTCAGATTCTACACACTCACTGTGCCCATGCCAACTTTATCACTTCTAGGCAGGATAGTACTCTGGCCAAATGGATAACTCTGCTTTCAAAACAAAGGCAAATTCTAAAGCCAACTTACTTATAAGACAGACTCACAAAGCTAATTCCCCAGAGAGTCTGAAGAGAGGTGCCCATCTGTTCCTCTCCACTGGAGATATACTTCCACAATGATAAACAGCTGCTAGAAAAACTCTGAGAGACAGTAACTGAGAACAAGATAAATTTAGAAAAGCTGTATCAGAAAAGTCACTAAAAATCCCATGCATTTCTGATAACAAAGGACCTGCCCAAGATGTAAAGACCTCTCCAGCTAGTGGCCACATAATGGCACCCCTAATCCCCTATGATCCACAGCTCCAGGGAATATTTTCTACCCTGCAGGAAAATTATCCATCTCTAATAGCTGCAGGATCCTAGACAGATGGGGAATTAAGGCCACACACTAAAGACATTGAGTTTTGTGTGGCTATCTTTCTTCTTTGTCAGTACAACTGTTATGCCAGACAGGGGGATATGGCCTCAGCTGTCAGGAAGGGGAGAGTCCCTACAGGAGGTGTCTGGAAACAGCTGGGAAACCTCCCCACACTTTCCACCCCATGATAAATCAGCAATAAAACAACGCTTTGTAAATGAAGCAAATACCTGGATTTAGTGTGGGCTTTCTTTCTAGTGACCCTTGCAGTACTGTACAATGATGAGAAAGTGCCACAGTGTTTATTTCACATCAGGGGAACAGGCAGTACTTCTAATGGCAGTAATGGAAACTAAATCCAAAGCTGCAACACTGGCTCCATGGTTATCTAAGAAGTTTTGCCATTAATATAATTGAAGCCAAATTTCACTTAGTTCCTCTGAGTCCTCCACATTCCTTTCAGCCTCTATGTTTTTGGTATGAATTTGCTGTAGCTTTTTTAAGGTGTAGAAAGAGCTCTCTTAGCAGTACCTATTTCTTTTGTACAAAAACACTATATACCACTATATACCAGGATACCACTATATACTCACTAAAGACCACTTTTGCACTTCTTAATTCAGGAGTTGTAAGGTGGAATATAGAGAAATATGAAGACTTCAAGAAGCTGAGAAAAGAAAAAAAGCCTGAAATTCAAAACAATAACCTCCAAAAATTTATTTACTGCTTTTGCTTCTATTTAGACTGGCAATATGCAAGCACACAATACAAACATTCTCCATGACATCCCCAGAATACACTATCTTCTGGATTCACTAGAGTCAATTCTAGAAACATGGAGCACAAAGATAACTCAATGCCTGTAATCATTCATGTTGAGGCCTCTGAAGTAAGGCACAAAGCAATGTCAGCATCACTATGCCTTGTGCATGATATAGCACCTCTCCTGTTATTTTCTGTCTTATAAAATATTCATTACATTTTTTCTATCCTATCACTAACTTCCGCTGGAAGTTCTATCACATGGCTGACTCCCTCACCTTGTATTTGGTCCCCCTCAAAATCTACTCATGACTTTCTGTTCCCACCATGTTAACAATTCTGCTTTCATGTTTCCAAACAGTGCAGTCCGAGTGCCAAGCCCTCCTTCAGCTCCATGGACCCCGCTCCTGCCCTCTTGCACTTTGATCCTTTCTGGAATCATTTTGTTGGTTCAACACCGTTAACATTTACAAAAAATCTATGGGATTATTACTTGAATATGGGCTTTGCCAGAAGCTCTGGATTTAGCTCACTGAGATTATACACCAGCAGAAACCAGCTCATGGATTTAGGCACAGTGCCAGAACACTAAACCTGATATGTGGATAAAAGGTATTTCTTGAATTAGCGTCACAGAAGGGCACTGACTTCTCTTGTCACCACAGACAACCAGAGCGTGCTCTCTCCTTACTCCAAACTCAAAACCCAAACATGGAAAAAAACTCAACCCAACCAAAATCAAAGCAGATGTTTGACAAGTAAAGAACTGTTCTCAAAGACATCTATGTCACTTAAGGTAATACCATACCTTTGAGCAACATTGAGCCACATAGGCAGGAGCTAGTTAATTTCCAGTCACTCCAATGCTTTAAAGAAGGTTGCAGGGAACAATCCTTACAGAAGGAAGCCCCAATCCATACCTGGCCAGCACTTAGGGCAGAGCCATCACTCATCATCACTTGGAAAAGCAGCAGTGTTCACCCCCACCTCTCATCATGGGCAGAGGAGTAAAGCAACTCAATTTGGCTGATGCCAGGATGCAGATGTGATGATGGCTTGATCTGCCTGCATCCAGCATCGTATGTCATCAAATAGTCAGCATGCTACAGAATTTTTGAAAGCCACAATGAGGAGACAGCATGTTCTTCAATGATAGATGACCCTAAACAAGCTCATACATAAAATTAGAAGCCATCTGTAGAACTGCAGTTTCCATTCTCTCATGGAATTGAAAGGAGGATGATTATTATAGCAGCAATTGTTAGGGCTGCTATATCAAAAGGTCAGTGTGCAATTACCTACATCCTTCAATATATACACACAGAACAAACAGCAAACCATTCCCATTTCAAGAGCTTGTAACTCCTCCAGACATATCATGTAGTATACAAATCTGAGCCCAAGAGCACTCACTCACCATAGTAAAACTAGAAGGTCTATTTGTAGGTGTATTTGAAGTTGAGAAGGGTCTATAAAACCTGGGTACATTTTCATGTCAGCTTGTTCCACACACTTCAGCAAAACAGCTTTTATTTTTTCTTACTGAGAAATTCAGCACCCTATCAACCTTTTTTCTATTCTATCAGGAACATGAGCACAGCAACATTATTCGCTTGTGCAGGAACCAGAGGCCAGACTTTGAACAGGGACTGATCTTTGTCACTGATCCTTTCACCCTCAGTACATTTGCAGAATGTAACCAACTTACAAACCACATTCTTACAGGACTGAAATGTCTATCCATAGTAAAAGGTGAACTACTTTACTATAACAAAAACTTTAAACTTGCATTTTCCCTTTAACATTGCAAAAGCTTCTTCTGAAATCAAAGCCATAATATCTACTGGTTTCAAGACAGTTTTAAAATTGCTAAATGTTTTGTGATTGTTATCGGAGAAAATGAAATTATTTTATTTCACTTAAGAGGTTCAACTTCTAAAAATATTACCTATGATGAAATGATATACTAGTTTAATAAGATGCTCCACTACAATGCCCCACAAGAATATCACTGAAATTTTGGGTGATGAACACTGTAATATTGAACATTGTATAAGACTGAAGGAAAAAATATGAGGGAATCTTCAGTGCATTGAAAGCAATTACCAACTAAACTAAGATCAATGATGTGACAAAGTAGAACACAGGAATGATTTTGCTTGCACTGCTTCATCTACTTTCAAGTTCCAAACAGAAATCTTGGATCTTCTGAATTCCATGACCTTCTAGTATAATTTGCTTAGTCCACAACAAAACCTTGCAGATAAATTTATCAGTATAGCTATTTTGATGGCATAAAACTAGTCTGATTTGTTGCAATTCATTCTGTTTCGAAGCAACAATACACTACAGATCAGACACTGGCATTATCTCAACCTGAAATGTACATTTACTCTTGACACCAAACATGGCATTTATTTTTAAATGGCAGTAGTAATTAGGTCATTATACAAAACTACAAGAAAATAAATCTCCAGTTTTTCAACAGTATCACAGAGCTTGGTGTCAATGGCAAGCTTTCTGAGAGTGCACTAAATCCCACTATCCCCTCTGGGACACTGAGCCACTGACCATAATAACTCTTTGAATGCAACCATCCAGACAACCCTTTTACAGCAGCCATATTCCTCTCCCACTCTGCTTATGCAGACCTAGTATTTACTACCTTCAAATCTTCTCTGAGCTACCTGTATTTGCCATCTGCATAGGACTTCACAGCAAACTATTATTACAAAACTACTGTTTCCCCATAATTATCAGTTTAAGAAGAGAAAGGGGAACTCATATCAGGAACTCAACCTTCTTTAAGTTTTTAATGAGGAAGGAGAAAGAACCTAGGAAATTAATGTGGAAATGTATTTTTATTTCCAGTTTATGTCTGGCATCTTTTGCCTTATAATGACTTTCTACACTAAAAGAGAAGATACAAAGGCCTCACCTCAGTTACAGACTACTGCCTAAATGCATTGGGAATAACTTTTGTGAAGTGTCAAAAACTATGGCAAAAGCTAGGGCATTAAAAAAAAAAAAAGTGAATATCTAAATAGCACAGTTATGTTAAGGATTAAAAAAAATGCATTGTGGTTGAAGTCTGGCATGTGTTTGGGAATGTAAAACAGAACACACTTGCAGAGGAGACATTGGCAGAGTCTCAGTTATAACACACAATTATTTCCACTATAATATAATTTAGATATTTCAAATATTTCAAACATTTATACTTTTTATACAATTACAGTACTTTTGAAAATTCTCTGTGTTTGAGCAGTGCATTTATGGGGCTGAAGGACAGGACGTTGCAAGCAGAGATGACATTCATCAGTCACGAAGCAGAGGGATGCCTCTGCCGGAGGCAATGACACAATTCTAACACACATTTTTACATGCAGCTATAGAATTTCAGACAACACATAACAGAGTCAGCTTTTACTACCTTATGTCTAAAACAGCTTTGTCAAAAGGTGTTAAATACCCTGATCTTTTGCTTCAGAGTAACAATTCTTGCACAGTAGGTGCAATTTCTTCTTGATTACAGCTAACCATTAAAGTAGTATTAAATTTCAGTACAAAAATGGGAAGCAAATTATGAATATTTCCTATTTAAAAATGGGACCAAAAAACCTTGAAGCAAGCAAAACTTAATGACAACATCTCTACCTATTACTATTAAAAGACTAAATTAAAAATTAAACCATTTAAGCATTTAATTCCCTTAACAATGAAAATCTTGCTCAAAAAAAAGGAAAGAAAACAGAATATATTTAAAATTTATTCACTTTGCACTTGATGAAATACAAAGTAAACCTGTATCTCTGAAACCAGCAACTTTTAAATATGACTGAGCTTTGTCTTCTTTCCATGCAAGGCAGTATGTAAATCATTGCTCCACACTAGCCACATAGCCATACTCTTATGCCCTTGCCAGAACTCAGCTTTATTCTTGTCATCTCAAAGGCAATGAAGGTTAAACCTTAGTCCTATGAAATCAAGCTGAAGCTTTCCTTGCTGTTACCAGAGTACCAGAAATACACAGAGGATGGTTCACACCACCTAGCAGAGATACTGATGCTAGGACTCGATGGCCTCCCTTACAGAGGTGCATCAACTGTGAAGAAAGACTGATGAAGCCTTCCCTAGGATCAGCCCTGCTGGGGCATTTACAGCTCCGACTTCTCAGAAACAGAGGATGTTCAGCACAGCTCCATAACAACTTAAGGGAAGACATAGAAGGAGGTGGGGCATAACAGACACTCAATAAAAAGGTGTGTATGATCCTTACACTTCAAGTCAGTTCCATCATTCCCTGACTGTCCAAAGTCAATTTACCATCTGTCCTCTTTGCAATCTGTTTTCCCCTCCCACATGCTAATATATAACTGAACAATGCACCATGACCCCCCTGATGCTACTGACACCAATTTCTTTGGAGCACAGATAATGGATGTCAATGGCACCAACACAATTCTGCAGTTTCTTGTGTTGTTCCCTTCAAATAACCTGAATTCACATCATGTCAGTGAGGCCACTGTGAGGCCACAGTGAGGCCACTCCTTCCAGTAAGAGTTGTTCATACAAGTAAAGGCCACTTCCTTGACCCCAAATGCAAAAGATGTCTACAAGAGCAGTACAGCAATTTCAGCCATCTGAGGCTGTTAGAGCCTTATGATTAGTTTGCTAGAGGACTGGAAAGTGCCTTGCATCAGTGCCAACTTTCTCATGTCTGACAACATACTGTATAGAGAGTTTAGTTCTATATGTTTAAGCAAGAAGAGAAACCCAAGACACACTATTCACTCCAATTACTCACCACGATGAGAAGAATCTCTCATCTCATGAACATAAACAGCAGTTGTAACACATATTCCTCTGAAAACAAGCCATGGTTGTTCATAAAGATTTTGAATTGCCTGGCAAGTTCTTTCTGCTTATTGACAGGCTGTAATTGCTGCCTCTTAGCTAAAGTGAACTTTCAGCCTGATGCCTGACCTTGTCCCTGACTCTTACTTTAATCTTTTATATTGATTTAGATAAAATCTGGGCCCAACACATTTTGTCAAAGTACCACAGCTTGATACTCTTTTGCTTTTGACAGGGTTTTCCTAAATCCAGCCATTTCTGTGGTTTCACTCACTACAACTATCTGGTATTATCTGGGGATTGAAATGTGCAAATGGTATGCTGCTTGTAAAAAAAAAAATCCCCAAAAGCCTCCTTCAGGCCAAAGAAAATTCATTGCCTGCCCTTGAGCTGAGCTCTCCTCATTCTTGGTCTCACTGGGCTTGAGTCTGGAGGCAGAGATTGGCTCCAGGTCAGAGCAGAGACTGCCAGCCCCCAGCAAGGCTCAGGCCTGGCACAGACCCCAGCAGAGACCTCGGCAGCAGGCGTGACAGCTGGGACCGATGACAGGGGTGGAAAGGCTGGAGCTTTCAGAGCAACCCCAATGAGAAAGCTGGCAGTTCTGCCATTAAACAAGATTTGAAACAGATATTCTGGCCACCCTTTGCTTGGACGTTTGGAAACAGAAAGATAATCAATAAAGTTTCTCAACAAGAAAAGCCACAATGAAATCAACATTGCAATAGAGAGGAATGCAGGCCTCTACAAAGATCCAGGATTTCTAAGTAAAAAAAAAAAAAATCCAGAAAAAAAAGCTGTCACTCATTTGGTTGCTGATGTTTTCTGAGCATAAAGCTTGAATCAGCTTCTTTATGTCATGCAACTACCCTGGCCCAAAAATCTCCCAGGGGGGAATGGACCACTCCTGCCCTCTTCCTGCTTTGAGTCCAAGATACTTAGCACCTTGAACTCACACAGGTAATTTTCTCTCCTCTCTCTCTCTAAGTAGTAGAAAATAAATGCATGTTATGTTATCCAAGGTGGGGCTCATCCAAGAACAGTCATCTAAAGCCAAGGTATATCTCTGTCACCTCAAGGCTTTTTCTGTAGCTGGCCAAGAGATCTCGGCTGCCTTGGAAAGGAGCTCAATCTCCATACACCTTAGAACAGGAGGCATTTAATTTTTAATGGACAAAACGCGATAACAAACTCCCACTAGACTGTGTGACATTTTTCAGGTACCTTCTTTCCTACATAAGAATAAGACAATAATAGTGAAACAGTTGTCAAAATAATACTAAAATTGAAGTGGTCTACATCAGTTCAGGGTAATCCCAGCTTCAGATGAGGTCAGGAATTTCTGTAGCAGTGAATGGGAGATCTTTGGATTTCACAATGAGGTCTGTCATCTATGTGACAAAGCTACCAAGCTGTTTCTGTGTCATAGGATTGCTCTCCCAGCCCTACTGCAGTGTGTTTGTGGCACTTCTATGCTGGCAGGAGAGCATACACAGATTGTCTGGGATGAGAATCAGCTGCTACAATTTGCTGCGTTAAATGTTAGAAGTCAGCTGGCTTCAGCTTTTTCATGCCAAGCAAAGTGATGGAGAAGAGAGACACAGGGGAAATGCACTACTTTAGCTGTTCCTTGCAGCCTCACTCCTCTGCTGCCTTGGTCCTCATTAAATGTTTTTTCAATCCATCAAATTTATTGAACTATTGTTTCCCTAGCTTGGCTGTTTTGCAGGGACTCTGACAACAGAACCATTCCTGATGAACATCTGGGATCCCCAACAAAGTATTGCGGAAGAAAGAATGACACATAGTACAAAAGAAAAGAACAAAAATTGGCAAATGACATGACTTCATCCAAACTGAAGACCACAAGATTCAGAATCTCTCTTTTCCATGAATGGAAGTGAAGAAGGAAGGCTAAAATGGTACCTTGATTGAGCACTACTTTGCAGATTGCTTTGGAGAATACATACACTTTGAGAGTAGTTTTTATGTATCATAATAAAAAGTGAGCTGGAGTTGATACATGATCCCTGAAACAGAATTTTAAAGCCTCATAAAGGACAGGAAAGGCTACAATGAAGAGGCGATCTAAATAGAAAATACTGATTAAAATAAAAAATCACTAGCAACTGAACTGGGAAGAGTCAATGAAAAGTTGTCTAGCAGAAGAGAACCTGATAGTGTTAGCCAACAGCAGCTGAACATGAGCCAGGGTGTGCCCAGGTGGCCAAGAAGGCCGATGGCACCCTGCCCTGGATCAGCTCTGGTGTGGCCAGCAGGAGCAGGGCAGTGACCGTCCCCTGTGCTCAGCACTGCTCAGGCCACACCTCCAGTCCTGGGCTCAGTTCTGGGCCCCTCGCTGCAAGAAAGACATTGAGGGGCTGGAGCGTGTCCAGAGAGGGGCAGCGGAGCTGGGGAAGGCTCTGGAGCACAAGTCCTGTGAGGAGCAGCTGAGGGAGCTGGGGGTGCTCAGCCTGGGGAAAAGGAGGCTCAGGGGGACGTTACTTAAAAGCAGGTAGTAAGTGAAAAGATGACAGGAAATGGCCTCAAGTTGCCCCATGGGAGGTGTAAATTAGATATTAATACAAATTTTCTCACTAAAAGGAGTGTCAAGCATTGAAACAGAATGGCCAGGGAAGCAGTGGAATCACTGTCCATGGAGGTATTTGAATGACTTCTACATGTGACACTCAGGGACATGGATTAGTGGTGGACCTGGTAGAGCTGGATAAATGGTTGGACTTGATGACTTTAGAGATCTTTTCCAATCTAAAGGGTTCTATGATTCCACGAATGGGTGCTTAAGAGTTTTCAAGCCCCTGCACAAGCTTCAGCTATCTCTAACCTAAGAACTAGATGGAACTTGGCTCTCCAGAGTGCCTCCTGTCCAACTACATGTGAGTAAAGGTCACAATTAAGAAAGGACCAAGGAGAACGTAAACACTAAATATTTAAAGCATGCTGTTGCATTTGAATTCACCTGTCTCTAATAACCCTATTTAAATTCAAAATGAAAACAATTATGTCTATTAAAACATATAACATTAATACTTACTTACATTTACTTACACTGGATAACTGAAATAATATGTGCTTGTTGTTAAAGTTTCAAAACAAGTCAAATATCTAAAGTGGTTTACTAGTAACAAGTTAAATGGAAGACAGTGGTTATGCACTTAGAATACAAAGTGCTGAAACCAATTCTGACAGCACTAGTCTCTTCTGCAAATACAGATAATGTATCTTTCTTGACAGTTTATTTAAGTATTTTTGGTTCACTGAATAATTCATTAAAATCTGAAACCAGCAAAGAGTTGAGGATTTAAGAACCAAAACAAAAAGCTTCAGAGACAGCTTGCTTTCTAATTTCATCTTGTAAGTAAAAGCACAGGGTGAGAGGATGAGCACTGCAGTTCTGAAGCCTTGAATGCAGTTATTAGAAATAAACACATAAAATCAATAATTAAAAAGTTCTTTTGCTTAATTAATTACTTTATTATAAATGATAAAACTTGCAGAAAAAAGTTAGAGAAGGAAACATATACATCATATAGTTTGACTGAAGAAATAGCACTTAAATAAACCAGAAAAAGAAGGTGTCTAAAACTGCTTCTTGCTTCCGTAGAAGCAGATTCAAACCTGTATATGATCACTATAACTAAGTGTAAAAAAAGAACAAAATTAAGAAAGTCAATGTGAAGAATTCCTCTTTCAGAGATCATGTTGCTGAAGTATTTGCTTTCTGTTAAAATTCTTCAAACTGTGAATTTAACAGGTTCTTTTTCACTCTGAGAAGACAAATTTACACTGGATACACCTAATTTGTATCCAGAAGAAATGAAGGCAAAAAAGCTTCACCTGACACTCAGTCATACAGTCTTTTCTTAGCTCTGCTGTATTACTGCATAAAAGAGATAAAATACCATCACTGGTGAAGCTCTGAATGCTTCCATGTAGTAAACAGCTTCCTGGGCACTTGTCCTTGAACAGCTCTGCAACAGCTTCCCCAAAGTTGTGCTGAAAATGAAGGGCTGGCAGACTCCAAGAGTGCCTGGCCACTATCTGCAGAAATTCAATTGCTGGAAAGACTCTAAACATTTTTCTTCAAAGAGACCACTTCATTAAAACTTCAATATATAAATAAAGTTTGGTCATGTCAAACACTCTTTGGGCAGAAGAAAAAGACTGCTGTTGTGACAGACAAGAAAGTCTGCCTCAATTGCATGGTTTGGCACTAGAAAAATCCCAACCCCTTTCTGTACTGCAAGGAGAGAAACAGCAGCAAGAATTAGCCAGCAGTGGGTCACAAAAGCTAAAACAATGCTGGCCTGCTTTATTTCCACTAACAGAAACAAGAGATTATTCATCACTTTACCTGTATAAACAACCAATTTCAATGCTTCACACCAAAAAGTAAAACAAGAGGGTTTACTTCACAGTGTATGGCTACAACACAACTTTGTTATTCCTGAGATGCTGGAGAGGAGAGGAATGGAGCCCACATACCCCTCCACTCTCCACATACTGAGCTGCCCAGCTACATTTTGGGGGTCAGAAGGAGGACAAGTGGTTCATTGATCGACTCCAGCTCCCAGTGCAAAGAGAGTCACAACCCCAAAACTGGGTATCTTAGACAATCCTAACTCCACCTGACTCCCCAAGCTGCCACCACAGGCAACCAATACCTGGCACTTCCAAATACCTGACACAGACTCCTCACTGCTCTCACGATCTCCAGCATCACGATCACCAATGTTACCCACGTGATGCAGGAGGTCCAAACTCAAGGATCCTTAATTAATTCCCGAGTCCTCAGTGAGGAAACAGAAGCTGCTGAAGCATTTTGGCTTCCCAAGACAAAGCAGGAGTTAGCTGTTTTGTTTATTTTCTTGGCTTCTTCCAGGGTAGCCCTGTGTGGTGTCTCTTCAACACAAGGATTTGCACAAACATAGACAACATTCCTGCACCTTTGAGAGTATTTCTGGTGGGTGTGGAGCCATTCCTCGCCAACACCCGTGCTGCTCTGCCCAGCTGAACTTGAAGAAGCAGTATCTCCCGAAGCCAAGCTCTAGCCTACAAGATCACAAATTATCTCACTTAGAATCATTGACTTAAGGCAGGATTTAGTCTCTGAGGTGGGGAAAAAAGTTACTTTGGGAGATGCCAGGAGACAGCACCATGGATAATCAGTGCAGCATTAAAAAAAAAAACAGAAAAAAAACCAAAAAACAAAAAACGCTACAAAGCAAGCCAGGCTGTAGTAAAGCCGTCCTGCAAAACAGGAATTCTACATCCATGTTAGGAGTTCAAGAGGAATTACTCTTAAGAGCCACAGGATTTATTAGAAGGTGTTAAACTTTCTGTCAGTATTTTGACCTATCACATATAAAATACTACAGCTATACAGCTTTTGAGAGCATGTTCCCAATATAACTTTTTAAATTTATTTTCTATTAAAGGTTTCATGAGCTTTCAGCAAGCATTTTATTCCTATAGAGTTTATTTGAGATCCTTGTCTGATAGTCCAGTGGTGGTCCAAAAAGCACTTGAAAGGTCTCTCGACATTTTTCCCTGCACTGTTAGATCTTTGGAAAAGGTGAGACATTCTTCACAAACTGCTGGCTAGCTGCCCAGCGCAGGAAAGTGATGAAGCACCTGCCACCTCCCCTCCTACTTCTGTAAGGAGAAGAGAAAGGGAAATCTTCTATCCTGAAGAACACGAGTTGAGCTGCATGGACAGGCTATTGTGGATGGCTGCTGTGGGAAGACATAAAGGAAGGTCTCCAATGAACAATCAAAAGGAATCAGGAAAAGTGCCATCCTCAGACAAAAAGGAATACCACCTAAAAAATTAGCAACACAGAAAAACCTTGAAAATTTGCATTTAGGGCTTTTGAGTGTTTCTGAGAAATGTTGGCAGACCTGGGAAGATGTTGTACAGCAAAGTTGATGCTGTTGCACTTGTAGGGTCCCTCTCCTGCCAGAGGTACCCATTACTGCACAAAGATCTGCACCAGCTCTGCAAGAAGCACCACAGTCACAGTGGATTTGAGAGAATGCCTCCTCCTCCTCCCTGCTTCTTTCTCTTGTGAAAGCTAAGAAACCAGTCCAGCATTCAAACACAATACCAAACACACACCCTTCCCCCTCAGCTTTGTATTAAAAAGAAACAATAGAAACCACTCAGATCTCAATGGATATTAATTTTCATCTTATATACTATTGCTATCCACCATTTAAAATACAACTGGTTGTGTATTAAAAAATACTTTACATGTGACTTTAAGGTTCTCTTTTTTAATTAGCAGGAATAAGTGTGTTTAGGAGGCTTAACTAAAACTAACTGAAATAATTGGCTGGTGATTTTAAGAATTAAATGTTTTTCTATTCCAAGACTGAAAATCGGACATCATGTTAGCAACACAGAGGGTGTGGGGAAGGTCAGACACCACTGAATATAACTTCACTTCAGTCTCTTTCCAGGAAGTGAGCAAAAGTGCCACTGACACCTTTTTCTGCCAAAAGAAAGCAGGCCAAGAAATGGTTGGGTTGAACTTAAAATGAAAAGGATATTCCTTTGCTTTCCTATAGCCAAGGAATGTCATGTAAAGAAGCCCATCAGTCCAGTCACACACAATTTGGCACAGAAGAAGAGGCAAAAGGATGGTCACCACATGTCCATGTTCAGCCAGGTACTCTGAGCCATATTCTCCTAAACCTCTTATCCTCTGCACAGGGACAGGATGAAAGTCACATCACGGTGAGGAAAATGGATACTGTGCAATACAAGCAGAACATTTACAGACAGCAAAATCAAATAGCTTCCATGCAGCATATAATTACCTTATACAGCTCACTGTAATGGGAAATGGAAAAGTTTTACATGAGTTTAAAAAATATTAGACATTTATAGAGGATGGATTCATCATAAGCTGTAAAATATGATGGTTTGGATGCAAACTATGGCTCAGCAAGCTTCCATAGTGATATTGATTACTGAAAGTCTGGAGAGTGTAGCAGAGGAAATGTCTCCAGCTTTCCTCTGATTTTATATTCCTTGGCTCGACCTTGTGTTATTGCAGTCTTTGTACAACTGAAAAGGGCCTCTCTGCGTGCAAGAGACTACACCAAGAAAGCCAGATACTACTTTGTATTAGGCACTGAATGTCTTTATGACCTCAGTTCTTGTTCTGCCATCACCAACATGCAAGCAATTTGTCAACAAATAATTTAGCTAATGTTTATATGTCTTAACCATGAAACAGAATTATAGAATCATTTAGATTTGAAAACAGCTTTAAGATCATCAAATTCAACCATTACCCTGCACTCTCAAGTTCACCACTATAAACCGTGCTCCTAAGCGCAATGACTTTCTAACACCTCCTGGGGTAGTGACTCCACCATTTCCCTGGGGAGCTTGTATTTCACCCTGAATCCAGGGTATGAAGTTAGTCAAAGAACCTTCCAGGTGGGATAAGGCATCTGAAGCTTCCCTACCATCTAATTCAATGTTTGGGTTTCCTCCATAGTCAAGAGTTGGAATGTCCAAGCATGGAATAAGCTGATAATTTGTGTGTAATAATAAATATCCAGTTCTGAACATGAGAATTTCTGGGTACCAAATGTGACCTACATTTGTACCTCCATACTTCATTCAGGTTGTCTGTTGTCCTAATTGAATAAAGTAATAAAACTATCACTGTGCTATGTAAAAAGCCTTAATGTGGCTGCCAGAGCAAATTAAGAGACAAAAGGACCAGTACTTTATCACATCATTTATTGCTGAGAAAAACAGTGCATTCAAGCTATTACCACTATTATGCTACAAGTTGTAACAGGAAATCAATAAGGGTAAGAAAGAGAAATGTCCACATTCATCCCCAAGGCACAGCAATCTCCTCTTCTTTATGCAAAAGAGAAGGAGGGAACTGAATGACTGCAGAGTTACTGAATGACAAAAGGCACAGCTGTTACTCACAGGGAAGTGTTGTCACCACAGCCATTTAGTAAATTTTGAATATTTTAAATTCAGTGAATTTTTTAGCAGTAAAGCATCACACTGCAGCAAATGGAGTGCAGAAGCACATCCTCTGCCCAGCAGAGCTCTCCCCAGCCCTGACACTGACTGCCGCTGGCACCTCAAGATGCTCGACTAACACCCATCTCCTGTGCAAGTGTTGGAAAAGAGCTCCCCTCTTCTCCTGCTCTGCTCCTGCTCCTGCTTTCCTCTCACCAAGCCCAGCTATGGCACATGCTGTTCTTCCCTCCCCAGCTCATAGCTTCCTGACCTTCAGGACCTTTTGCTGAATGTTGCTACTTACTATTATCATCGGTATACTTAGAAAGAAATACATATGTACTACAGAACAGTAGTAGACCAGCGAATAACAGACCTCTGAATGAAAGGTCAGTTCACTCTCCTTGAGGGGAAAAAAAAACCAGCATTGAGAATTACTTTTATGCAACTCTCTTACACCCATTCTGGTTATAGTGCGGCTCTCCTGAGGATGTGAAGGAGTGAGGTCACCCATGATCACACCTACTGGAGTCCTTTCATTCCACTCTGCAACTTCTGCTACTGCTCTCATTAACCCACTTTTGCTGCATGATTTTCTTCAGCCTGTACTGTGCAAGAGTTAAGTCATCAGAGTTGCTTTTGCTAAATTACAAGGAAAGTCCAATTTAACCTAAGATGCTAAAACTATGAGGGACAGACTCTCAGTACACATTCTGTATTCCCACTGAGTTTTCATTTATCCTCTGCTCTGTGTCTTTTCACAGTTTTTTTACCATATATTAAATGTATTAACTTTTCTCTAGCAACAAGACACAAACGCAGTAATTGGCAGTTTAAGAGAGCTTTCAGTTTTTTCCAGCCATTTTTGGTCCCAGTTGTGCAACATCTTTCATGTGCTACAACCTCTTCAGAGCAACACACAGCCTAGCCTATTCATTTACAAGGAGAAAGAAAGAAAGTAAGTTGAAAAAATAATGTAAAGTAATATATTTTCCCTGAGGATTAGGGCAAATAAAACAAGGAAAATAAGGAAGAAGATAGGTCATAGATCAAAGAAATGTGCTAACCAAAGTTTTTAATTGAATGGGAAGTCAGAAACAGCTAGTGTGCTTTGAAATGTTAACAGTGGGACACAGACTTCTGTTGCACAAAACCAGTCCCACAGGACAGTCAGAAGGTTAGGGGAAAAGAAAAAAAGGAAAGATGAGGGGATCAGTATCATCTTGCCTTAACATCAGTCTGAGGTGTGGTAAAGACTTCTCAGGATGAGGCTGTCACTGTTCACTGCCTGCACACAGAACCTAGATGAGCAGCTTCACATACACACTGCCTAAATCATTGAGTGAGATGAATTGAAAGGTGTCACCAACTCTGCTCCATTTCAGTGGGACATTCTTCAGTGAGGAAAAAAAATCTATGTTTAAGGCAGCCTCAGGGAACATCTGTGCAAGTGTGTGACTCTGAATCCACTGCAAATTTGTGTTCTACTGCATCTCCCTGTAAACAAGATGATATCACTTTCTATTTTCATCCTCTCTGGCAAACTATTTCATCAGCATTTCTCTTGTAATCATTAACTGACAACACATGGTATCATTTTTTAGCACAATATTTAACATTGTATACAGAGAGATCTCTGCCAAAGTTTCACTGTCTTACTGGTGTCTTAGGTAATGCTAGAAATATTTTCCAACCAGGAAGCCTGCCACTTCCAGAATCTACTAGTTTTTGGGGTTTTTTTCCTGGAAAACTACTTGATATTCACTCTTTTCTGACTCTGCATAACTCTCGAACTCTTTGGAATATTACCTTGGTCTTTGAAAGCTTCATTACAACAATTAATAGATTAATATAATTTCCAGTGAACTACTTCCTTTTTAATAATAACATTCTAAACCACAATCTCTTGCTTCTATTAAGCAAGAGGTAAACAGCTCAGAGTAGTTATGTATAGAGCTAATAAAGTATCATAAACCTATAACAAATCTGAAGGACTACCACCACTGGAGACAGTAGTGAGATTCAAATCTTTCCCAAACTAAACTTAAACATGATAGGAAAGAAAAAAAAATCTTTATATATAAAACCATATCTTCCTTTTAAAGGTGTATGTGAGACTTTCTTCAGCAGTAAGGAAGGCAGAGGGTGGCAGATGTCAGAGGGAACGCAACATGCCCTAACAGGTAGGAGACAGAAGATAGAGGCTGTCTTTTATCACCTGGAAAATAGCTAATTCTAGAGTTCTCCCGTACAGAAATGAACAGACCCAACTTCATGCGGGGGGGGGGGGGGGGAAATTTCTTAAAACAACAACCTTCATGGAGGATTAAGGATATAAAGCAAGGTATGTATTTTTGGCAAAGCCGCTGTGTTATGACCATGATTTTCACTGGTAGACCATAAGCTGCTCTGAGTCTGGAAATCATCCTGAAACATACCTCACAAAAGTATAGCAGGGTTATAGGAAACGCTAAAGAAACCAGTCAAAGGACTTCATGTCACATCTTATTTTAAAGTTTAAAGTGTAAAGTTATCTTGAAAAATCTGAATTCCAGTCAGTCTCTTAAGTGACAAAACTGTATAAAACTGACATAAAGAACAAGTTGTTTTATTGCTTTAAAATGATGTGAATAATCTCCCACACTAGAGTAAATTCACAGACTAAAAATTTTCTTAGCCAGTATACATCTTCTAGCCTCATTACTTCTATTCTCATTACCATTATCACAAATATTTATATTTGAGGCACAGCAAGCTGCTACAGTTCAGACAAGCTTAGACAAATTCAGTCTGAAAATGAGATTAAATTAACTCCAAACCAGTGGAATAGCTTAACAATGGATTCTAGCAAGTTTAAATGTCTTAAAATATGATTTTTAAGTAATGAAACAAAAATTTCCTCTAGCCCTATTCAGAAATACGTCATTGCAATGAAGTAACCTTTTGGTGAAATACTGCACTCTGTTTAATGAAAAATGCCAGAATCAATTTAGTGTTTTTTTCTGGTCTATAACTTGCTTACCAGTTCTGCAAGAAATCTTCTTGTAGAATAACTACCCTGGGATAAAACCCCCCACATTTATACAAATCATGTGAGCCCACCACAATGGCATTATTTGAAAGGCCACTGTCAGCATTACAGCTGTAATGCATCAGGCCTCTCCTTTGTAGTGCCCTACTTCTGCTGCAATCATTCAAGCTACAGTGGCGTGAAACAAGAAAAGGATCTCCAAGGCTCAAAAAACATAGCTTTTGTTTAGAAATGAGAGAGATGGTGAGATCAGTGTTTCAATTCAACATCCACATGGTGATCAGCAACCACAATGGAAATAGCAGTAATGCACAGATGGCGAAGAAAGAGATTTCAGCATGAGAAAGATTCCTCAGTCTTTCCACCCAAAAATAGTATTCAAGTTTCTTTTATTATACTGTTTATGTTAACCTCATTCTTAAAACATATTACCCCCCTCAACAGGAAAAATTAGGTAATTCTGAACAAAATGCAAGTATTGATCACGTTTCACCCTGCAGTAACATGCAACTTTTGCTGAGAGCCCCTCTAGTTCTAGATGCTGGCATATAGCAGCACTGTGATCTAAGTATGAGGATTTGACAGTGCATCTCAGGAGATTTTCTTTAGGCCACTGGTTCTTATAACTTCTGCTCTCAAGACTTTGTTTAGGATGTACACATATGGATGGACACAAAGAAGCTTAATGCTACTGAAGTCAGTGGGAAGGAAGTATGCGCTTGAGTATTATCTTGATTCAGGACCAAAAAATATGTCTCTTGAAAAAAAGAGGTTCAAAAAATGGGTGTTGAAAGTTGAGACTCTGATGGTGAATTCTTCTAAGTATTTAACACTTAGTAAATCATGAGTGTCAAAGGCTCTTGCTCACTTTCTTCCACTTAAGCCAAAAGAAAATCCAAGAGGTGCAAAGCTTTCGAGCTCTAACATTTAACCACCTCAATGGGTTGTGTATGCCTGGTATTTCAAGAGTATCAACATTTCCACAAAAAGCTGTGATAAACAGAGAGAGGTAGGAGATCAGCCCTCAAACTGTTTCCACAAAAACTCTTTATTCATATATATTTTTTGTCAAACTATCTTACTATTTTTAAGTATGTGACACGTTCACTTGGTGAACTATAATTTAATAATTACACTTTGATTGAAGCACAAACAATAGTAGTCAATAGCCAATGGAATCCTGTACAAGGCACACATTTACATGCAGAATTTTAGAGCTGGTTACCCATGGAAGCAGACTAAGTCAGCATGCCTCCTTGTCAATACCCACTAGTGGATTTTTTACCTTCAATCCAATTGGAACCAATGTAATGTAGGAAAGGAGGCTACAAAGGCTACTGGATTTCTGCAAGTTAAGAGAAAACAGGATGCCAGCTAGAAAAGGGGATTCTGCTAATGACCCCAGTTCAGGAAAAGGCTTCACAATCGGAGGACACTTACCAGGTATCAGGGAATCCACCCTGGCTCCCATCCCTGAAGAAACCAATCTTTGTTTGTTCACTGCTCATAAAACTACTTATTGTCATTCAGGAAAGCATTTTAATAGCTTAGCATCCAAAACCTAATTTACCTGTCATCTCTGTAAGTCTTTAACCACTTTTAATACACTGTCCACTGCTTGAACAGCAGTATAGCCCTCATGTGCTAAAACTGGAGACCAGCGTGCTAGTTCTGCATTCCAGAAGGGACTAGGAAACAAAACTACTCAGAACATCTTCCTATTAGCAAGTGTCAGTTTATCAGTACACAACAAGCTCATTTTCTATAAATACACCACGGTGTTAAATTCAAAGAAAGAGGAACACCCAACATGGAGGGAAGACTTCATGTGGGAGCAGAGACAAAAACCTGGAACATACAAATCATGGACAGAATGGTAGGAAGGCTGCTAAGCAGCTTTGTTACAGACCCCAAGTAGTACCACCAGTAGCAAAGAACATACTGTTTTTAAGATGGAGTTCAGCTGACCTGTATACAGATACTTGGACTGAAACAACCCTTTCAACTGCAGTGTCAGCAAAAAAAGGGACAAATGAAGTATATGAATTTTAGCAAAGGATTTCATAGAAAGTTTGAAGAGCAGGAAATTACCTTAGGAATATTGCTTAGCAGGAAGACAGATGCAGCTTTGTTCATGGGACTCATACCTCAGAAAAATTAGTTTAATAAAGCATAATAAAAAAAGGCATGAGAAGAGAAAGAAAACTTGTAGGTAGCGTGAGGCGGTATTTACCCCTACCGAAGGATACAAAGTGGAATGAGCTGCACAGGAAAATGAAGGACAGTAATAGTTCAGCTGAAGAATGGGAGAGGGCAATCAAGACGAGCAAACTCCAGGCATAAGGCAAAACAAGTGGACTACTGACTAGTGTAGAGAGACCACGTTGCAAAACATGAAGGACACCAAGTAATCTACTCCTAGGATTCAACACATTTAAATTTGTTGCTGTATCTGAGCCACAACTCTCAGCATTTTTAAGATTAAGCCAGAAGGGAGAAAAACACCTAAAAATCGTGAACCTCGTGAAGATGTCAAGTGAAAAGACGAAGACCTGCAGGAAGAAAAAGGACTTCCTTAGCTTTACTTTTAATTCATGTTGAAAGCCTTCAATTTGCAAACTAAAATTTAGATATGAAATGCTATATTCTCTTTAGTTCCTTCATTTTGAACTAGCCTTTCACTCAGTGGACAGCTATAGA
Source organism: Chloebia gouldiae (assembly GCA_003676055.1). Classification (NCBI taxonomy): domain Eukaryota; kingdom Metazoa; phylum Chordata; class Aves; order Passeriformes; family Passeridae; genus Chloebia; species Chloebia gouldiae. Next base: position 29,652,311 of record QUSF01000006.1, on the reverse strand, counting down.
GTCCAGGAGAGGACTGATGCTAAAATCCTTTGGTTCTGATCACTTCCAAGTGACTTTTTCAGTGTGTCAACAGATAATAACCAGATGAGAGGAAAACCAGTCACAGCTTGTAGAAACCATTATCTCCAACATATTACACACATCTGCCTTTGCTTTTCTGTTTACTCTAAGTGCAATAATAATAAGAGCCAAGAAGGAACTCTGATGAAATAGGTCAAATCAGTCATTCAGTCTGATAACTCTCTACTGATAGTGCTTGTGCCAAGTTCCTCAAAGGGCAACTTAAAACAACAACAGGCATAAGCAATTCTGTAGCATTAGATAACAAAGGAAAACATCTTTTGGTTCATGGATTTTTTTATTTTTATTTTTATTCTATTTGGATTCCTAGCCCTGTAAACATTCGGTTAATTTAATTACAGTTTCTATTCAATTTCATTCAAGGTCCAGTACAGAACTTTGGAAACAAACATTATATTCCAGGGCATATGGTCAACTCCAGAAGTGTCTTAGCATTGCTCAAAATATATTAAACAATTTATCTCACATTAGATGCAATCAAATACCCTTCTGAATCAAGCCTTCTACCACATGAGCTTCTGCGAGTGAATTTATTGAGTAAATAAATCCTTATGAGATCTCTACAGAATTACTGTTTTTAATTTAAATTGGGTTCTATCATATTCCCAAAGAGGGTCAAAGAAAGAATCCCATCTTAGCTTTTCTGTATTGTGCCATTTATACATCCTCTCACTTCTGCATTTCTACTTACTAGGTCTTTTGCTATTATTATTATTATATAGATATATACACATCTTTTTCTTTTCGGTGCAGTTCATTTAACCAAAAAAAGCAGTCAGACAAAAAAAGCAACACTCAAAGTCCCCACTCAATGATTCTGTATATCAGCTTTTAATGCTTAACTTTGAGAAGACAACAAGCTAATAGTTATACCATTTAAACTACAAATTATTTGTGGAGACAAACATCCAAGTTGCAAATAGTTTTTTTAACATGAGTAGTTGAAAGAAAATAATGTAAGGTCTGGGTAAGAACTGGCTGTGTCTTTTCTTGAAAAGAAAGAAATGGAGCATGCTGAGTTATAAAATTTTAGTTGTGTTGTAAACTCTGTATGTGTGAACCAGAAACAGTATTTGGATGGTCAGAGAATACTCAGTTTCTAGCTGCAATTGTTTTGGTTTCAGAGCCATTGCACAATGCTAAACAAACCTTATAGATTCATGGTTTTCCTAACACAGTATAAATCTTAGTCTAATATCCAAAATGTGATTTACTTCTCTACTACTTTTCCCATGCAAAGAGCCATTTATAATATTATGCATCTGTTCTACTTTTAGATAGGAATTATACATTAACTACCTTTACTGCCAAGTTTAGATATACAACCTTATGTTCATTCTTAATGGAACAGAATCTCTCCAGGGTCTTGCTTTCATTAATTACTTTTGACTATTACCATTTTAAAGAGACACCAATTTTCTCTGCTTGAAAAACAAGAGAAATTCCCTACCTTCTATGACTCTTTGTTCCTATATGTGTTTAAATTCTAGTATCTGAAATACTCATAACTCTATGAGAAATAAAAATATGACTGGATGGGGATTTCTGAAAGCTCCCAATACTGTATTCCCCTTGAAGTCACTGCTAGTTTATTCTACACTCCTATGAAATGAGAGCTTGGCAGCACTGAAGCCTGATTTCATACTGTAATGTTTCCATAAATGAACTTCTAGGTATACACAAAATCTATTTTTAATCCATAAGCACTCAATAACATCACCAGTGTGGATTTGCTCTATGCCTATATTCCCACTTGTGTGTTTCCCTAATAACTGTTGAACCTGTTGGCTAAATTGAGGATAAAGCCTCAAAGGTATTTCAGTTCTCAAAGCTTTCTGAAGACTAGCAGGAAAAGAGAGAGAAGAGAGACTGCATTAATGTCTCCCAGGGAGCTGGGAAGAGTCTCATCCTCACAGTTCAGCAGTCAATCCAGAGAGTATTATGGTATGCCTTAACACTGGGAAAAGCTTAGAATGCAGCTCACATTCACAGGATCACGGAATCACAGAATCAACTGAGTTGGAAGGGACCTACCAAGATCAAGGAGGCCCCACAAAGGGCCATCCCCAAAAGCCACAACATGGGCCTGAGAGTATTGTCCAAACACTTCTTGAACTCTGTAAGGCAGCCTACCAATGAGGCAAAAAGCCTTACGTTTGCAATACTTCAAATGTACAAAGAATTACACTTGATGTGAATGAAATAAACTACATTTAAGCCTCAACACATTAAGATTTAGATATTTTATATCTGCATTTAGATATAAATGATAAATTTTCTTCCAATTTAAAGAAGAAAATGCTAAAGTGAATTCTAAATATATTTGGGATTATTTCTTTGTTCTTTGCTTCGTATCTCCTGATCAACAAGAGAAAACAGTATCTTACAACACGCGAGTGGCAGATGGGTACCAAGCATCTCCCACTACAAGGTCTGAGGTGCAGGAACACATGTAAGAGTCAATGACTACATGCACTACAGCTGCTCCAGGGAGGAGATCTGCAGGTGCAGATCTTTCAGTCAGCACTATGCCTGAGTGGGTTTGGTCAGGATGAGTTAAGAGAGCGAAAGGGTAAAGAGTTGTTTGAGCAGTGAGACAAACACAACTGAAAAGATTCAGAAGGTAGAGACGTACTAGCCTCAAAACATGTGAATTCATGTTTACACTTACATGTTCATGCAAGTAGCCTACCTCTAAAACCCCCAATGTATATTCCTATGAATGTTACCACAACACGATTTATGATGCTCTTTGCAGTATTAAATCAATTCCTTTTCCCTCCAGCACTTGCAACTCTGGAGCAACCCCTGGCTCTATATTTGTGACTATGTACCTTCAAACAGGTGTGGCCAAGAGCTGCTTCCTTGCAAACAGTGATTTTAAACTCTGCCAGAAACCTTTGATAAATTCATTCTCCATGAGTCAGAGACTAATACCATTATGAGGTCTAAACCAGCTGGCAGAAGTGAGACGTATTAATCTCAGCTGACCTCTGTACACATAAAAAATTGCTAACATAAGATCTTGTGAAGTATATGCTGGCCTTAGTCTATTTAATAACTGCCTGAGATCCTAGGGGAAAAAAAAAAAAAAAGGAAGACAAATCTAATCCTAAATCTTCACATACTCTAACAGTAGTGTCAGCCATCCACATTTTATCCCAGAAGCAGTGCTAGTGAATGTTTATTCTTGAAGCTTACATTTCAGAGAGTAATGGACTGTTACGACTTATTAGTCAGAAATAACTACTATAATGCCATTGCTCATCACTCCAAAGAAGTCTTTAATCTTATCCTAAAAATGCAGCATTTTGAAGAGTTCTAGAAGATCCAAACCATGTTTCTCAGACAGCAATAAAACCAGAAATATTTTTAGGTAATTTTGTGAGCTTTCTGTGCTAGTGACCTACTTGCCCTAGACTTGCTCTGAGTGCAAAAAGAAGACATATGCAGAAGGTAATTCATCCCACTTGAAGGTGGACATCTAAAACAAATAGGATGAGAAGTTCTCTGCAGGTGTCTTTCTCTCCCCCTGAATTGTAAGGGAAGCTTTAGCAGGATGTCCCATTTTTCAAACCACCCAAGTTTTTTTAAATCACCTTTTTTTTTCTCTACCAGTCGCATTTCAGCCTCATCTAAAAGGTAGGCAGACTAAATCTAAATGTAAAGGTGTATGAATCCCTTAAGCACACAGCAAACCAACACATAGATACAGATGGCTGTATACATGCATATAGACACACTTTTCAAAGGCCTGCAGCCAGGACCTGAGATGACATGACTGACTTCATGACAGATTTTCTGACCTATCACGGAGATAGGCAGAAGGATTGAATCACATCCGAGATTTCAGCTCAGTTCTAAAGGTACAGGTACGAAATCCAGCTTTATATCTTAATTTTAATCTGAGTTTTCATTTTTACTTTTCGAGATTGCTTGTTTTAAAAGAATATTTAAAGACACCATCAAGAACACACTGTCTGCAATTATATATAACCTAGCACAAGATCAAGTAGTTCTGCTCCCCAGGAGGATGAGCTATGCTTAATAATATTTAAATCTATTTTGTCTCATCATACATATATTGTGCATCCTGAATTTTATGATTTTTAAGATGTCAGAGAACATATTCATAATAAAGTTGTTTTGACTATGGTAAGCTCCATTTAGACAAAAATCAGAATTCAATTAAAATGTGTATATCTCAGCATTTTAAATAGTTCTTAGTTAAGAAAAACCACCTAATTGTGTTGAAAATATCAGAAAAAGAATTGCCATAACATGTTTGACTTAGTAAACAAGGAAAATTTGCCTATTAATCAACCCCAACTGCTTGTATTCACCAAACCATATTTCTGAAATGATTCATGGCCCCCAAAATAAAATGAAAATTTATATCTTTTTGAAAGCATCTGTGCAGGTGTGTTCCCATTTTTATTTTGGATGTTTTTCTCCTCAGTACTGACTTCATACATGGTTTTTACTTATGGACTGAAAGAAAAAACCAATTGTTCTGTTTGTAATCTGTTTGTATTGGGACTTCTGTAAGCCCAAACTAACTTCTCAATTTTGAGTGAGCTGAACAAAATGAAAAATGAATATTCACTCTACAACCATCAGGTAAATTGAAAACAGGAATAATGAAAGCAAAATTTCTCTACAGTAGCAATTGAAGACTGCAAATTTTGAAAAGAAAAAAAAAAGAAATGCCAAAACCATTATTCAATCTACTGTAAATGTGGTCCATACTGATATTTAATGAATTGCATTTCACTGTGCTATAGTTGCAAAACTTGGACTGACCTCAAGAGATAAAAAGTTCCTCAATTCCATACATAATAAAAAAAAAGCAATATTTCAAGTAAAATTTAATAGATTTCAATGAAAGCCTTTTGCAGTTATCCATTTTGCAAAGTATTAAATTTTGCTCACATCTTCAAATAAGCTGCCATGATTTCAAATGTGTTTCTTTTTCAAGCTAGATAGCATGCATTTTTTATTAAGAATGTTTTTATTACACAGTAGAGCCCTAGGTTAAAGAAAAATATATATAATCACAACGAAAATTTTGCAGATTTTTTGAAGATTTGTGCAGAATAATCTGCAGTGTAGCAGCACCACTGGCATTCAGTTTGCAATGCAACAGATGTAAACAATAAAGAAAAAGTAAATAGACCTTCAAAAAGCTGCTATTTTCATCAAGACCATATGATATCAATTCTTCAAAACAACATAGGATTAGAAAGGTTTTCATTGAAATATAAACCAATATTATATCTAAGAACAACACATTTAAGATTGTAGCATTAAAGTTTTATGGCCAAATAAACTCCAAAACTGTAGAAGCAAAAAAAAGCATAACCTGCTTTTCAATGTCTATCAGAACAATAAGGAGTCCTGCATAGATTTTAAATAGAAGGTTGTAGGGCCTTTTAAAAAAATTGTACCATTTTGACACCTGAATTCAGAGTTAGGTCTCAGGTACTGAGAGATCAGCATCAGCTTAAGACCATGCATACGACTAGGGATTGTGAAACAAACTGAATCTATAAAACTTTACACTTATTTGAGAGAAAACTGTATGAGACATATAAACTTTCTCACTGGCTGACAATGTCACTCAGTCTGTCAGGAATTCTTTGCAAAACAGAGGCAAACAAAAAAGAATTATACTGAAATTGTTCTGGCAGGAAGAGCCAAAGGAAAAAATAAAATGTTATGGCATAGAGACTGCATATTATCTTTGTAATGCTCTATAGAAACAGATATTAGCTCCAGAATCTAGCAGGAGTGCACACTCTTTGATTGCCTTTCCACAGAGAGAACAGCTGCTACCCACATGGGCACAGGAATCACCTCTCTTAGAAAAACAGGATGTGGAAGAAGGTGGCAGAATATGGTTAAGGTATTAAAACTAGATCCTTTAGAGCACTAGAAACCAGAGAACTCCAGAGAATCACTAAGACTTGCACTTGACACCTCCAGCACTGGCATGATGAATGCAAGCCTGAATCGTAGTATTGCAGCAGAGGATTTCTTTATGAGGAGCTGTCTGAGGTATTCCCTTTTCAGTTTAGAAGTTACCACAATAATCATAAGGACAGCGAGAGTAATCACTAAAGGATAATAAAAGAGTAACTCATAATTTACCTACTTAAAATTAGACAGAATTAGCTGCTGCCCCACTACTGACTGAGTGATCCTGATGGATTTATGAGGCACAAGGCTAGATATTGTATTCCTCAGTCAAGTATTTCTTTGCATACAGGACAGCATTCATACACCCAATCTAGAGGGGAGCACACATAAAGACATTCCCTGTCATGTTTTCTGTAATGTTCCTTTCTCCTCTGTCAAGCACAAGAGAGAAAAGCTGTAATTGTTATATATACTATTCCTTCTCTTCTCTACTGAAAGTCAAATATGGATTCATAGAGGATGAATGTAAAGATACCAGTTAATACTGAAAAGACAGACCTCAACCCACAGTGGCAATACCAGCTTCATTATAGTATGACTACTTTTAGCAAAGATGTCTAAAAATTGACAAATTTGAGAAACTAATCAGTGTACTGGGGAAATGAGTGCTAATTAAGTTATCTGAGTACCTGAATTCTCGCAACACAAAACCTGTGAAATAGATTAGCATTTTATTTACTGTTCATTATTAAGAGGTGAGTTGCAGCTGAAATCACACCACATTAATAAGGTCACAATTACAGTAAATTACTTTTTTGCAAACTGGACACAATCACACAATGCTTAAAATTGCATTATTCCCAGTCATGGGGATAAGGTGAAGATAGGATCTACACCTAGTGGCCATTTTCCACATGAAGTAAAAATGCCATGCATTGACAAACAATGCACAAAATATACATACATGTCACATGAGGCACACATGGGCTGTCTTTCCCACACAGCTCATTGAGGAATACAGAGACTGAACACATAATTTGATTTTCATAGAATCATCTAACCATAAATTGGTTGGAATGGACTTCTGAATGTCATCTAGTCCAATCACCTTGCAGTGATCAGGGACAACTTTTTCTCAGCAAGAGCTGTGGTACCACATGGAGGAAAAGTCAAATCTGGCAATATATCAGATTGCTTGCTGACACAGGGCTAAGATGGGGCTCCAGTTATACAGTCACAGGGCTGGGGAGAGACAGGAGGGAGCCTTATCCAGTGCACACTGAACCAAAAGGATGCCCTCCCACATTCACCAGCAAGACATAGAGCAGTTACCTCAGCATGGAGTAAGGAGGAGTCTTAGCACAATATCCAACCTCTTCTGACCTCTCTGCCTTACCAATCATTTACAATGTCTCCCCCCCACCTTCTATTGCACTGTGTTGGTACACCAAGGGGAAGATTATTTGGGAAAGTGAGGCAGGGCTGAAGCTCTTCATCTTCCCTATGACACTCAGTACATGGTTGGTGATGCACCTGGCTGAACATGCATGATTTCACCCTTTACTCCTGCTGTGACTCGCCCTACAATGCATCTAACAAAAAAACCCAAAGCATAAAAACCACCACCACCACAACAAAAAAAACTTCAAGTTTTTAGTTCATCTGTTTTATTAATTTTTAACATTTAACAAAGCTGTGTAGTCAAGTCAACTTTGTACCTAAGGTGATTTTGAATTTTTTTAAAACGTATGTTTCAGGTTAAACCCACATGTTTAGTGATCTGAAAATGCTTTTATTTTTGGGGTTTTTTTATGTCCTCTCAAAAACCAAAACAAAAATGTCTCTGATGCTTTCTTTCTGGCTGCTTTCCTTTGCTTTATTTTAAAAGCAAATATTTAGTGAAAAGACTGTGAGAGCAGTACTTTGTTTTGAATATCATAAATGTGTACCTGTACAGTAAATGTACAGGTTCTAGAAATCTTCAGCTTCAAATATTGCCAGTCTATTCTCAATTTTCTTTTTCTGAGCCACAGATGTCAGCACCAGTTGGTCAAAATTTACCAGTTATTTTAACAGAAATGCTGTGCATATGTGCAGGAAAAAGTGGACATTAAAAGTGAAATTATTTAGTAATCATTATGGGTAGGATCTCTTTATTAGTGTCCATCATAAGCAAGCAGAGTGTATGTCTTATGTAGCTCTCTGACAGAGGTTCAGCCAAGCCCCCAGTGGGAGCTCCCTGGGTTTCTTTGAGTCAGCTCTTTCACCAGCCCCACTCATGCTCTGTGAAAAGCTCTGCCAGCTGCTGCTGCACACACAGGAACCTCTGTCAAAACCAATTTAGAGAACTGCCTGGTTTCATGTGCTGGCATCAGATCCTCTATTTTATCTGGCAATTTTAAGCAACTTTTAACTGGAAAGAACATCAAGTCAGCAAGATAATGATAATGCTGTGGAGTTCAGAGTGGTTTGTCTTTAAAGAACAGGCTTTGCATTAGCCACAGTAACTGTAAAATAAAAAAAATTTAAAATCTACAATACTGATTTATAATAAATAATTGAAGGAAATGCTTCTCTCTCACCTTTGGAAACAGAAGGGAAGTAGAAGTTGCATTAGGTGACTAGGCTGGGTATCTCCCTAGAATGAAACAAGGCAGCTCACAGTACTTTTGTTCTGGTTTGGTCAAATGCCTTTGAAGGTACCTTCAAGTACCTTTTTGAAATTGATGTGCTAGCAATTCATTGTCAAAACTGCAATGACATGTACTTAAATTTGCAATCACTTCACTGTAAAAGCATATAGAGAAATACATTCTGTCTCACTTCTGATAAGAAAAACAGGTGACACTTTTTTTCCCTTGCCTAAGGTAAGCTTTAAAAGCAATCTGCTTGACAAGGTTTAACTTTAGAGCCTGCAAAGGCTGATGATGGCACAAAAGATAGCAGGAGAATCAGGAAATGGCACAGTCATTGGAGACAAATCCTGAGACAAGACCCCTGTACAAAAATAAAAGGGAGCTCCTGAGAGCCTTGAAAAATATCCTGCACACATTGATAAAAAAGCCTTTAAAGTCACTCTTCAAAAAAAAAATAAACTGAACTGACATATCCAGTCATTGTGATTTCTTCTTCGTGACCTTCCTCTATATCCTTATACACTAGATGAAACCAAACCCAGGGAACAAAAGTGCAAAGTAACAAAACCAGAATAGCTTTCTCTGTTTTGTTCTAGTGTTTCTTTAGAGAAGAGACTGATATTTAACTCCCATGCCACTGAAGTCGTATTCAGGCATGCATGTGAAAACCAAGATATTTGATTTTTATACAGGACATGACACTGTCATTTTGTGTAATTCTTTGTTCCCCAAAACTGGCTATTCATGTGCCCTGTTATTTTACCTCACATATGGCACATGGCTCTCAGTCTGCAAAAACAGTGGCAGCTCTGAGCAGGAAAGTAGACAGGAGGCAGGACAGCACGGCTACAGCATTTTAAGGATGGCTGCACCCTGGTAAGGATCTCCAGCTTTTGCCCACATGGAACCGTGGCTGTGGGTGGCACTTCTGCCTCTCCAAGCTGCCAGGGCTCAAACCTGACATTGAAACTAAATGTATCTACATATAGTGATATTGCCTGAAGGAAAATATTGTCAAATGCATGTACACTGCCCAGGAAAGGTTTACTGTGTGTGCTGTGACCAGTGAGGAGACTGGGGAAAGAGCAGGGTGAAGAGCCATACTGATCCATCTCATCCTCTTTTACTTGCCAGTGTGGGAACAACACAGGTACAGGATCAGCCTTCAGATGCATTCTAGAGTATAACATGAGGTTCCCCTGCAGTGCAAACAAGTTTATTTCTGGAGTGATGCTTGTGTTGTCACATGGCCAAGAGAATTCCTCATTTCTTCAAGTCTGTTGGGAAGCAAGGTTGTATATATGGAGATCTGCTTTGCCATGCAGGTCCAAGAACAGACTCAATACACTTTAACATTACCCAAGGGTTCTGCAAAGATGGTGTTGTCAGTGCAGCCATTTCTAAGAGGTGCCACTCAAGACACCCTGAGTATACTGTAAACAAGGTGTCTGCACGGGCAGAGAACTGACTCTGGAGGTTCAAACGTTTGCACTGGCTAATTATGTAGAAGCAGATTACAAACATACGAGAAGCAGCCAGATCACCACTATATATGATGCTACAATCTTGTATTTTGCTCAAAAGAAGAGTTTAATTTTCCAGGCTCTTATAAATGTCAGGAACTGGAGAGAAATGAATATCATGTCAATAAGCTCTCCTGGGTGACAAGTATTTATTCCAAACAAAAATAAAGCCAAGTCTATTCAGGTACAGACAGTTTTCTTCCATTAGGAGAATGGAAAAAAACAAAGAATCCTTTTCCTCTTGTCACAATTTCAAAGACATCTCACTAGAGTAGCAGTGATACATGCATACCTGGGGGTTTGGGAACCCCAGGTCACACCATATGGCCAGCAATGATGCAAACCAGCATCCCCCTGTGCAAACTGCCAAACACTCAGAAATCTAACAAAGCAATGTGAATGTGGCCAATGGAGCAAGGGAACAGGCTTACAACCTAATCCACAGAGGGAAACAGTGGATAACTTTGGGGCTTTCTATCAGTTTCAAAGCAGAAAATTCCCTCTACACTTCTGCAAGGTCTTAAACCCTTTTAGTGACATCTGGATGTGTGAGTGAAATCACTCCTATCAGTGATTATCCCTGCTGTGGTATCATGATTAAGAAGCTGTGTTGGTCCATCACCACAAAGAATGCCAAGGCATTATCACCACCTACTTGCTGTTCTCACTCAGTGTTACTGACACTGGATTGCTAAGGCAAAGGACTTAACTTTCAAGAAAATTGGCTGAAAAATTAAGGGCAGAACAGTAGATAAAGTGTTTCTAGATTCCACAGTACTTCCGGTGATCAACATTCTCTGTATCTATTTTTATTCCTTCTTCCTAGCCAGTCTGGGTCTCTGCTTAATCCTCAATCCACTTTTTTTGTGAGTCACATCAGATAAGAAATACATTCAGCTACGAGAAAAATCTTTTGCAACTGATCCAAAAAGAAACAGTAAGAGAAACTCCTGCATATTACATTTGAAGCCTCTTTAAAAACAAACAGAAACAATGCAAGACACTGAAAAATACAGACAGGTTTCCTTACAGTCTTGTTTGGAAATGTACTGCAGCTGAAGTCACTTGTAGGATATCCTGTGGGTGACACATAAGGTAGTCAGTATAGGAGAAAAACAAACTGGACATTTGAATACAAGACTTTGTTCTGCATTTTTGCTACATAGTCTGTAACTACATCAGTTACCCCTCTATCTCTATCAGTGCAAAGCATTTGTTTGGTTTGTCTCAGTGTATGGACACTAACCGAACATCCTAACTTTGAGTACTGTACACAAGCCTCTCACTACAAGAAAGAAAATTAAGTCCTGAGGCACACCCAAAGAGAAACAAAGCTCAGAAAGGATCTGGAGCACAAATCTGATGAGGAGTGACCAAGGGAACCGGGGAAGCCTGGAGAAGAGGAAGCTCAGGGGGACCTTATCACTCTCTACACCTCCCTGAAAGGAGGGTGTAGCCAGGTGGGGTTTGATCTCCCAAATAAGAAGAATTAGGACAAGAGTAAGTGTCATTAAGCAACACCAAGTGAGATTTTGATTGGATATTAGGAAAGATTTATTCACTGTAGGGGTTGTCAAACACTGGAACAGGCTACCCAGGGAAGTGTTTGAGTCACTACACTAGAGGTATTTAAAAGATGTGTAGATGTGACTCTAAGGGATATGGTTTAGTGGTGGGCTTGGCAGTGCTATGTGGCCTCAGTCTTAGGGTCTTTTACAAATTTCTACGCATTTTCTACGAATCTTTGATTGTATTACAAACTCATCACTGAATTCCTATGCCTTTTATTTTATCCTGTATTAATTCATGTCAACTGTGTGCCAGGCCTTGCCACAAGAAGTGCTGATGGAAGTTTTGTCATTTATTTTAGTGCAACAAAAGTCAAGATGGCTACTTTTCAAGTTTTTCATGGACCTAGTGCTTATTTAATGGTTTTACAGTCTCAACATCAAGTCCCAAGGCACAGCAGGGCTAAAACACATTGGCATGAAGTTTGAGCAGAAGGTAAAAGTGTGTCCCCCTACACCATCTCCAAATACGCAGAGCTCTACTTAACAAAGCAGAAACATGGGATGTTGGCCTTCACAGTGTGGGACATAGATCAAAAAGGAAACTTGAAACTGAAGATTACTCAAGTATGATAGGAAGCTTAAGATGATGGAGGATTTATTCACTACCAAAAATATTAGAGCAAAACCTAGACTCCCGAGAGAAAGTATCTCCAGTTTCACACTAAACAGGACACTTCCTTACCTTTGTAAACAGGAGACTGATTTGAAACAAACTACCAAATGCAATCTAGTATTTTAGCCAAGAGAACCTCACCAGAAGCAGTGATATAAGTGCTCTCTTTTATCCAAAATGTGATATAATGTAATCAACCTAATAAATACAATAGCAGAATTTTGGAGGCAGATCTTGAATATAGCTTGATTAGGAGTACTAAATTTCCCTGCATTAGTGGGCAAAGTCTTACTACAGAGTATGCCAACACAGATCCTTCATGGTATTTCTTAGGACTCCTTTAGTATCCTGATGTGAAATCCTTGCAGGTGCACAAAAGCCAGAGCAAGCCAGGGTAGCCCTCCTTTGGGGTTGAGAACATCCTAAAAACTCTTAAGAATTAAAATAACTGAGCTGGACTCAATGATCATTCTTGGTTCTTTCCAACTAAACATATGTTTTGATTCTGTGATAGGTGAATATCTATTTTGCTATATTAGATGGTATTCTAAAGATAAAAATTATATTTATTCTGCAAATGCATATACAAAAGACTCATGCCTATGATATATATACTTTTTTATTTTGGTAGACTAAGTACAACTGACAAAAATATAGCAACAAAGCCTTTAGAAAAGCCAAAGTTACGTATGCCTTCTTTGCCTCAGTCTTTGTAGTAAGACCAGTTTGCTTTGGGTATCCAGCCTCCTGTGCTGGAAGAGAGAGACAGGAAGCAGAATGAAGCCCCCACAATCCAAAAGGAAAGGGTCAGTGGCTTGCTACACCACTTAGACACAAGTTAGTGGGGACAGATGGGATCCACCCAAGGATCCTGAGAGCTGGCAGAAGTGCCTACCAAGCCACATTCCACCATTTACCAACAGTCCTAGCAAATCTGGAAGGTCCAGTTAACTGGAGGTCAGCAAATGTGACATCCATCTACAAGAATGACCAGCAGGAGGATACAGGGAAATACATGCCTGTCAGCCTGACCTCAGTGCAGGGGAAAGTCGTGGCGCAGCTCATCAACAGCGTCATCATGCAGAACACGCATGACAACCAAGGGATTAGGCCCAGTCAGCACAGCTGTAGGAAAGGCAGGTCCTCATTGACCAACTTGCTCTCCTTCTGTGACCAGACGAAGGAAAGGCTGTAGATGTCATCTGCCTGGACTTTATGTAGTGGGTTTACCTCAACTGGACACCAAGTGTGCATCAAGCCCACCCTTCTCAGTGGGACGAGGAAGAGAAAGGAAGATGGAAAACAGCTTGTAGCTTGATGTATAGCACTTCACTAAACCAAAAAAAAAAAAAAACACCAAGAAAAAAGCAAAAATTTGGTGTGTATAAACAGAAAAAAGTTTATTCTCTACTTTCCATCAAGTGGTGATATCCAGCCACTTCCCAGGAAGCAAAGTTGCAGCACATATAGTGATTGCTCCGGAAGGCAAACACAATAAAATAACAAATATGCCCCATTCCTCCTCCCTCCTTTAGCTTTTATATCTGAGCTGATGTCATATGGTATGGCATACCTCTTTGGTTAATTTGGGGTGGTGTCCCCTCCCAGGACTTTTCCCACTCCCAGCTACTTGAGAGGCACAGAATGTTAGAGAGACAGCCCTGATGCTGAGCCAGCACTGCTCAGCAGTAGCCACAAGTGCTGTGTCATCAACACCTTTTTAACTACCAATGCAAACCACAGCACTGTGAGAGGTGATGTGGGGAAAATTAACTCTATCTCAGCCAATTCCAAGACTTTAGTAAAGCTTCTCACACCATATCCCACAGAATTATCCTGCAGAAACCAGATGCTCATGGCTTGGAGAGGGGCACTATTTCCTGTATAGAAGACTTTGCCTATTGTCCAAGTCCAGAGAGCAGTGCTGAATGGAGCTCGGTACTGGGGCCAGTCCTGTTCATGGTCTTTATTGATGTCTGGGATGAGAGGAGTGAGCCTGCAGATAAAACCAAATTGGGCAGGAGTGTTGGCTTGCTGCAAGGTAGGAAGGCTCTGCAGAGGGATCTGGACAGGCTGGATGGATGGCCCTGAGTGCTGAGTAAACATTTGGGCTTGATGATCTTGGAGGTCTTTTGCGACCTAAATTCTACCATTCCTAATTTTGAAAATACTTGGTACACTTGGTTCATAAAAAATATATACTTATTTTTATTCACCTCATTTACATATAAGCTATTCGAGCTTTCTTACTACACTGTCCTGTATGACTTGAACCCTTTGACTTTAGCAGAATTATGAAGATGGTCAAAGTTAATCATATGAATATTACTTCACTAATTATTCTGTGAATTTTCTATTTATGCCTATTCCTAGCTCTTTTATGAAACATAACATCTCTGTGGCACAACAGAACTCCCAACGTTATTTTAGATTTTCAGCACTGTTCAGTTTCTAGAAACCAAAGCAATTCAACTATCAAGTTTTCTCTTCCAGTCCTTTAAGAATTAGCTGGCCTAATTCAGTCTTCTAGTAATACTTAAAAAAAACTGAATTAAAACCAAGAAGTTTCAAGAGGCTGTCTGAAGAATTTATAGTGACTTACACTATGATATACATCTGCCTGATAAAACATATTTCAAGTTCCTTTAGAGAATTCTTCTATGCTGCTTGCTGCTGAGTCAGGGTTGGAATTCACATGCAGTATGCTTTGATATTTCAGTGCAAACTGTTAATTATACAGATAAGAGACATCATCAAAGTCAGATAATTGTAGACCAAAGTGCATTACTGCGGGGAAATTAGCAAGGCTTTTTTTTTTAACTGATGAAGCCTGAAATACATATTTCTATACAAAATCTAGAAAACAGGGAAATAAATCCTATAAAAACTGATTTTTTTGACCATTTTACAGTTGACATAATTTTATGTAACCAGAGTCCTCTAAAAATGTACAAAAGCCTATTAAAAAGGAACTCAGTAAGTGCATTCCAAAAGTGATGTTCTATACCATTAGTGATACCAGAGACATTTCATAGAATTGTGGAAATATAAAATCACAGAATCATGGAATGGTTTCGGTTGAAAGGAACCTTGAAGATCATCACCAATCCCCCTGCCATGAGCAGGGATGCTTTGCACTAGACCAGCTTGATGAAACCCCTTGAACAGACCTCTCTGGGCAACCTGTGCCATAGCCCCACTACATCCACAGTAAAGAATTTCTCCTAATACCATAAAATCATAAGATGACTTGGGTTGAAAGGGGCCTTAAAGCATCTAATCTAAACTTGCCCTCTTTAAAAAACCAACCAAACAACCAGAAAACAACACAATTTTCTCCATAAAACAGATAATTAACATTTGTCTGGTGAGAGAATACTGCCCAAATCACCATATACTTTTTCCCATGATTAGGCACCAGCCAATACAGGGAAGAAGAGGGTAGAGTTAATGGTATATATCTATTTGGACCAGGCCTTAAAGAGCCAAAAGCTGTTGGCATTTCCCCAGAATTACAGAATTTTTTCTTTGTATTTTGGTGGTGCACAAGCAAAGCAAAGTTTGGAAATTCCAGTTTTTTTTGGATTCGTAATGAAAACCACAAGAGCGTGGAATCTTATCTTGAGTCATCTGATGTTATGGTTTCAAATCCACATCAGAAGATACTGATTTCATGGCTTTCAGTTGTTTACATACTAAAATGACCTGACACTATGCTGTCTGTTCTGTTCTGTCTTTTCTTTGAACTGTGGAGTTTGAAGTTTAAAGTATGTATGGTGATGCTTAGTCTGAAGATACAGACTAGGCATACTTCCCTATACTACGCAGCTGTTTGTTCAATAACTGATAAGAAAAATAATGTGATGTTTCAGTTAGACATTATATAGTAAATAACATTATTTAGCACTTTTTATCTTCTTTTCAACTCCAAGTACACATAAACAACTGAAATAGAAAAAACAAAATATCAGACTTCTTGTAATTAGGCAGTATTACCTGTATACTGCAAACTGAGAAACTGAGTCAAAACAGAACAATGGGAGCATCTGGAAGACCTCTCTGTTATTCTGATGAACTTCAAAGTACTTAAGTTAATAGCATTAATAAACACTCCAAATGAATACCAGTCCTTGTGCTATAAATGTCGCTGGCACCTCCAGGACACTTTAAAAAATTGATTAGTGCTACACAGGACTGCTGAGTCATCAATGACCGTCCTTCAACTAGGACAAGAGGATGTCTTGTAAGCAAGTTATTTATATTCTTAATATCTTCAGCAGAAAGTACAGTCTGGTTAGGTTTGTAGTCATTAAATAGCAATTTTGATATGTGCTGCCTTCATCCATAGATTTCTTATCAGATCAACTTCAGTCTTAAGTAAGAGCAATTACAAATAGGCCAACTTCTTTTAGTCTGAAAGAAGAAAGGCAATATTGAATCATGCATACTGCAAAGGTTTGTTTTGGCCAGAAGCAAGACCAAGCCTCCATATTAAACTCTGTGTATGCAGTACCACTAGTTTATCCTGCTTGGAACTGGAACTCAAAGGGTTTTTTTTTCATTTAATAAAATGTGCATGTGGTCTTGGACTTCCCAAGATATTTTTTGAAGCTGAATGGGCCTTGTTTCCTTTTCAGTATCTCTTTTAATTTCAAAATCATGATCATCAACCCAGAACATAATATTAAACTACTTTTTATCTTTGCTGTGTGTTTTGAGAAAGAATGTTGTAACACATTTACCCCAATGTATTGCATGCTCTCAGATCCCATTCTATATTGTCATACCTGCAAATATTTACAAAGCAAAAAATATTGCCTGACTCAGCAACGCAACTCACATCTTTCATGCTGTTCCTTATCATTGCTTCAGACCACAACACCACAAAAACACCACTGCGAATTATAAAAGACAGAAATACTATTAGTGGCCTATGGCCAACTGTTGTCTAAGCATTTGCTTGTGAGCCCATCACATGCATGCAATATTTGGAATACTGCTCAAAACCTTTGGTTGAACAAATATAGACCCTCAGTGAAGGAACTCAAGCGAGTGAATGAAACTCAAGCTTTATTCAAGTAAAATCAGAGGGCATCAGCAGTTGATCTGCTTTAAATGTTGCAATCCCACACCAGCTTCACTGGCCACACCAGAACACATGGTCCTTAGCAGAGAAAAAGCAACAGGATTAACAGGCAGAGGGAGAGAGCAAAGCTGCAGCATGCTAGGGGTCTGCACCTAGTCTTCATCGAAGTCTGTGACCTCTTCAGTACATTCATAACATCCACTCAAGAACTGCAGAAGTGTCTGACTTTAGCATGAGCACATTCAGTGTAGGCTACAAGGCTCACTAGCATATGTCCCAGCAAAGATGAAAGGTAAGATGCACATAGATCTGCCACCTTCCACAAAGATCAACCGCTACAAGTGGCTTCTGGTAATTTTAAAGGTGCAAATCTTAATCAAAATGTTAAATTATCACAACTAGAAAGTCAGCCATTAACTAATCATTTCAAAGGCTTGTTCTCTTAATCACTACAAGAAGCAATTTCACCACAGGAAGTCTTCTGAGAAGTGTAACACCAATCATACTGCCATTAATATGAAAACTTTATTTATGTTAGGGGTTAATGATTTCTTCACTGACTATACAGAGATGATCAGAGTGATACACATTTTGATCCTTTAAGTATGTAAGTTTTCAATGGAAAAACTTGTTTGACGTTTGAGCTGGATGGAAGCTTGCTTAGTTTACTTCAGAGATGGTCTCAGTTCTTCTATGTTAGTGGCAGGCTAAGTCATGAAGCTTGATAAAACACAGAATAATTTTAAAGAAAGAAACAGAATTAAAAAATATGTACCTTTATTGCAAACACATACTTTTTTCTTTAATGAGCTTAAATTTAAATATTTTTATCAGAAAGAACTGCAATTCTGTCCGGCTTCCTAAACCAACATTTCCGTTATAAGACAAAAAAAAATCCTCCACCTTCTCTTAAGTCTTCTTTCAGTGACAAGGAAAGGCATAAAAAATATTATTAAGTTCAATATGGCTCCAAACTTTAAACAAAAACATCTTCTTAAATCAACTGTATACCCATTACATGCATTGTATACATGCTGGGAAATAAACACTGGCAAATACAGTCTTGGAAATGGCTCAAGGGCCTGGGTTTTTGAAAAGGGTTTATAAAATATATGACTGTTGTCAACTGGAAGATGTTAACTCTGTTCATTTGCACCGAGAACTTCCTGCATTTCGCCGTCTAAAGTACATGGCAACGTGCAAAAGCAAGCTCTCCCACGTGAGGCTGGAACATTCCAGGCTGCTCCCTGGCCAAACTCTTCCCAAACTGAAAGTCATGGATTCTCGAGGTGACGTTCAGCAGCGCTATTTTTATGCAGTCTCCTTGTTCACTCTCTGCGGGGCCACGGCGCACGACCACGTTCCCCGGAGGCACCCGCGGCCCGCACTGCTGCGCCGCGGACCCTGGGCAGCAGCGCGGCTGTCCAGGACATCCTGTGCCGGCAGCTCAGGCTGAAACACCCTCCCTGCGGGGCAGGCGGTGTCCCGGAGCCCGCTGCCGCCCTGATGGGTGCGCACCATCACAAGGGACGAGGCCAGTCCTGGTGGGGCAGTGCCCAGCCGCTCCGGGGCAACACCAAGTCTGGGCTCACACCCTCCGCTGGAGGAAGTTCCCCAACCCGGCGAGCAGCACGCCGACAGCTCCTACAGGAGTGGAAGGCGGCGAGGCTGTGGCGGGGCCGGGAGACGATCCCGCTCCCGCCAAGGAGCCCTACGGCGACGGCAGCGGCCCCGACACTCCGTCCCTGAGAGCCCCGCAGCGGCGCCGCGGAGCCGCCGCTCGCCCCTCTCTGCCCCGCCGCCGGCACACCACAGGCACACGGGGGACACCGGCCCGGCAGTGCCGAGGGACGCCCGGCGGGGCCCGCCCGGGCAGCCGGGACCGCGCACTCCGCGTTGTCAGGGGCGAGGCGCTCCCCGAAGCCCAGACGGGCCGCTGGGGTACCTCCGACTCCCAGGAGACCTCCTCGGAGTTGTCCCGATGAGTTTGGGACCGCCCGGAGGTGCAGCCGCCGGGCAGAGTCGCACCCTCAGCCCACACCTTCCTCCTGACACCTGGCCACACGCTCCCGGACCGGCCACCGGGACCGCGCCCCTGACACCGACCCCACGACCCGGCTGAGCCCCCCGGGACGGGACCCCACCCGGACCGACCCCAGTCCCCCTCTGGACACGCGGCCCTCGCTCCCGGGACGGGGGAGCGGCAGCCCCGAGGCGCGCTTAAGGACTACCCCCGCAAAAGCAGCCCTTGGGAATAAATAAAGCAGCAGGACACCTACCATCTCGCCTGATGTTGGAAGCCCGCAGGGCTTTTATAGATCCGCTCTGGGCAGGGGCGGTGGTGCCCTGACGGCTGCAGAAGTTCGCAGAGACGACGGCGTAGAGCAGGAGGAGGATGAGCAGTTGCATTGGGACCAGCTGCGAGCGGGACCGTGTCTCTGCGAAGAAACGGGCTCTCCTCTCCCGCCGAGGGTGCTTCCCTCGCTCGTGTTCTCTTCCCCCTTACCGGACTTTATGATTGTTGCGGGTTGCTTGTGTGTTTGGGGGAGTTGGAGTCAAGGGGGGGAAAAAAGGCACAATTCCCGCAAAAAAAAAAAAAAAAAAAAAAAAAAAAAAAAAAAAAAAAAAAAAAACCAAGCGCAAAACTCCAGAGCACGCAGAGCAGCGGTCACCTCCGCAACCCTACTCTCCGAGCTGCCTCAAAACTTCCTGCATGCTGAACTCGCGGCTGCCCTTCTGGGCCGGCCAAAGTCGGCAGAGATGCGGAGCGCCCGGGCCGGGACCGCCGCCCACTCCCCTCGTCCAGCAGGGCCGTGCCCCGTGGCAGGCGGGGGCTGCCGCAGCCGCGCTCCCCCGCGGCCGCCGCCGGGCTGCACCGCGCCTCGCACCGCCCCGCCCGCCGCGGGAGCCGCCGCCGGGGTCTGCAGCGCCGGGAGCGCCCCGCTCTCCGCGCCGCGGGACGAAAGGGGGCCCGGGGGAAGGGGGCGGGAGCGGTGCCCGGGCCCTCCCTGAGCTACCGGCCGCGCCGTCTCCACTCCGGGCAAAAAGTGGCAGGAGGGATGGTGCGAGGAGGGGGCTGTCCGCTGTGCGGAGTGAACGCCGGGCTCCCGGCGACTGGGTAGGACGGGAGCCGTGTGCCAAGAGCTCTCCCCCAGCACAGAGGCCACGCACCCGGCGGTGCCGTCACCCTCCTGCCGCGGTAGCGGTAAAAGTTATCGCTGGGCCGAATGCTTCAAATCTCCGAGCTGTGCCAGGGCGGGTGAGGAGACTTAGTGGGACAGCTGGTGAATAACCCGCAGTTGTCCCTGGGAGAAATATATGGGCTTCTCCTGTCATGCCAAGCACTGTCCATAGCTTTTCAGAAAAAGTTAGTTCTTACTAATTTAGACCCTCATTAAATTGGGTCTGGTATTAAAAGATTGTATTACTGCCTGCAAGAGTTTAGGTCTAAACCAAAAGTATGTGAGGGTTGTATTCAGATTGCTAGCTTAATACTCTTTTCCTTTCCATTAGTTGCAATGAAAATAATCTAAAGGAGGATGCAAAAAAAAAAAAAAACCACTCAGATTTTAACAGTTCTCTAATAAATTTTTCCCTACTCAGTTTATTTCTTACATTTTATGCAGTCTTAGCCAGTCTAACAAACTGTTACATGCTGCCAGATCTTTAACAACATGAAACATACGTCATTAGCAGAAGAATGTCAATATGGTGCTGTATCAGGAGTCATGGAGGAGCCCGGCTACACTGTGAGTTCTGCCTCTGGCTGTGTGAAGCATTTTCTCCAAGAGTATGCTAGGATGACAATGGGACTGAAACATCTTGTATGTCTTAGGAAACCAGTAGGGTGCAATTCTGTTATGCATAATTCATGTTCCTTTATCCCTTTCATGTTCCCCAAAACTGACAGTGAACCTAATCCTGCTCCCATGTGGTAGATAATGGAAAGGCTCCAACAGTGCTTCATTTGTGAGCAGATGTGTATATTTTAGGTGCCCATTTCAGGGGGGAGCTGGGTGAATGGAGGGAAGGTGGCCAATTCAATCATCCTAATAGAAACAGAATGTCAAATAGAGGACACTGAGTGAGTATGTGGGGAGCCTGGGAGATGTTCTCTGTTCATCCAATGTGTCTCCCTCTCTCCAGTTACCTTACAAGGAACTGCCTGAAACCGCCAATAGAATCCCAGCTTCCCAGCTCACTTCTAACCTCTACCACAACTTGTGGTGAAATCTTGTCTTTCTTAGTGCCTTCAGGTCCTCCTTCTCTTTTAGAGTCAGGATGCTGGAACCTGTAATTGGTTCTCTTTGGGGAAGTGGTCATTTTAAGCTGGAAGAGAAAGAGAAAGGACAGATTACCTTCCAGCCAAAAGTCAGGCGAAACATGTTTTGACAGCATCTGAGCAATTGCACAATTCAGTCAAGAAATGGCAGTATTTCCCAGGCTGTTTCTCTTTCTGTATTGAAATTCATCCATATAAATTTGCTTATAAAAAATTAATACATCTTCCCAAGACCTGGGTCTACAGACAGTTTCTCTGGCCCCATGCCTCCCTGGCTGCAAAGGTCCAGCTTTAACAGAAGAGTAAAAAAGACTTTTAAACACTCCACAACTGTTTGGCTGACATGCTCCCTGGCTTGACTATAAGAGACTATAAGTTTAAACTTCCTCAAGCTGACCAGGGCACAGAAGTGAGGTCTCCTCAGCACTTTTTTTCCCCTTTTTTTTTTTTTTTTTTTAAGAGTGCATACTGTTTTGGTGCATAAGATGAAATTCCTGTTTATGTAGCAGAGATACCTGGTTCTTAGAGAATTCTCAAACAAAACAGCATGAGGCCTCATAAACTAGACGATGATGGATATAGGCAAGTATAGGTGGTGGATATATTCCAGCACCTGTGGCTTTGATACATACTAAGAGGAGCCCTGTATAACTCATCATATGCTCATGGTACATTTCTGTTTCTCCCTGTGCAAAGCCTGGGATAGTGCCACTTTTTGTTCTTAAAGCAAAAAAATATTTCTGTAGCAGACAAGTCTCTCTCAGGTCAGAAAACAGGGAACAACATTGTGGGGTCCAAAACAAAGGCTTCGCTCTATGACTTATCAAATAATTATTTTAGCCCTAGTGGCAAAAAAAAAAAAAAACAACAAAAAACAAAAAAAATCCAAAACACCCAGATTTTCCAATTTGATGTACAGGTGGACAGAAAGATTTTGTGAAAGAAAAGCAAAACTAACATGCATTGGTAGACTGTTAGTGGAAAGGCCTGTATTCCAATGACTGTTGCTTCAGCTTCTTAGTTCACTTTTAAAACCACTAGACCCACTAAAAGCCAGAAAGTATCTTTATAATAAGGTGTCATAGAACCCCCATCAAAGAGAGAGAATTTTGGATTATACTCAGACAGTTTTATAAGCATATCACTGGGCTTTTCTTTCTGGCAAAAATTCTAGCACATTGGCTAATCTGCATTCTAAGTGCTTGGGATAATTTAAAACATCGGGTGGCTTCTCTTGGAAGACCTATAACAAGTCATGGTTGCTGCATAAAAGAACACACTGATGTATAAGTGTGATAACTAGGTAATTATAGATTTATCAGCTCAACTGGAACCCTAATAAAAAAAGTCTTCACATGAAAGTCAATTAATAGAAATAAAAAAGAAAGTAATATAATTATTTTCTATAAACCTGGAAAATCTTACTATGCTAACTTGGAAATCTGGTTGACAAGCAGAATAGCATCCAGTTATGGCTTTCATAACATACCGATTGGTACTGCATGATTTGAATCATATGAAATGAAAGCCATGCATACTGAGTATTTTGAAAACTTCTTAAATGACAGGCTTGAAAATGTTTATGAAAAAGGGAAACATTATGAAATGGATTCTCTTTGAGAGAATGCCACTTAGGTTAATTTTTCACTTCTGCATTGGTTTATATTTGTAGGCACACAGTTTGTGATAACTGGGAGTGGGACTGTGGCCAAGCTTCATCCCCAGTGGGCTGCAGCTGTGCAGGGCTGTACATTGAAGGTAATGAGACCTGGAGTGCTGAGGTGCACTCACCAATCACAAAGGGAACAGAAGGCACAGAGGTGCAATGCATGAATAATCAGGGATATAAAGCGTTGGGCTGAAGAGCAATAAAGAGCAGACCTTGAAGCCTTTTTGACTGGTTTGCTGTTACTTTGTATGGGCAGATGCTTGAAGCCTTCTGGAGAGGTATGGTGTTACTCTGTATGGGTTGATGCTTTCTGAAATTGTATGGTGTTCACCTGTGTGTTGTGACTGTCTCAACTGTGGCTATGCTGCAATGTATATTTCTAACAATGGCCTATGCAAATTGCCATAATTACTGATGACTCTTGAAGGTGACAAAAGCTTTGGGGAAGTAACAATAGCATCACTTACAGCATTGGTGATACATTGAGACAGGTGTGTAGTTCCTGGTTATAAGTGTAAAGCTGAGCCCTGACCCAGCTTATGCTTCAAAATAGCCACTGGCAGCACTGCCTGGTGCCTGTGGTATCCACCTCACCTCATTTTAGTCCTCTGAAAGTGCCTGGTGTTAGCTAGTCACACAGGTTGTCATTGTTGGTAGACAGAATGGGGCTCCTATCAGAGGACCCTCTAGCTCAGAGGTTTTAGGCAGTTATGCTGGCGTGGTTTGGAAGGTCCAGTTTCTTTCCACTGACTATGGTGAGAGTACAGGGAAAAAATACATCTGTAGCTATAGGATAGAACATTTAATCACTAATGCAGAAAAAAGTGATGGGGGTGGATTATCAAGAATGTCAATGGATCTCTGTTATCATTTGTTGACTGGGAGATTCTCTAGAGTCATGCAGTTGGTCTATGGAGCACAAATTCACTGTTTGTCCAGAACATTTGAACTATGTTGATTAAGTAGCAAAATCCAAGATCTCTGGGTTTTCTCTGGGATCCTTGAATAATTATTTAAAGAAGAGAATATCAGTCAGAGTAGGGGCATTATGCCTTCTTCTGTTATTATTAGACTGCTGCCTCAAGTTCTTATGAATCGAGTCTTAGAAAGGATCATAATAAAGTGACAAACACTGAGAAGAAAACCACAGAGTTAGCTGGAGGTTGAGAAACATGTTACTCAGGGAAAAGCTTAAAAAAACCACAAGCCGTTTAGCTTGTCAAGGAGAAAATCAGAGGGGTCACAGCTACCTCCCAGAGGTAGGATATTGATTCTAGAAGGCTCTTTTGTCTAGTGGACAATGACATATCAAGCTGAAAGCTGGAGATAGACAAATGAAGGTTAGCAGTAAAAGGCACATTTTTCGCTGTGGAAAGCCATGGAAGTATCAAAGTTCCTCACCACTGAAAATCTGAAAGGCAAGATTTGATGTTTTCCTAAAGCCAGTCAAATGGTTTCAAGCTGTGCTTAGGAACTCTTGGGGTGTCTTGTTCACTTCTAGAAAGTCTGTGAAGGCAACACAGGCAAGCATGTTCATACATTCTATGCTACAAGCCACAGAAAATTTAAGTCATTCTGCAGTTTCTTGGAAAACAACAACTAAAAAAAATAAATCTCCAAGGATTAATTCCAGGCACTGTGATTTTTGTTATGTAGGAGGTCAGTCAATAGAGGGCAATGACCTCATCCCCTAGTTTATAATCTGTGACAAAGATGTAAGAATGAGCAGAGGTACATAGAGTAGAATGGAGAAGCATCTCAAAATTGCTAAAATATGTCTTAAGTAAACAGCTGTAACCATGATGGAAGACCAAAAGAATGTAAGGAAAATTAGACCAAAGCCATTATATGTCTGGAATTAGAAAACACAGGCAGAGTCATGTGTTACTAAGAAAATTGCCCCAGGCACCATGACATGAAGAAAAAAGTGCAGTGCAGGGATCTATGGCCAGATATACTATCTGAGCCTACAGGCAGTGATTCAACAACACACACAGAAAATCCCAAGTGAAACTGATCACTTTAGGTGACCAGACCTATCAAATAAATACAAGCTCGAGCACTGCTGCCTGGTATCACTACAGCGTAGCATTGATTTGTGGAACCTCATGTTAAAAAACTGAACACTAGATCTGGGCCACAGACCTGCAAGTGGTGCTGCTGTTTGTCCTCCTCCTGCAACCAGCTGTGCAAGGTCACTTGTCTAGCCCAATCTTGAGAACAGCTGCAGGGAGCTTTGATTTACCCAGTCTTCTGATTTTCCTTTTTGTGCCTGTACTGCTACAGGATGCTGTGCCCTTCTCCCTTTCATATACCTGCTTCTGGTCCCAACTCTTAAATGACTTTTGCTGGCTTTATGTAACTTTTAGATAGTTTTCAACTGCAAATGTTGAGACAAATATTGCACCAACATGAACATAGGAAGGGAGAGAAAAACAATATCCCAAACTAAACACACTGATATATTAAATTGTGAGAAACTTCCATATCACCCAGTCTGTCTCCCTGGTACCTAGTGACAGTACAAATTGACATATAGTGCGAATGGGATATTCAGAATCAAGCTTTCAAAAACTGAATATAATCCACAATAAAAAATGTTGCCCTCCTGAGGTTAAGTAGGATTTTGACCCCTTATTTATATCAGTGGAACCAGCATTTAGACATAAGTTCAGGTTTAAAAATATTGGGCTGTGTTTTCTCATAAGTTTTTCATAATAAGAAAGTATTACTTTCAAAAAACTGCATTTCTTCTGTAGCCCTGTTCCCATGTTTGTAGATTTAAAGATAAAGAGACCTTTCTGTCATGATATGTTCAACTTCTTGCATTAATAAGCCTGTCTGCTTGCTTTGTTTGCTTAAAGTGTGGTATCTTTTAGAAAAAGAAAAGATAAAAATTGGATTTTAAAATAGTAGGAAATCAATTTTACAGTATCTTGAGACAGCAAAACACCTACCATCAGTGTTAGGTAATTCAAGTGATTAACGACTGTTTAAAATTTTTTTCCCCCTCTGGATTGTATGCTGTGAATCAATAGTAATGGTTTATCAGGATCCTGTGCTTGGTCTTAAATATTTGGATGTAAGTAATCTGAAACTATTGGTTTGGATTTAGTAAAAAAGCTGTCCTCAAATCCTTGTATCTTCTACCTAACCACCTGTGTTATTTCTGTGATCAATTTCTTTGCACCTGTCAAAATGATGTCAGATTTTGTTTGTCTTTTATACATTTGAATTAGAAAACTGACATCTAAAATTTTAGAGAAATTCCAGTAATGTTTTACTACTGGTAGTATAAGATTGCTAGGATTTGAGGTTTCAGACTTGGAATTTTTCATGATAATTCCTGTTTTCTGTCTGCATGTTGCAGGTACTACTTTACAAATAAAGCAATGAGTTTTAGTAAGACAAAGAACAGTATGGTGTAGGTCTTTTGTGTGTAATACTGCCCAGACATTCCTTCTGGACTGCTCTGTGTTCTCTCCTCTGGGGCAGGATGCATTTACCTTCTCTTGATTTCAGCACCTGTTTTCTTCAGCATGTTTTCAGCATAGGAACACTTTTCAAATTCTGTAAGTTATTATCTTGTAAAATATTTAGGAGATAACACCCAAACATTGTTGTAAAGACTGAAATGCATCTTGATGCTGAAGCCTGAGAGCAATAACTTGTCTTGGCACAACCAAGATGGCACGTGAACTTCTTGTCATCCACTGTGTTGCAGTTTGTGCTCAAATATCTTCCTTTGGTGATTGAAGATTTCCCCTCAGTTTCCCAAGGCTGAAACTCTAAGCAGCCATGGTACATATGGGTCCTATGTAAATTCCTCTATACAGCCACCGAGATAATCAGAAGTTTATTGAAATATTTTAAGGATTTTATAAGGACTGAACTTTCTAGTTATGTGAAGTTCTTTCTTGTTCTCCTGAGTTATACCTTGTCTTTAATGATTTGTTAGGTTCAACAGGATGTCACTGACTCATATTGTTGACAATGTTTTAAAACTGCCAAGCCACGAGGCTGGTTTTGTTTTTTTTTTTTTTTTCCCCATTCTTTCATGGTTAATTTCATCTTTTTTTGAGGTCTAGGCACACATGTGCCGTGGACCTACTAGCTAAATCTGAACCTCAATCCTTATTTTTTTTTCTGTTTTTCTTTCCCACTGAAGAATTTTCCAACACCACTTCATAAATAGGGAAGACTCTGGCTTGCAGTGAGAAATGTGCAATGCAGAATGGAGAACCATTTTTCCGTTGCTACCCCTCTTGGTACTGAGTTTACTGTGTTTTTAGAAAGCAAACTTGTCATATTTTATCTTTATTTGCTTGTATTTCACAGACATGGCAAAATGAAGCCTTTTCAGTCATTTCACAATCAATAATGTGACATCATTAAATGGGAAAATCTGGAACACAAAAGTAAAAAATGCAAAACTCTGAGGCTCAAAATTCAGAGCTTTTATCATAGACTCATAGAAGGGTTTGAGTTGAAAAGAACAGCAGTGATCACATAGGGAAACGTCCCTGCTATGGGCAGGGACATCTTTCAGTAGATCAGGTTGCTCAAATCCCCATCCAGCCTGACTTTCAACATTTACTGGGATAACCAGAACTTCTTTCAGTGGCGTGTTCCAGTACCTCACCATCCTCACAATGGAAAAAACCAAAACAATTATTCCTTACATCCAATCTGAACCTCCCCTCTTTTTCTTTAAAACCGTTGTTCCCTTGTCCTGTCATTACAGGTCCTGGTAAAAAGTTTCCCTCATCTTCTCTATAAGCCTTGTTTGGCTATTGAAGGAAGTCAATAAGGTCCTCCCTGAGACTTTTCCAGGCTGAATATTGCCAGCTTTGTCAGGCTTTGTCCATAGGGGAGGTATACCAGCCCTTGGACCATTTTCAGGGTCCATCTCTGGACCTGTTCTAATTGGTTGCTGTCTTTTTTGCACTGGGGCCTCCAGAGCTGGATGCAGCACTTCAGGTGGGGTCTTACAAAGGGGGAATTGAGTTGGGAAACACCTTTCTTGCCTTGCTGGCTATGCTTCTTTTGATGCAGCTGAGGATATGGTTGGTTTTTTTGGGCTGTGAGTGCACATTGACAGGTCATGTCCATTTTTTCATCCACTGAGGGAAGTCCTTCTTCCCAGGGTTGCTTTCAATCTATTTATTCCTCCAGTCCCTACTGATACTGGGCATTGCTCTGACCCATGTGCAGAATCTTCCAGTCACCCTTGTTGTTGTAAAATGTACCTCTGCACTTACAGTTTGGGTTTGGTTTTTTTAAATGAAGATTGTTTTAGATAATTTAGAAACGCAGAACCCATACATAACTGATTAAAAATATACAAGCAACCAGATTTCGAATGGAATTGCTTTATAAATATTGGAGAAAGCACACAAAGCATACTTAAGGTTTTGGGTTTTTTTTAATATGCAATTTTTAAATCAGCTTGCTAAGAAAAAAATATTTTGAATCTGCTTTGGATGGCAATGAGTCTTCAACTTGTCTTAGGGGCACTGGTGAGAAGGACTTATGTCTGGTTCCAGATTAGTGGGGATACATTCAGGCTGCCCAAAGGCTGATCTCTTTCTTGAGATCAGATTGTCATACAGAGGAGTTGAGTTCACAGTTTTATGCATGCAACATATTAACACAAACTAGTTAATCACCTGGCACTGGTTAAGCAGAATTTATGCTGATACTGTGCTAATGACCCTGCACTATCATTAGACTAAATCAGTCTCCTGGGGGAGAACCCAACAAGGCATACTAATTCAATGCATTCCTAGGAAGTAGAATGTACAGTAAAATATATTTTGTCATTTATTGAACTCTATTTGAATTCAAGAAGTATTAAATACCAAGGCCTCTCCAAAGACCTCTGGAATAGCAGAACAAGATAAAAACATGCAGTAGAAAAATACAAGAAAAAGAAAGATTTTTGCACACCTATAGCAATTGTGGGCATTTTAAAATACTGATGTACTCAATAAACAAATGTCAGAATAATCTGCTCTAAACATAGATTTAAAAAGCAGAACTTAGAAGGGTAAACAAAACTTCGAGGGCAAAATCTGATGCAGACATGGTATGTTCCATTTGCTGTCAGAGAGAAAAGCAGATGCCACTAGAGGGTGCTTGATAAAATATGCCATTTTCTTAATTAACTTAGGAAGTGTTGAGTTCCCCTTGCCCTTCCCCCACCTCCAATGGCTTTCTTTTTGCCTAGTAAGACAAATGCAGATGATTAGCACAGACTTAGCTGTTTATCTTACAAAAACCTAAGTTACCAATCTTGTTTTCTTGTTTATGTTAAGAAAATCTAAGTTAGAACATTTCTGAAATATAACACTTTATGAAACTTAATTCAGCCACTTTTTTGCCTATGTACGGCATATGTTGTAATTACTATGTGTGAAAACTACTTTTTTAGAGCATTAAATATACCTATTGGAGATAAATCATGACATTGCAGTATAAAGAGAGATAGCCTGTAGAACTTCATTTGTTGTAGTGCTTGAAGTCATGAAGTGAGTGGGGCAGAGAGGTGGATGGAAAAGCAGACTGAATCCCTGAGGCAGTTGAGTAACGTGGAAGGGTTTCTACACCCACCTGTGTGTTGTTACACAGATGACACAAAACAGATTTCTCACAGCTGGTCTTCAGCTCTATGTTTCTCATTTTTTGGATGCCCAGCTGGAGACAGTAGAGTCTCAGTAGAAAAAATTCAGAGCATTCATAGCTATATTTGAAGTCAACAATTGCTGTTCACTGTTTCTTGAATATGTGTTGTGCTATATAATACCAAGCATTATAAATCTCAGTGTCTAGAACTAACAGAAACTTAATCTTTCTGCACCCCAATCCCACTTGAGAAAAGGGATGATGTACTTCACTATACACTGTATCACCCAAATTAGAAACTGGTATATGATCTGCCAAATAAAATCCTGCCTCTAACTGTAGATATGTCTGTAACATGGACAAAAATTGACCAGTTTTGAACAGGGTTAATGTGTCTATCTAAGAATAAACTGAGTTGCACCTTGGAAGTACCTTTTCTTTTTTTTTTTTTTTTTCCTCAGTGAAACTAAGGGAAACACAAACTGTCTACTTCATCTGTAGACATCACGGTTCCAGATATCTGGAGGCAGTACAGGTGAATCCTGCCTGTGGTGCTGACCTCCATTTTAGGCACTGAATGAGGCAGAGACTATAAGAAAAAAATACTCTGATCATGTTATTTTTTAGTTGTCTTTGTAATAGCTATACACAAGGGACCAAACTAAGTTTATACAGAATGTTTTTTGAAGGTTTGATGTGGCAATTTTAATAGCAGTATAATAGTTATTCAATGGGAATGAAAAGGCATCAACCTGAGGCAGATACTTGGAATGTTGCATTTCAGTTCAAACAGTTAAAGTCTGAAAAGAGAAAAAATTGATAATTGGTAATTTTACCAGCTCTCCCTGAGAAGTCTTCATCATTTCTCTGTCCTGTGGCATGCAACAGAGCTTGCAGGGCAGCCCTGTAGGCCTGTGCATGTCTAGGCTCATAGTACTAGGCTCTAGTACTATGTTCAGCATTCTTCTACAGTTAGTAAGGACATATAATTTTCAAGAGTTTTCACAAAAATGGCCTAATCCTGAGGAACTGGAAACTATCTAGATGTTTGTTAACATTCACACTGTAGAAATAGGGAGAACATCATCTGCAATTATTTGTCCAAGGTCACATTGCACAAAATTTTCAGGTAACAAATGGAAGTACGAGTCAGTGCTTAACTCATTAGGCTAACATTGCTTACAAAGTTTTCTCTTTCTTCCTGACAAGGTGGCACTGTCCCATTTCATATGGGTAATGACTTTGCATGCTGATGTTACAGGCTTGTCTAAAAGGAGAAGGACCTTGACTGAGCCCTGAAAACTGTGTGATACGATAATTTAAAACAGCTCAGGGATTACAGTGTCTGGTAGGAGGTGATTGTACTGCTTGATTCACAGTTCCTCAGACACAGTTTATGTTAAGCTTACAAGGCATCTTTCATGTGTTTTCCTGGTGTAAGTCTTGTGGATATTTTATGAGCATTGAAAAGTCTTTCAATCTCACCAAACAGCATTAAATACTATTGTACTTCTTTCCTAAGTTTTTCATCTGCACTTTGCTTGCTTAGAAGCTGCCCTGGGTGGGGGAAGTCGGTAAGATCAGGCATTATAGGCTCAGCTGTAGGATTGCTCTTGGCTGCGTTGCAATGAAAACTTACTTCAAGCAGGGGTATGCCATGTGAGCTCCTTATTAGCCATTATGAACCCATTGAACAGTGTATGAGAATTTGTGATCTTCCTAGGCAGGGCATAAACATCTAACATATTGTAAAAGGGCTTTGGAGGCATCAATTCTGAGTCTGACTCAATTTAGTTTACCACAGGACACCAGAAAACTGATTTTGACCTTTAAATAAAGGTCAAACCCAAAACTGCTTATTAATTTTGGAAATTTGATTTTCAGAAGACAGAGCGTGTCATCTTCAGCCACAGTGTGTCATCTTCAGCCACAGTAGAGTAAATATTCAGGCATTACAATTGTATCTCTGTTGTTGTTGCAGATTTGCTTGGGAAGGAAAAAAAGAAATGGGCCATGAACTTTTTAGTCATTCTATTAACACTGACCAAATCATCAGATTTGGATAAATTATTAGATATATTTGCATTACTACTGTTCTCCACCCACAGTTTAAATAAGGACCATGGGACTACTCATGGAGTAGCCAAGATTTTTTGGAGAGCTGCTGTTTGTGTGGCTATACCAGCAGCTAGTTTATATCAAAAGTCACTGGAGGTGGGAATTAATTGTATTTATTAATTTGATATCTGAATTTACCCTAAGCAGACCTGCAGGACAAAAAGTCACGTAGTGATGCTATACACAGACAGCTGTTTTAGACTGAGCACATCAAGGTTCTGATGCAGATCTGACACCAAGTGAAAACTTCAACAAAGTCATTTACAGATATTTACTGATGAAAGAAATGTTCCTGCTTTAAACGACAGACTCTGCAGCTCTGGCCTTCAGTCAGGTGTCAAAGTAAACTTATCTGGAGCAAAATCAGCTGAGTCACTGAGATCTGAAAAGAACAATTTGTAAAAGGAAAAGTGATCAGTCTTTCTTGGATTAAAAGATAAAGGAGGCTTACTGCAGGTTTTACAAAAGCATCCAAACAATGTTTTCTCATGAAATCTCACATTTTTAACAGATAAGGAATTTGTTTAGGTAATTGAAATGGAAGCTGTGTGCCTATTTTTATTGTATTCTCACAGACAACACTTTTACCTCTTCACACCTGCACAAACAGTCATAAATTTGCATTAGAAAGATCCTATGTCCTTCATTTGATCTAATCAGTAATGAAAAAGACCTCAGTTCTAGTAATGTAGCTTTGTGACAGTGACCCAGGTAACCAGTCTGATTTACAATCTAACTTTTTCAATCACGTTAGTGTTTTCATAACAAAATAACAAAAATAACAACAGAAGCAATAATAATGCATTCTTCTAAATTTTTTTTTCCTGAACACAGAAAAAAAGCAAATGAGGTGGAAGGGGCAATTTTCTGTTTGTCTGAAAATGCCCTTCAAAGTCTGTTATGCTTTAAATAGTGTAAACAGATTTAGATGAAAAATTAGAAGGCTTGCTCTTATGTTAGGTGTTTGAGAAGAACAAAGAAAAAAAATGAATCCAAGGAAGATGAGCATACTTAGCTTGGAATTTAGTATATAATTGCAGAGGAAGGAGCTATAGTTTAAAGAAGTAAATCAGCAATGGTAGTTCATAAAAGTTGAACAATAGGTGATTTTAATTCTTGGCTTCCTGTTGGTATTTTCAGTCACAGTTTCAATGTGATTGACAGCTGAGCCTGTAGTCCAGGTAAGTAATTGTTAGTTGTAACCCCTCTAGCCAATTATTAATGTATGTTGAATTACCCTGCACAGCATTTATGTGTTACTTTACATTTACCCTGAGTTTTAAGATACCCAAGGTGATAATTTTTCCCTTTCTGAGGGAGTGATGCAAAGGGCCTTGGGCATATTTACAAGCAGTGCTGATTCATGAGCAGTAGTCTGTGACTTTTTTTGTTCATCTCCATAAAACATTATTAATTTTAAAAATGGAAATACATCATATTAGACATGCTTGGTTTGTTAAGAATATATCACATTTTGAGTAAATTAAGCTTTTGAGATCTTATACCAATCTGTATATTTTCAGAAGTACTGAATATGAAGTGACAATCTACCTGGTAACAGGATGAGGTGTATCAATATATTCCATACCCACTGGATTACTGTCTTAGGTAGAATCATCTCTGATCAGTAAATTCGGTCCTGTGTAGTTTGTACAGGGGTGGCAAACAGGTGTAGTGAAATAATAATACATTTGTACTTCCTTTGATTTATAATTAGTATTGCTTTAATTTTCTTGCTATCTCCGAAAGTTCACTTTTTCTTCCTTTTTCTGTAGCTATTCTTCAACTTTGTTATGCACATCTTAGTTTTTCTGAAGGCAGGTATATTGGCCTATGCTGCACTAATCTTCCATAATTGATTTAGGATGTGTGCCAGTCTCTTTTATTATTCTGTGCTGATATCTTTATATGACTGGCTTTTATCCAAAGGCTGTCATCTTTTGCATTTCTCTTTATCCTTTTGCTCTTTTTGTGCTGAGAGACCATATTTTTAGCCTTTGAGTGTTGCCCCTTCTTCCCTCTAATTTGCAGTGTACAAGGTACAAAGGACAAACTTTCCAAATATGGAGATCCTCATGCTTGGCCTCTCTAATATTTACTCTTTCTGGTTAAGGCCATTGTTGCACGTAGTTACTAAAATGACACTTAAAGATTTAATTCATTTTTTTCTGATTTAGTGCTTTGGTGGACTTATTTTTATTGCCTTAAATTTTTTTTCCTCTGCATTTTATTTGTATTTTCCATACTATATTTGATTCATTAAAGGCTGTGATACATAATCAGAACATTGTACTCTTATCATGTTCCCATATAGATTTCTCATAAGGCAGCTCCTCTATGACTGCTCTACCTGGCATGATAGGGCACAGACTTTTTAGTTCAGTTGAGAGTCCCTTGGGAGGCAGACCTGAAGGCCAAAGTACTTCAGGAAGGCTGGAGATTCTTCAAGAAGATCTAAAAAGCACAGGGCAAGGCTGTCCCCTTGTGCCAAAAGATGAACCAGAGGGTCTGGCTAAACAGAGAGCTTTATCTGGAACTCGGGAAGAAAAGGAGAGTTTATGGAACACTTTGGAAAAAGGGGCAGGTAAACTCACAGCTGTGAGGATGTTGAGAGGTTATGAAGGGGAAAATTAGAAGAGCAAAAGCCTGACTAGAAGTTAACCTCTCTGTTGCCATAAAAGACAACAAAGAATGCTTTTTTAAATACATTGGCAAAAAAGGAAGGGCCAAGGAGAATCTACATCCTTTATTGGATGCAGAGGAACACTTAGCATCAAAGGCTGAGGTACTTAATGTCTTCTTTGCCTTGGTCCATAATACTAAGATGGTTGTTTCCCAGGTACCCAGTCCTCTGAGCTGGAAAACAGGGATGAGGAGCAGAGTGAAGTCCCTACAACCCAGAGGGAAATGGTCAGCAACTGCTACACCCTTTAGACACACCTAAGTCTGTGGAGCTGGATGGAATTTTCAGTGGGGTGTGGGTCAGTCTCTTCTCCTAGGTAACAGGTGCCAAAGACAAGAGGAAATGGCCAGAAATTGTGCCATGGGAGGTTTAAATTAGATATTAGGAAAAAAAATTTCTCTCTAAATTTGCCAAGCACTGGAGCAGGCTCCCCACAGCAGTAGTGGAATCACCAGCCCTGGAGGTATTCAAAAGATGTGTAGATGTGGCACACAGGGACATGGTTTAATAGACCACTTGCAGTGCTGGGTTAAACTTGGAGATCTTAGAGATGTTTTCCAACTTAAACAATTAGATGATTTATGTAAAACATGTTTTTAAATAGACAACTTTATAATGAGCTTTAATGCAATGGAAAATCATGTTGGTTTTGTACTGGGCATCACTGTGTTTTCATCTTCATTATAAAGCTCATAACATATATGACTTCTCTTTGATTAAAGGAAAGAAGCTATTCCTAGACAAATGAAAATTCCTGTGTTGCTTATATTTGATTTTTTTTTTTTTGCATGGTCCAGCTCTTTCTTTATGTGTCATCTGTTGCAAAATGAGCTTTGCTCTAAATAATATAGAAGAAAACTAGTTCCTGGTATCTTGCTATGAATTTTCAGCAGCAATCTACAGAAGGAAGAAAAAGTAGAATTCAGTTTCAGCATGGGCCAAGAGAAAATCGCATATAACCAATATCCTCCATACATTTTTTTTTTACTTTTAAATGCAAATTCTAACCAAACCATTTGTCATTTCAGACCATTAAACCTTGGATAATAGAGCAATCTTATTCAGCACAGTGCCCTTAGCCAAAAATGTGTGGCTAACTCAGTCAGTTGAACTAATATGATTAGTAGTCTGTATGTCAGGTTGACATTGATAAATTTGCTGGAGAAGAGGGCTTTGCAAACTTTCTTTACTTTTTTGGACTTATAATCAGCCAGATGCCTATCACCAACTTAATTAAGACCTCGTAGCCATGTTTCCTATGTTCAATTTATGACATCATCAGGGATTCATTTTTTTATTACTCTAAGACCCAGTTTTTTTGCATATAGAAAAATTGTCATGGATGAACCCAGCCAGACCCTAGGTATTTGAGTAAGCGAGTGAAAAAGACTTTTAGTTAATGTTCTATTTGTAAGCAAGATAATGATTTTTGTGTGTATGGTTTTAAGGCTGTAAATACCAGAGAACATAGGCATAGAAGTTTGAGATCTGATTCCAGCAAATATAAGGATTTTTGCCTCGGTGCTTTAGAGATTACACTACTTGGATGCATTTCTGGAGTGTTAGATTTCCTTTGGTATCATTTTGCACATGCAGATAACTCCATGTAACTGTGTATGGGTTCTTTTAGTAGTACTAAAAATAATAATGAATTACCATGTCTTTAATACAATTTATATAATACACTATGTGGAACTGATGCACTTACAATCATTCCCCATCTAAAATAGTATCTGATATAGTATTTCCAAAATATGTATCTGATATAGTATTTCCAAAATATGAATAGTATTTCAAAATATGTTCATCTCCACAATCTCTGTTATACATTATTAATTGTAACTTGCCATTGTTGTACAGAAGAACTGGAGAACAGAGGTTCTGTGTATGCTGTTCTTTGAAAACTGATTCTCTAAGTGCTCTTGTTATTTATGAGGAGTGATCCAAAGGCCAAGTTTAGGGTAAGCCAGTTGTTGTACACAGTAGGAAAATTTTTAGTACTTCCTGCATTGTAAAGTGTATCCAAAGGTGCTATCTGCTGTGACAGAATGTGTCTGGCTGTTTTCATATTTCTTGCCCACCTTTGCAGTGGCATCATGGAATTAATATCATGCATTGAAGAGAACAAAATTCTTAGAAGGTACTGATTTACCATTTATAAGAGAGAGTGGAATTTTTAGTCAGTCCTCATTCTAACTTCTTACAAGGACAAGGCAGATACCATATCCCGTTGTAATATTGTAGATATTTGGCTTTCTGTCCTATAACTGAAGCAAATTATAGTTGCCAGCTAGTGTTCAAAAATTTTGAGAAGGCAGGAGATTATTATCCTATGTACACAGGTATTAGCCCTGAACCCAAAGGCTGCAGAGTTTAGCTGATTTAGATCATGGATTTGAATTTTCTGAGCAATTTGAAATTCAAGACATAGCACCACAGAAGATCAAATTCTTGTGCAGTCTATCCAAATGATTCAGTAGGCTATTTTACCATCTTGTCCTATGATTGACTATAGTGAGTAGTAATTAGCAAGGGTGCTTTAAGCTCTTGATTTAATGTGCTTTTAAAATAGATACAAGGTAAATGGAACCTTGGACAATCTTTCTGGCTTCATCTTCTCTAGTATTTCAAAGGCACCTAGAAACTTGGCTTCTTAGTACTACTAAGCAGATTTTAGACCCAAAGGGCATGAGATACATAAAAATTAGTCTGGCTGTAACAGAAAATGGAAAGAGCAGATTGGCAGCATTACATCAGAGAACACCATTTCTTCAGCAAAAAAAAGAGGAAAAGAATGTGATACAAAGTTGGACTATCTCTTAAAACTCTTAGACTTCATATGACATTAATAAGCTCATTTTTCTCTCATGCTAGCATTATTATGTACAGGAGAAGAATATAATATTTATGTGCCTAATTTATTCTTTTGCAAGCTAATCTCATACTCTGGGGAGAATTTTAAGAGTTTGACTCCAAATTTACAGGACATGAAGAGATGTTGAAGTAAGTATAGATGCAGACACATGAACGTGAGTGAAGCTGACATTAAAAAAAAAGTAGATAAGCAAGAGTGCTACGAGTATAACTCATTGCTACAAAATGTACTGAAGCTAAGAATTAAAAGGAAACAGAAAATACTGGATGATTCCTAGGTAAGCATACAGCAGTCTTGTAGTACCTAAAGACAACATAGATGGAAGCTGGAGGGGGATTCTAGAAGGATGTATCATGACAGCACAGAGGAGAATAACTTTAAATTGGAAGAGGTCAAAGTAAGATCAGATATTAAAAGAAATCCTTTACTGTGAAGGTGGTGAGGCACTGGAACAAGTTGTTCAGAGAAGTGGATGCCTTATGCCTAGAGCTGTTCACAGCCAGGTTAGATGTGGTACTAGGGACGTGGTTTAGTGGGAATTTGGTGATGCTTGGTTAAAAGTTGGACTGGATGATCTAAGAGATCTTTTCCAGCCTAAATGAATCCATGATTTTGTGATTACTGATTGATAAGTCACAAAAAAGCAGTGTTATCCACCATGAAGTTTAATGTATAGTATCATCCCAAGCCACCATAGAAAAAGACTTCTAAGCTCTGTAAGACCCCCCCTGAGCATTAGTGTTATTTATTTATCACAACATAGCTTTCATAGTATTTTCCATCAAGAAATTTGCTCTGGACTTTGCTTTCTATTCAAGATTTAAATAGGCGAGGAATTTGGCTCTCTTTTGAGTCAAAAATTGTTGATTCAGTTCATTAATCAATTGATCTACTATTAGGAAAAAAAGCTAAAGCAAAAATTCTATGAAAGAGGATAAGTGTCCAAAATATTGTGGAAAAGGGCTGCAAAAGATCTGTTAGACTGAATTATTATATAAAATTAGTTCCTGATGTGAAATGGGTAAAAAGATAGTGGTTTGAACTGGTCTTTCAGAAAATATTCCTAATTAGAAGAAGCTCAGATTTAGTATCACATTAATTGTATAATTTAAAGTAGAACAATGTAAGAAAAAAAAACCAACAAATTGCTGTTTATGAAGTAGAGGTTCCTTGCTCCTTCAGTGCACTTTAGCATGGCTGATTTTTCTGGGAAATTAAATTTTCACACTTGGTATAACAATCACTTTCCCATTCTCAGTCACTAAGTAAACATTTATATTTAAATATGCATATAGTGCAGGGGACTGATTCTAGAAAGTATTTGGACACCTAATTCCTACCCTTGTGTCCTACAGTATCTTTCCTAATCAAGTCACACTAATCTATCAAGCATTTCCAAGATAGGAATCTATTTTGCAAATATTATTTATTAAATTCTCAGGGCCCTGTGAGTTTGGTAGACTTTGGACACTGTTTTAAAGACCAGTGCATGCAGGTTCAAAGGTGTGAAATTGATGATGAGGCATATTAGTGGAAGAGCTGTGTCAAATATTTATCAGATTTAAATTCTAGTCCTCTGCAGCCAACATTTCTTTATGTAGTTGCCTGTATATATGCTATGTAAAGCCCCCAAAATGTGCACGTTTATAAAATTCCTTGTACTTCCTAATCTCTAATATATTTCTCTGTAGTATTCTCTTGTACTTGAGATTCACTACCTAGGTTGTTTCCTAGAAGTAAAAGCAAATGAAATATAAATATGAGTTTCAGTTCCTCAGTTCCTAAGGCATAAGTATATGAGATTTTTCTGAAGTTCATCTTGCTGCCAAAGTTTATTGTGACTTTTTAGTTATTGCAGATAATTTTCAGTCTTTTGTGCAATAAATTGCTAATCCTTATTGTCAGAGAATATGGAGCTGTTCCATGCAGATTTTTTTGCTTTATGGATCACAGCAGGAAGACACTGATAAAGCTTAGACATGGTAAAATTTACTTTGATACAAAATAAAATAGGAAAGACATAAAATTCTTTTTTTTTCACACTATAAGAGATATTACGAATTAGCTCAATTGCAAAATACCTTATCGTTGAATGCTAAATGGCATTCTGAACTGTATAAATTATACAAGATGCATAAGACAATTTCATGAAGAAAGCATTTTTATTTTAACTTTTTGTGTAAGCAAAGCCGTATGTAATTTGTAAAAGAAGTTCATGCATACTGCTCAGCTGTAGTAGCTTCCTTTCTAGTAAGTGATAGCTAAGTCACCTTAGCTCTTTCACAACATATCCACTCAAGGGAGGCAGAAATCCCACAGCACTGGCAAGCCATAAAATTGCAAAAGACTCTTTGTAAAGGCTTTTCCAGCTGTACTATTTCAACTAAAGAAAAGCTTTGCCATTATTTCTAGATTTTTTATGCCTGTCTCCTCAGGCATCTATGATTAGGTTACTACTGGATGATTTTCTGTGGCCCTTTGATACAGCATGCCTCAGATATAAGGAAAATAATGAGGCCCTGAGTCTGAAAAATGTCTTGAGCCTTGTTTTAAACCTTGTAGCATCCATCTTCAGATTGAACCACTTTACAAGCCTAAATATAAGCACCCACTTAATTATTTTGTGGAATGGGAATGCTGATGAACCACAGAAGTAGTAGAGAGAGAAATCTTACTGGAAACTTTTAATAGAGCTCCGTGTCCCAGCTTGTCAGCATATTGTAACACCAAGGGTGTAGACCAACAAATCCCCCAACCCCACCAAAAAACCCAATTAAACCACCCAGAAAACAACTAGTAGGGAAAATAAATGGAAAAAAATTATACAGTTGCTACTAAGAAAAATGCTTAAAATATGTATAAATATTTTCTATTTTTCAGCTATGTTATGTGAAACATAATTATCTTAAGAAACATGAAGGTATTAAAAATATATTTCAAGTGTTATTAAAAAGTATAGTGGCTAAAAATGGATTATTTTCAAAGAGCTAAGCTAATTCCAAATTCCTCTGAAAACCTACTAGGTGCTCTTTTAGATGTACCAAGTGTATCTCTGCTATTTTTCAATTTAGTCTTCATATAGATTTTTTAGAAAATTTGATATGTGATTAAAAACTGATAACTTCCTTTTTTTTTTTTTTGTGGTTGATTGATACCAGTGTCAAGAACCAAATTTTTGGGCTGCTTCACTACTATGAGAGGGGAAAAATCCATCCCTGTTATCTTTTTTTTATTAATTTCCTCAGGTCAGCTTTGGAACATGGGGGTTCTAAGTGAAGAACCTGAGTATTTTTCAGGTGGAACTGATATGTGGAAATATTAATGATCAAATTATGGAAGTCTTGGACACCTTCCCAGGGCTACATGAAACTTAAACATTCCAGTGCAGAAATGCAGGTACTAATCTCATCCCTCTAATGGTAAAGTTCAGCAGATGCTTTGTGTTCTTGTCCTGGGCAGGACCAGACACATATCAGTGTTTTGTGGGGGATGAAATATTTGGCTCCTGACTGTAAGAAGCCCTTTCCAGAGAGCAGGAATTCCCACAGTCCATACTCATAAGCAGCCCAGCTCAACTTCACTTAAGAGGATCTACAGAATCAGCACAGCATCAGAACAAATGATCTGTGTTCCCACAACAAGACTTGGGACTAATCTATTGACTTAGCTATATTTATAGAGGTACATTGTACCCTCCAAAAGAAAAAGACAAGACTTAGAAAACAAAGAGGATGGGGCTTTAGTTACTTGACCAATTCTGAATTATCATCCTTTACAAGTAAAAAAAAACCAAGTTTTCTTAGGAAAGGAGAAGTTATCAAATATAGGGCAAAAGGAAGTTTTAAGTAGTGGAAAGGGTTTTACAGACCAACTCCTTCATTCTGCTGTTGCAGAAAGGGAAGAACAGTATGTACAAAAATTTAACAATCATCTCTCTTCTCATGAGACACCACCTAAAGTAATGTGTCCAGGGATTATTCAGCCTGGAGAATTTTATTGGGGACCTTTTATATGTATAGGGGTCTTACAAGAAAAATTGTATAAACCATGAGGGTTGTGAGACACTGGAACAGTTTGCTGAGAGACTTTGTGGATGTCTCACCACTGGAAATATTAAAATTCAGGATGTATGAGGTTTTGAGCAGCACCATCCAGTGAAACCTGTCCTGCCTATGGCAGGTGTGTTGGACTAGGTGTTCATTAAATTGCTTTCCAACCCAAATAATTCTGTGGCTCTATGTTTTGGAGTACTTTGTGCAATTCTATAGCTCTCAGATCTGCAACCGCCCCACTTTGTAATCACTGTGGCATCCCTTCTATATGTCTGCAAGTAGACAGAGATAGAGCCTGGAGAAGTTTGTTGAAGTAGTCTGAGGCTCTCCTTAGCACTCAGCTGACCTCATGCTTTTAACACTTTGGCAGGACAGAAATGGCAATGATGCAGAAGCTGTTCTGGATGTCACACCAATTCTTTTTAATTATTTGGAGCATACATAGTATGATTCGGTTATCTAAAATATATGTAAGGTTAGAAATGCTCTAGAGCCTACTAGAAATGTTCATTGCAGCCCACTGGTACCACTCAGGGCTTGTAGAAGTCTGTTCCCTTGTGCAGTAACATCTTAAGGCCCAACAGGATACAGAAGGCATT
Source organism: Chloebia gouldiae (assembly GCA_003676055.1). NCBI lineage: Eukaryota > Metazoa > Chordata > Aves > Passeriformes > Passeridae > Chloebia > Chloebia gouldiae. The sequence goes on along the minus strand of QUSF01000006.1, from coordinate 29,609,980 downwards.
TTAAATAGCACCAAATCCTCTAGAAAACAAGCCCCATTGGTTTGAAAATGTGTGGGTGGAAAAAAGGGCACAAAGTTCACAGGTTCACTAAAACACCACTCCCATAGGACAGATTTTGGGGCAAAATATCCAATCAGTCACTTTTAAATCACAAAGTTACTGTCTTTAATCAGTCTTTAATCTCTCACAGTAAAAACAAAAACCTTCTAACAATTCTAAGCTGTTACAATATCCGTGTAAGTTGCTTCCTGACAAATCACATAGGAGTTTCATTCTGATCACTGTTGAACACTGAGCTTGAATGCTTTATTTTTTAGACACCAATAGATTCTCATGAAATTACATTGTGGCATATATTTTGGATTTAATTTTTATTCTTAGTGCCATAATTTGTTGGGAATTACTGTTAGAGGATCTCAGTATTTAAAAGACACTCTATTAGAATAATTTTGATGCATGGTCCTGAAAATAAATAAATAGACAAATTCCCTTGTAAAACCAATAAATAGACAAAATCCCTCTCTGAACAGGTTCTTATTTATTAGTGTTTTTTATATGTTTCATAGGAAGCATTCACTTTCTTATACTTCGAACCAAAATTATATTTACTTGGAGGAGCAAGGCATTGGTTTAGCTGTCCTTAAGAATGTCTGTTTAGGATTCACTGGAAAATGAACACACATTTCAGGAGAAGAATTCACATGCAAAGAAGAAGGAAAAAGGCCTTTCTGTGTCCACAAAACCACCCATTACTGAATCGTATCCTGGGGAGCATGGCTTGTACAGAGTGGGTGGAAAAAAGGCTATTTGAATTTGATCACTGCCTATGACTGTTGGCAGTCTTTCCCAAAGCATAAGTAACACTGCCATGATCTTTGTACCCTTGGTTTTGTGATCCAGTGCAGAAAACAAGCAGAGAAAATGTGTGGGTGGAAAAAAAGTTCACAGGTATCAGTTTAGAACTAGAAAATGGAAACAACAGATATCAGAAAAATTGTAAACTATGAGGAATGGTACAATTTTCCCAGGAAAGCAACATCATCTAAAATGCAGTGTGGAATTTGTTCAAGTGTGCTTTCTGTTGGATTATTACAGACATTAAAAAATAACATGAGGTTCATAAATGTCACCTGAGAATAACACATAATCAAACTATAACAAATGATTTTCTGAACAGCTGGAGTCTACCAGAGTTCTTTTATGTGACTGGGGTTTAATTTCCCTAGTTTTTGGTAACTGTGCTGGAGAATTGATTCCTATATGGGATCTTTGTCACTAGATGACCTTACTTAGCTTTAACAGTAAGAAAGAATGGATTAGGCAATAAAAAGAAATTTTCCACTGAAATAAGTAGAACTGTGTTAGTTTACCTAGACTGGTTCTAGCTCTGGAAAGCCAATAATGCACACAGGAAAAAGGCTGTGGTTTGGCAATGCCTAGACCTGCAAGTAAAATGGAGTCACTGAAAAGCAGTGATGTAGTAAGTGTGGCAGAGAAAGCCCTTGGATGCCCTGAAGCATTAAGCACACAGCTTTAATAATGTGAAGGATTACTCTGTGGGATCAAAAAAAAAAAAAAAAGCCACCGTGACATCCTGATAACCTAGCACAGTACATATTACATACATTAAAACTTACAAGCAAAAGAACTGAAAAGTTGCTGCAGGTACTAATAAGAGCAATGAAAAATGTGGTCACTCGTCTTTGTGTGGAAAAAAAAACCCAAAAAACACATTACCTTTGGCACCACAAATAGTGACAATTATTCATTATTCATGCCCAGCATAAAATAGCAGGGAGCAAAAGAATTGTTTATGCTTTACACGTAGATACGTAGTATTTAGTAATCCATGTCTGTGATTAAACCTAATCAATGCATTGCAAAGTGGCACTTTTCAGTGGAATTCTGAAGACAAGGACAAAATTGTGCATACTGCCATTATATTAATACAAATATCAAAATACCTTGGGATGAAAGTTTTTGCAGAAGTAGTACATCATATAACACAAGAGCTAATGGACTATATATGGAATTACTAAACTTTACCAAAGCATTTAAAGCTGCAATGATTAGGTAGTTTGATGGAACAAATCCTTCAAATGAGATTGTATCCAACAGTCCCAAAACCAACACTCCAGTATCTTTCCCAGACAAACTGACCCATAGGAAGATTATTTAGGTCTATGAAATAGTGAAAAATTAAGGAATAGTGAGATATGAAGCTCTCAATTATTGTTTAGATAAGTTAATACAGTAAGACCAACAACTGTATCTTGCCTTCTGCTCAGAAGATGAAAATACTGGATCCTGAGTTGAGAGCAGAATAAAATTCTACTAATGATTACTTTGTTATATCCAAGATATTTCTAACTTTAATTGTACCAGAGAGTTAAAACTGTGCATAAAATTATTCTTACATATGAAAATTCTGGTATAGAGGTTCATTCAAATATGGAAATATTTACCAAATAAGTGATTAAAATGGATAGAGAGCTTGATGCAATTGTGATAAGATGACTTTGCAATTTGGCCACAGAGATGTAGAAATAAGGGTCTGTTAACATTGACTCTTTATAAAGCATGTTTATCCAGTATAATTTTATATATATAGAATTATATACAAAAATTTCATATATATAATATTATATATATTCTGAACTCCTCTCCATAACCATTAGTTCAGACACAGTTACTCTTATGTCTGAAGCAGAGTCTATATATTTTTCTATTTTAAAAACCTATGCATGACAAAGGCAATATCAACTACAGACCAGCTTTTATAACAGAAAGGTAACTAGTTTCAGTGAGATCATCATTGTATAAAAATACCAACTGACAACTAAAATATATGAACTAATACAGTCCACTTGACCCAACAGTCTATTACTTCATTTCAAGCATCAATATTAGTTTTGATTGGATTTTTCTTGTTTGAGGTTCCAGTGGCTCTGGTCTTTTGGATAGTGGTCAGAGTATCTTCCTCACTCTAACAAATTGTAACTACAGCACTTAAAAAACATGAGTGCAGTCATCATATTGCACAAACCTTCTCATGTTATCTAGGAATTACTCTTTCCTTACCTCTTCTGATGTGTCTGAGTGGAAAACCTTTCTCTTGCTTCTGTTGCTGCAGCCTAGTGCACCCATCTCCATAGGGAACACCCAAATGACAATTTGTGCAATCCTCTAACCATTGGCATTTGACAGTCACTACTACAAAATTTCCAGGAGGATATTTTTGTACCAAAGTCCAAGTGTTGAAGGTTCACAGTACCTTCCACTGAGAGCTCTTCTCTGTACAGCATACATTTTTTCTCCAGACAACATACTCATAAATGAGCTGAAGAGTGTGAGCTCTGAGGTCATAAAGTCTACTGATGATATGAATCTATTCAAAATAAAAAAGACAGAAGATCACTATGAAAAACTACACAGGGAGCTTATGAGATTGAGTGACTGGGCAGTAAAATGAAAGATGAAATTTGTTGTAGATAAATGTGAAGTGATGCATGTGAGGAGAAAGACATTCAGTTTCCTGTATAAATGATGGAGTCTGAGGTGATCATTAATGTTATAAAAGTAAGACTTGAGGTTATGACAGATCAGTGGAAAAATGCACTCAGTACCTGACAGAACAACCAGCCAACAGAAAAAAAACAATCACCAAACCAAAATCAACAGATCACAGGAACTAAATTATTAGGGATAAAAGATAAAACAAAACTATATAAATGTATAAATTTGTGGATCACCCTCATGCTGCATCCACAAGGTATTCATAGCAAGAGCATTCCTGTCTACAACAAGCAATGCCCACTTTTTTTGGAGAAACCAGCACTCTAAAGGAAACAAAATTACAGCCTGATGCAGGGTCAGTTTGACAATGAATCGTGCTGACAACTATGATCTGAAAGGATAAAGAATCACTGAGTAATAAAGCCTTTTTTCATTTGTCTATGAAAAAAGACAGAAGAGCACTTAGTAAAAATTTGGGGGAATGAGGAATATTTGTATTTGTCTAGTTTTTGTGTATATCCACATATATCTATATATAGGTATCAAAAGGAAGACAAGCTTTCAGAGGAACAAGCTTTTCACTAGGAATAACATCATATCAAACTAAATTGCAACTGTGATTGATTAAGATGGATATAACTTTTATACCAGAGAAAAAACAGACTGTGGGCAGAGGGAAGAAGAGACTGGAAAATTGTAAAGGCTTGTGAACCCATGTTAATTGTCAGTCTATGACTCCACTAGTTATGAATTTTAGTTGCCAAGATTGTAGATGACCATTGAAGAACAATATTTAGATGTAGAGATTGGTGGACAAGAAAGGGATTGGAAAAAGTCCATATCTGATCAGCAACTTGCCTATAGAAAGCAAGAATGTGATTTTCCTCTCTAAAGAGATGAATTTGCTTTAAACTGTATTTTTCTTCCCCAAGGATTTAGGAAACCTACATCAGGAAGAAAGAGACTTATAATCTTAAAACATCATCAAATGAAGTGCTTCTCTCAAATTTCTTTCACAAAACTTGGCTAAAGAGCTACCCAACATACTTCATTCAAAGATTCTTAGATTACTGTACTCATCCAACATGTGCAAAACACAGCTTCAGTTTAGTCCTCCACATGAGGGAATAGTAACCTATGCAAATTAGAGATTTTCCTGAATGGGGTACTCAGCCAGATACTTTAGTGAAGCTGTTTCATGTTGTCTGAAATAAGCAGGTAAATTCTGGGCAGGACTTGGAATATCCATAGTGGTAACAAAGGCCAAATATAAATAGAAGAGGCAGTTTTATTTTTTTACTTAATGAATTATTACAGTATGAACAATTTTCCAGATCTTTGTGTTAGATACAGCTCTAATCTTTTCCTTAAATATTCTGGGATTTTTTTTTTACTTCGTGCAAAATTTAGTTCAGAATGTGTCCTCAAGACCTTCTACTTCTGCCAGTTCAAACTCTCATAGTCAGATGAGCAGAACTAGTTTGAGAATCTGAGAAAGCACAGGCTTTCTTTAAAATGTTTAGTACTTTCAAGACTGAATTTATGCTGGCCATGGCGGTAGTGACATTTACATCTTCTGAGGGGAAGCTAAAAGAGCATTATGCATAATTTTTGTAATAAAATTTATAAATAGGTTTCCAGATTAGATGTGCTCAAAGACAGCCAGAGTCTGCACTGATTCATTGTACTTTGCATTATACAGGTGAATCCATAAAATATGTGATGGAGTTCTAGATTTCCTAGTTTGGACTGGAGGGGGACTATCACAGATAACTTAGTCCAACCCCCTTGCCATAGGAACAGTTGCCTTCAACTAGCTCAGGCTGCTCAAAGCCCCATCCAGCCTGACTTTTAATGTTTGCAGTGCTGGGGCATCCACAACTTTTCTCAGCAGCCTGGTCCAGTGTCTCACCACTGTCATCATAGGAAACTTCTTCCTTATGTCCAATATAAACCTACCTTCTTTAAAACCAGCTCTTTGTCCTGTCACTACAGGTCCTGTTAAAAAGTCTCTCTCCATCTTTCTTGTAAGTCCCCTTTACATTTTGAAAGGCCACAATAAGGTAACCCTGGAGACTTCTCCCAGCTGAACAAACCCATCTCTCTCAACCTGCTTTTCAGGGCACTGCTTCTAGTAAAGCCAGGAGAAAAATTCCAGAAGTATTTCAGGGAGGGAAGCAGACTAATTGTTAAAGATTAATTTTTTTTGGATGTTGCAAATGCAATGAAATAGCATTGAGTGTTTCCCGTTTTTCCCCTTAAGCAAGTCCAAATATTCCATCGGGAAAGAGTAAGAAACTGAATGAAAGAGAATATAAGTATGCCTAAAGAATTTAAATAGAGGCAGAGCACAGTCTCTCTGATTGTCTAATATTTCTTTCCTGCAGGGATGTGCAAGCTAACTAGGGAATAGGGAGGAATAGTGAAGAAGAGGAAATTATATGCTAGGGAAGTAGAAATTATTAATTATTTCTGTTACTAGAAGCTTTTCATTGAGTGTCTTATATTGGTCTACAAAGAACGAAATACATCTGAGGGGCAAGGGCATGAAAAAAGCCTGTAATAATTAATTTCCTGTAATAGATAAGCAGCTGGCACACAGGTCAGGTACAAAGGGTTACAGAAAATGGGGTGACATCAGGCTGGCATCCATTTACTAGTGGGATTCTACAGGCTTCTACCCTCAGCCCAGTTCTCTTTAATATCTTCATAAAAAACTTGAATGCAGGGCTTGAAGGAATTCTGAGTTTGTCAGCGACACTAAATAGGGAGGAGTTGTTGACTGCCTCAAAGGAGGAAAGGCCCTTCAGAGAGATCTTGACAAATTAGAAATATGGGCAATCACCAACTGTATGAAGTTCAGCAGGGGAAAGTGCTGGATTCTGCGACTGGAACAGGGCAAGCCTGGACGTGTGTATAGACTGGTGAGTAAGAAGCTGGAGAAAAGTGCCATGGAAAGGAAATGGAGCAAGTTGAACATGAGCCAGCAGTGCCCTGGCAGCCAGGAGGGCCAGCCCTGTCCTGGGGGGCATCAGGCACAGCCTGGCCAGCCGGGCAAGGGAGGGGATTGTCCTGCTCTGCTCTGAGCTGGGGCAGCCTCACCTCCAGTGCTGGGGGCAGTTCTGGGTGCCACCTTATAAAAAAAGACATTAAAATAGAGAGAGTGTCCAAAGGAGGGCAACAAAGATGGTGAAGGGCCTTGAGTGGAAGTCTTATGAAGAGCAGCTGAGGTCAATTGATGTGTTTAGTCTGGAGAAGATGGAGGGAAGATCCCACTGCAGTCTACATCTTCCTCATGAATGGAAGAAGAGGGGGATAGGCACTGATCTCTTCACTCTCATGACCAGGGACAGAACTTGAGGAAACAGCATGAAGCTGAGTCAGAGGAGGTATAAGTTAGATTTCTGGGTAAAGGTTTTTCACCTAGAGGGTAGCTGAGCACTGGAACAGGCTTCCTAGCAAAGTGGTCATAGCACCCAGCCTGTCTGAGTGTTTGGACAATGCTCTGAGGCACACAGAGTGATTCTTTGTGTGTTCAGTGCAGGGTCAGGTCCTCCATATTGAGGACTACTACCAAAATATCTCTGCCAACATTCTCTCATAAGCTTGCCAGAAATAAGTTGCAAGTAACTGGTCACAAACTGTTTGCAATAAATGGTGAAGAGGACTGTTTCGTTGTACTGGTATTGTGTATTAATTAAATGGCAAGATCTGAATTGAAGGTGCTGGGAAATGGCTTACTCCAGGTCAGAAGGCTATTACACCTATTGGGTTTCACATACTTTTTCTGTTTCCTAACACATGGTGTTTTTCCTGAAGGGAAGGAAAAACCATGGGAGGCAGAAGATGAGAAATATTTGTGACCCATGTTGAACTGCAGTCAAATGCAGTACAGTAGAATAGTGGACTTCTGTAAAGTGAGAGCGATATTATTTCCTACACACTATCTCTTATTGGCCCTTGTATTTATCTTCAAAAGTCTTTGGGATCAGGTATCCTTTTGACAGAGGTTACAGACTGTTAGGCTGATGTTCTTGTGCAAGGGGATGAATGCCAGCAGCAGAGAAGCAGAATCTGCAGGGACCTCTCTGCCAAGATTTGCAAAGGTGGGAACAGGTAAGACTTGCACCATACACAATAACATACTTTGTACCATGCAAAAGGCAGAAGGGATACTGAGTTGCTTGGTGTCTGGGGGATGATGCACTATACATATGTGAGGAGAAAAAACACTTTTTATTGACATGTGTACGACAGTCTAAGAAACCTGGATTTGGATGATCTAAATGGTGCTGTTTGAAAAGAGATCATAGGAAAATAAAAGTCAAATTTTCTGGGACTAAAGCTACTAGGAAAAAAAAAGTCTTTTCTGTTAAATCTCTTTGTGTGAAATTTGGCTTCAAAAACCTGGAATGGGTTCTTTTTTTCTTAAGGTGAGGTCATAGTAAGGGGAGAACAGTAGATTTGGCAAGTCTGAGAAGCAATCTATTGTTTATTTTTGTTGACCTTTGCATTTACCTTGCTGCTGAAAGAATATTTTTTCAGTATTATGCAGAGAGGAAATATGTTCATAATAAAGTCCTGACTTTTTCCTTTCCTGCTCAGATTTTATCCTTAATGAAGGGTGTTGATACATGGTACAAGTACCCATGGGAGCTATAAACACAGTACCGAAGTGTTTTTTACTGTTTAGGACCCTGAATCATGTTAGAGTAGAATAAGAAATATGAAATTAGAAGAAAAAAGGCTTTGGATGCTCCTGTTTTCATGTATTATTTAATACATGTTCCATGCAGACTGCATAAATACCCCTGGTAACTCCCAGAACTTCCCCCTCTTGTGTGAGTGTTTAAAATATTAGCGTACAGAATCAAGGCTTTGTGAAGCAGATCAGTTCATGCAGTTAGAGGACTTGCTCCACAACCACCAGTCTGTGATGCTGAAGAGGCATCCTTTGTCCTTAGGACTGATTGTGTTAGACTCTTGTTACAGTCAGTGGAGAGAAACAGGAACATTTAATGTTGCTATTCATCTTAATCAAAGGGGTCATCTGCTGCAGAAGTACTGATCACTCTCCATTGACTCAATTGTCTACATACCTATAGAGACAGACATCTCTATATATGTCAGTAGTGTATTTTCCTGCAGTCAGAGGAGACAAATACCAATCCCTAGGGATTTTGCTGGTACACAGATATTACAAAATCAAAGTCAGTTATGAGATATTGTGCTAGGAGACCTGCAAAACCAGGCCTCAAGATTTTGAGGTTGGGCATCTGAAATTTGCAGACACTTTCAACTTTCTGTTCCTAAAGATCTTCTCTATCCCTGTGAATAAAATTAGTGCTGATTTACCTTGAAAGGCAGTTATAAGGTCTGTACATCTGTATAGTTTTGATAATCATCACAGGTAGACCAAAGAAGAAATAATGTGCACTTAGCTTTGGATCAGGACAAAAGTGCCTTGCCAAGAAATAACTTAGAGGGCTGTGAACTGAATAACACTTCGTCATCATTCTCCAGCTGTCTATAATTCATGCAGTAGCAGCCAATATGGCAGTCATTCCATTTGCAGTATTTACTAAAATATAAGAATTCTGTAATAAATGATTGATCACCCATTCATATAATTATGACTTGTGAGATGAAATGCTCTATTTAGAGATTAAAGGGTCACTGTTAGTGCTAAACTACTGTGACGTGACCACAGCACTGGCTCAAGAGGCAGTCCACAGAGACAGAAGTGACAGCAGCTCACCATGTTGGCCATTTCCCCACGGGCCTGAGCTGTGGGGTTTATCCATCTCACAGCTTTTAACAAGGCTGAAGAGCGACAGCCCATTTTCTCCAGGCAGCCAAGGCCTGGGCATTCCCTCTGGCTGTGGCTCCCTAAATGGATATGGTGGCAGCAGGGAGAATGCTGGTGGTTGCTATGACTGAGGGGCCCAGGACAAGTATAGAAAAGTCTGTGTGAAGTATAGAAAAGGCTGGCCAAGAGGAGAGGTGATGAGGCAAGAGGGCAGGGAGGGCAGGCTGCCTGAGCCCGCACAGTGTGCAGGGGTTGCCCATGATGTGACAGATGCAGCTGCCCTTCCTTCTCCAGAGCCAGAGGCTCACACAAGGCTCTGGCCCTAAGTCCTTAGCCACACTGTCACAGGTTCCCTGTCTTCTCCTATGACACAAGTTAAGGAGAGGCTTGTAGAGCCATGGGAATGGGTTGCCAAAGGCCAGTAAGTATGAGTGCAATATTGCCTGTTCTGCCTTTTACAACTCCAGGTACAAAAAAAGGACAGGACCAGATGTGGTTTATACTGATCCTAAGCCACACAGAAAGAAAATCTTAAGGACAGGAGATGAGGTGAGAACAAACGCCTCACTTCAACATGCTAACAGCTCTGCAATGTGTCTGAAGTACTTATGAAAATAACTGAAATGGTAAAATAATTCCTACCAGGAAAAGAAATGAAATCCTGAAATCAGACAACCAAGCAAAATAGACACTCTGGTAAGGAGATATGACCAAATTAAAATACAATTGAAACAAACTAGAAAATTTGAAATGCAGTGATTATGACCAAATGATGAAATGACAGGCAGTTAAAAGGACTAAAACTTGAAATGTAAAAAAAGAGACAAAGAAGAATCTGAAGAAATGCAATAGCACAAAAATTAAAAAGTAAAAATTAAGTGAATTAAGTGAAAACATCCAATGGGATGACATGAAGAACAGGGAACTGGACCAAAGCTTGTCCAATTGATCCTCATTGAAATCACGAGATTACGTTACCTTTCCTGAAAGGAATTTCTTCCTTTCAGGAAAGGGAATGAAATTTTGAAATTACAGGAAAAAGGGGAACAAAAACTCTGGAAATGAGATATGATCACATAAAAATAAATTTCAAAAATACAAGAAAATTTAAAATGAAGTGACAACAACCAAATGTCTTGAGAGGAAATGCAGTGCAGTGAAAAAGACCAAGACTTGCCAAAATTATTCCCACTGAAATCCAGAAATCAGGGAAGAAATACAATCAAAGAGAAAGAGAAAAAACTGAAGAAATTAAATACCACCAATGGAAAAAAAAAATCTGAAATGAAGGGAAAACAAGAAAAGCCAATGGTATGATGTGAAGAGCAGGGAAATGGACCAAAGCTTGCCCAGTTGATCCTTATTGAAGTCACAAGATTTCATTCCCTTTCCTGAAAGGAAATTTTTCTTAAATTGCAAGAAAAAAAAGGGGAACAAACACTAGGGAAAGGAGATATGCTCAAATAAAAATACAATTGAAAAAAAACAGAACATTTGAAATGCAGAGACCAAAAGCAATTGCAATGAGATGAAAGGAGGTGCAGTGAAAAGGACCAAAACTTGCCAAAATTATTCCCACTGAAAGCCAAAAATCAAGGAAGAAATGCAAACAAAGAGTCAGAGAGAAAACTCAAGGAATTAAATACCACCAATAGAAAGGAAAAATACTGAACAAAGCGAAAACAAGAAAAGTCAGTGGGATGATGTGAAGAGCAGGGAAATGGACCAGAGTTTGCCCAATAAATCCTCATTGAAATTGCAAGATTTCATTCCCTTTTTTAGGATAAGGTAAATAAACATAGGTCAGGAGTGATTTAGGCAGAAATAATTGTGCTCAGGGATAGGATATCCTACATGACTTCCCTTTGTGAATTATATCATTATATGTGTCTTTATTGATGACCTTTGAGGAGTCCAGGAATCATGTGAGTATGGAGAATGACTGCTCCTATTGAGACTTACATGTATAGCTGCAGTTTATTTTAATAGTGCCTTTCTTTGGAACATGGCTACAGCAGACGATGACAGAATTTGTGTTTTTTATAAGCACTTTAGAGAGGGAACACTGTAATTTTTATGAGAGAGTAATCATAAATTTTGGCAAAAAAGTTGAAGAGCTTATAGTTTTTTATATATGTTTATAAAACTACAGTTCTCTTTATGTTGGAATTCCAGGGATGAGTCTAATTAAGGACTTGAAAAACACTTATGGTGAGATCTGAAACTTGTTTATGACAGCAGAAATTTTCATATTACTTCTTAATTGGTTTCGTGTCAGGCTTTTTGTGTGCTGTTCATGTAGTCTCTGCTGTTTTCTTACTACAAATGAAAACAGTATGATAAATTTTCCTTTTACCTTGGTTAAAGGAAGTTTTTTCATATCCACAGTCAGCTGCATGTGTCCAACACCATGTTCCTGGGCTGTGTTGAGGAAAGCTGTGACATATCTCTTGAATCAAATCTGCCTGCCTCAGTGACTGCAAGAGACTTTGACTATTTTTGTCTGCTAAGAGATCATGATACATCTTATGAAAAGACAAGCTGTGTTATCAAAATACTGCTAGCCACACAGAATAGCATCAAACTCCCTTACTTTGTTTCTTTATATGCATCTCAGACTGAATTTAATGGTGCTGCTATTTTTTCTCAGACATATTTCAGACTACACTCACTCTGCCTGACATAGACACCCCCTTAAAGACACAAAAATAATTTTTAAAATTGTCTGCAATTGAACTAATTAACATTTGTTAACAAGTCAAGACTAGAAGTCTGAAAACATGTAAGTGCTGTTTAAGATTGTTATACATATGAGCATTTTCCCCCCTTCCCTATGCCTTTAGGTGGGTCATTCCCCCACTTCCCTCCCCCTACCAAATGCAGTTACTAGCTGAATTTTTAAACTAGAAACATCTCAATGCATTTTAAGAAAACAATTACTATTTTTTAAAAAAGGTATAGAAGTAAGAATTACAATAAAATGAAGTACCTGGAGTGTCCAGACTTAAAACCAGTATAACTTAAAGGTTTTTAGGAGGAATATTAGAGAGCTATGAGAATAATTATTACTGAAGAAAGTATAAACATCATGAATTTGAAAGTAGATGGGTTCAGACTCTGTATAGCATTTTGGAAGTTTCTCTGCAGTCCAGTAGAGTTGCTGTTATCTCTTCAGATACCCTGTTGGTATCTTTTCCATGAAAAGCAGGAAAATTTGACAAAATACATACTTCTAAGTAGCAGCATTGCCCAAAGCCACATTTATCTTTTACTGTTTCTGATAGTAAGCCATTGAGTAATCACACCTTGAAACTTGGATGGTTGTTCTTCAGCAAAATCCAGGTGTCTGCAGGAAGGAACCCGAGGATGAACGCAGCCTATTGGTTGCTGAAGGCACAGCCTGGGTGTCACAGCTTGAGGGTTTCAGAGTTCCTTTCCTCAGAAATGCCTGTTTGTGTGGCCAGAGCTTTGAATGTCTGCCTGCCTCCCACTGGCTTGCTCTTCAGTAGCACCCAACACCTGTGCCTGCTGTTAAATTACAATTCCAGGCAGGTTGCAGGAGCTAAGCAGTTGATGACAGAATGTTACTTGTGGTTTTTGAGCAGTGACAGGGAGACACCCTTAATGTGTATCAGTAATGCAGAGAAGAGGTAAAAGCCAAAGGCTGTGTTTGTTTTTAATCAAAGACATCTTTTTTTAAAACTTTTTTTCTGACCAAATAACTGGTGAGTGGCTTCCATGAGAAGTGGTGGGTTCTTCATCTTTTTGGATATTGAAAGTCTGTTTACTTTATTTCAGGTAAATAATGGGAAGCAGAGTCATAGGAAGAACTATAGAAAAGGTTGGAATAGGAGATAGTGTATTTTGTTCTGGCTTTACTTAATTCACATGTAACAACTGCTCATTTACTGCATGTCTCTCAAGTCTGCTTGTCACATGCTTCTGATAAAAAGCTAATGACTTTTTCTAAACTGGAGTATTTTCTGCCAATATATCGAATACAGATCCAGCCTCTTCTGAGATAGTCCCAATAAGTGAGGTGAGTTGGTAAATCAAGGTGTATGGGCTTAAAATAGCCGTAAGTCTTCTTTAGTGCATTTGCTGGAATCACAGAAAAACAATTATAGGCATTGTAAACCATATCAAATGTAATATAAGGATCAGGATCCTTTTCTTCATGAGGAGAAAGAGGGTTTTCATACTTATGTTTCAGTAAAAGCTACTCATTCCATTCTAGTCTTGATAGTTAAATCTTCTTAGATGCAGTCTGAACATAGTGCACATAGATTTACACTTGACTAGTGGTGCTGTTATGCCATCTACATGCCAACTGTTTATGGAGTTGCACTATAAACTGCTACGAGCTCACTGCATTTGTCTGTGTTCTAGATATGCTAGACAGATTACACTTAGGTTGCCTTTCCTACCACCCCACCCCCCTCAATCTCCATATTACATTTTTAAATGTTTATTGACTGACTTTTCCTAATATTTTTGAAGAATAGGAGTAAGAATAGCATCTGAACATTTATGTAATAAGGAGCAAGTAGTTTAATAATTTATCATTGTTTCAGTCATACTGAAGTTCACAGTCTCTCAACAATAATGCCAGTTAGAGTGAACTTAAATAATAATTTGGTTCTTATCAATATATATACTGAAGAAGCTGTAACTCAATAGCTAGTAGAATGTGTGTCAAAAAAATGGGCAGTTTGACAAAATTAGCTACAGTATTAAACCTTAGCCAGTTATCTCTCCTTGTATGTGTCTCCTTAGATTTATAATCTCTTAGACATCCAGTTGCAAGTGATTTTTAAAATATGTTTTTTCACTGAAGTCTACAGTATGATGTTGGATATTTTTAAAACAGATGTTCTTTGAGAGATTTAGTCAGCTTCAGTTACTGATAAGAAATGGCTGAAACTCCTACTTTCTTTGCAAAAAATATTTCGGAAGAAACAGAAACAGAAGGTGTTCTGCCTACAAAGTAGTCTTATTTATAGCTTATAAAATAAATATATTAAAAAAAAATCTTTCTGACCTGCTTGGTGTTGAGGGTTTATTTTATTTTATTAGTGCTTTTAAAATTTTTTTTTTCATGATTTTGGGCAACTCTCAAAGATTTACTAGAGCTGTTTAACAGCAAAATAATGCAGCCAGAGTAACTGGGCAACTATTGGAGAGGGCTTAGTCTGGACATTGACATGCTTTCATTCCATAGCCCTTTGCTAGGGCATTTGCAGGAACAATAATGTGTTTTTACTTGGAAGCAGAGGCAAGAGCAGGGTGCTGGTGCTATGTTCTGCACATGGACCAAAAGGGGCTTCTGAAGCCCTGGTTTGTTTTCTCAGTTGATACTGAGCACGACAAGGAAAGACTTGGTCTTCACATGTTTGTTTATAAATCAGAAAGTGTAATCCACCACATCTTAACCCTCCTTGATTGCATGTCATCATTAGAACACTTCTTGTTTCTTTTTTCCTCTGAGGTAAGTCTACTCATCCTTCTTTGAGAGTTTCTGGGTCTTTTGATCTATATGCTGCTCTTGTGTTTTGCCTCTCCTTACTTGTAGAGACCAAGAAACAGCAGAACAGAAATTTCTTTCTACCACACTGTTCACTGCTATATCCATATGGGAAGTGAATAGAGTGGCTTTTGAACTGATGTTTTTTTCCTCTCTATTCTGCAACATAAAGAGATTTGATTTTCTTCTGCATAAATCAGGCTATGTGTCTTAGGGATTGTTTATTATCCCATCCCTTTGATCAGTTTTGTTTGGCTGTGTGTTCAGGGTTGGTGGCTGTCCCTGCCCCAGCCTCCCTGGCTCCGGGGCTGTCATGACTAAAGGAAGCTCAGCCGGGGAGGGCTGGGGTGAGGCAAGAGGCAGTCTGCTCTCTTACAGCAGGTGGTTTGACTGGACATGCACAGCCAGTATCTCTGACCAGGGTTCCTGCTGTTTCTGTGGGGTTTGCCTGCTTCTTTATGGTTTTGGGGCTTTTTTGTTGTCTTTTTGGGATTTTTGTGAGTTTGTGGGGCCCCAATTTGGACAACTCCCTGGGGACTCCCCTTGAAGGGAAAACCCTCCTGGAGCAATTCTGTGTCAGGAACGAGAGATGCATTGGCCTTTTCCGGTCTTCAGCTTCTGTTTATTGTTATCTTATCAAAACTTCAGCACACTGTCTGCACCCAGACCTTGCATGTGTGAAAACAGCACAAAAATGGCCAACAACCTCATTCTGCAATATCTTTTTAAGTCTAATCAAAAACTAAACTACCCAATTAAGAAGTGACACCTAAATTATTTTCTTTTCTAACCCAATAACTGACCCCTGAAAATCTGCAATGCAGATTTTTCTACCCAATTACAAGATACCACCTAAACCCAAGAAGAAAGAGGAAGAAGAAGAGAGAAGAAAGGAACTTGAGACAACACCCCATATCCTCCATCTTGAACCCATCTATAACATACTAAAAATTCTAAAACCTAAATTTCTAACCCATGTGACATACTACACTACTCTACAATCTATTTCACACTTTCATGATTTCTAGTTTACCTTGAGGCTTTGGAAGTTTTCTCCATGAATGAGGCTCAAAGTCAGTGTTTTCCTGGGAGTCAGAGCACCCCAGGCAGACAGGGGGATATTCCCCTTGCCCTGGGTTCCCACAGTTTGTGGTTGTTGCTTTGTGCTTCACCACTGTGACTGAGCTTGCTGGCTTGGCTTCTTTTGCTGATCTGCTATTGGGGAGCCCAGAGCAGTTGGGTGCCCCACTAGGACCAGGGATTGCCAGTGCCAGTGAGAAAAGCCCAAGGAGCTTTTCTTACCACATTCCAGAGTTGGACTGCCACTGCCCAACCCAAGTTTTTAGAAGTTAAAGATCCATATTTTTTCTGATTAGTGCCTGCAAAATATTCCAGTTGAATTCAGGTTGTTTGGGAACTGAGACAGTGTGCTCACCACCCAGTCAAAACCATCCCTATTTTGAACACTCCTGATTGACATTCAGAATAGATTATTGGAAATGATCTAACAAAGAACTTTGAGTAGTGACTGGACCACTGAAAAAACTCCATATATGCTAATAATAATTTTTGAGGATATGATACAAAATAAAGCAATTTTCATAACAGCCACAGTCAGTTTTCCTGTTTGGTATGTGTTTTGTTACATTGCTACAGTGAAACAGCCAAGCTAGAATAGCAGTAGCAGGAAATGTACAGATGCTTCTCTTTAGCATAGTTCTACAGAGCTCACCAAATTGTGCATCAGCTACAGACAGCAGGAGATCACTCAATATTTTTTTCAGTGTTTTTCCAAATGTCTCAGAAAGACGCTACTAATATTTTGCAAGTTCCTTAGAGAATCCATCTCTGAGGTCTAGGTAGGTCCTCTGGTACCACAAAGGAAATACTATATTATTAGGTCCCAGCAGTGCAGAGAGCAGTCAGCATCTCATCATTTCCTGTTGCTGTCACTTGTTGCAGAGAAGTGGCGCTGACAGGTTACTGTAGAGAGCAGAGAGCTGTTGGTAAGCCTATTTGATTTTCGATTTTTTTATACTATGTGCAGTGTAGCTGGGTACCCTGCACTCTCTTCTGTATTGTGAATAATTCCAGTGAATTTCATAGATGAATTAAAATGTAAAGATCCATCTCAAAGGATGAGATGTAACCAAAGAAGGAATGATTGCATTTGAGAAAGGAGGTTTTAGTGCATACGACTGTGAGATGCTGTGACCTGGAGGCTATTTTTTCACTGGCTGTTGATAAATATGTCTGCTGAGGCCACCAAAGGGACAAACAAGTATTAACACCAGGAGAGGGCAGGAGACCAAGCCACTCCTCTCTTTCCTGCTGAAAACAAGGGCACATTCCACCTTTATCTCTGCAGAAGATTTGGTTTCTGAACTGCATACTGCTGAGAATTGAGAATTGCTGAGAACATACACATTCTGCATGCTGCACTGTATGAGCCTTCTGAGCTTCATGTTTGCACTAGAGAAATTTTTCTTCCTGGTGGATAAAACTCAGGTTACCGAGTGTGAGCACTATCTTCACCACCTGTGTCTACCATGCATCACTTGGTGACCTGGGCCCCCATTCTTGGGGGCCTCTTGGTGACCTCCATTGTGCCAAAGGGGTCTCTCTCTGTCCATGCTTATTGTCTTGAAGATGCACAGCAGATGATGCCTCTTATGAGGTGCTGCTATGATAGGTCACTGCTATTAACATTTGCTTCTCTGACCCATCCTTGACTTACACTACTGTGCATTTTCAAGACTATAATCATGTCAGAAAGCTGATGTCGTTGCAGGACAAAATAGTGGAAAAATTGGGGTCAGAGTGAAAGCTTTTATTCCTGTATAAATATCTGAAATAACACAGGCACTCCTAAGTCTTAACAATGCATTTTCCTTTCCATGTGTTTCCTTTTCTTTTTAATAAAACATGCTCTGTTCCCAAATTTCTGCTTCTGTGATTGAAGTGTTAGAATTGGATGAGCTACATGTTAACCTCCTGAAAGATTAGTGATCCTCGAACACAGATTTTAATGGCTCATTGGTGTAAAAGGAAGGGTTGCTGGACTAGTGTGACATAAATATTATTCATACTTAAAAATAATATCTTGCTCTGAGTTCACTTGCTAGCTCCCTCTTGGCAAAATGGGCAAAGTGCAGCCATTAAAAAGTAGAAACCAAGAAAACACAGACAAGTGCTTCTGACCTGAGTGATATGCAGGCAAGCTCATCACTGAAGGAGGCTCGACTGTTTTACAGGTCTGAGTGGGTGCAACTCTCTGGAATAAAGTAGAACTACTTGTCTTTACAGCAGCAGAGAATGTAACATCAGATGTTTAATAGTTCAGAGAAAACAAGTCTACATCCATCACTTAATTTTATTGAACATTTGAACCATCTACATGTTTTCTGATGTCTCCAGCTCACATTGTAGCAACAAAGGAAAACACCTGGAATATAAACAATGACATATAGTCTGAAAATGAATCATTGGAGATGGGTTTGGATTTGAACTCTTTGCTTTGTCCTTTTCTTCTGTGGGCATCCCCTGTATGCATCTGACTCAAGTACCTTTGGCAGAGGTATGGCTGTAGCTGTTTTAAAGCCTCCATTGCCTGTAACCACTGGTAAGCTAATCACCACTGGCTATACACCAGGAGCTGGTATAAAAGAGTTTGTTTGGCTCTCTGCTGAGAGATGCCTGAGTTAACTTGGTTACTTCTCTGATATTGCTCTTTGACTCTAGAGACACCCTTGAAACATTTCCTTTGGCACTTTGGAGGAGGTACTTTTTGACACCTCTTTTGACGTTTTGAGGCAACTGAGGGAAAAAAGATGCCCTGCAGAGCTGAGCTGTGAGTGTCTCTGAAATGGGAATAGGGTCATGATATCGTCGTGCTAACAATATGTACTAAAGAATGTTCATGTCTTGCAGGTACTCAGTAGTGTTACTTTAATTTAAGTTGTAATTCATTCAGGAGCAATTAATTTTTTGGCTTACCAATATGCTTCAGTTTAGAAAGTACTCATTTGGGTTTTACCTGCATTTGGACCAGTGATCTTGATTAAATAGTTATTCCCTGATTTCTGGTGCAGTGATTCATTCAGGAAGAGTTTTGCCAATATCAGTAAGTATCTTAAAATGGCATCATTCATTTTTAGTACAGTCAATAATGGCAGATCATGATGAAGGATCAGCAATTCTTTACTTCTCCCAGTGAATCTACAAATATGAACATACTCTCTTTAATAGCAGAGGCAGTATGCCTTTTGTCATGTGAATATTTACACTGAAAGGGTTTTTCATTGAAAAATTAGTTCTAATTGACAGTACTGCCAGTTTATGTACTTACATTATCAATTATCTTTTTTTCCTTTCTACTGGTTTTCCACCTCAAATTTCAAGTATATGTAGCTTAGTTCATGTTTCTTCCTCAAGACAGATTTTAGAGGCAGACAATAGGTTACAAGTGGGTTAAGAACAATTCTTTAATCCCTAATGACTGATATAATCAATGTATCTGAAGCAGTTTTAAAATAAATACATTTAACTCATACAATAAAGTCTTCCTGAAATATTATTTTTCTATCCTCTTCATTTCAAAGATCAGAAATAGCAGAGATTGCAGGTAAATAACTGGTTCTGTAAAAGAAAAAGAGTGCATGATAGGGTAGAATGCTTTTTTGAGAAGTTGCAGTAGGATACAGGATGATACATGAAGAGTCAGTGGAAGGAGGAGGCAATGCATTTATCTGAACAAATTAATATTTCTTGTGGTTTTTTACACCTCAGGTGGCTGTTGAACTTTGTTTTGTTGTCACTGGAGAGAAATAGGAACTTCTGAGATTTAGCTTCTAGACTGCTCAAATAGATCAGATGAACCAAACCTTAAAAAAAAAAAATTCAGTGTGTTTTCAGGGAGATCCTTGAGTAACTGGTTTCACAGCAGACATTTACTGAGGTGTCCCACCACACGAGTCTTGCTGTTACCTGGCTTAGTTTTACAGCAGTGGCTGTGACAAAGGGAAGGTGCTCTGTCCCAAATTCACCCAAGTGGATGTGGCTCTTGCACTGCGCTGATGCCATGAGATCTGATTTATAGCTGTGTGGGAAGGCAATGCTCTGTCCCATGGTGGCATTGGAACCTTAGTGCTACTTCTTGATCAGATGGATCAGGTAGGATAAACCTCAGTCCAACATGGTCAGTGTGTTTGTTTGGCTACTCCTGTTTCTTTAGGAAAACTGAGAAGCCTTGGTTCTAATGAGGAACAAGAAAAAATGTTTGAACTATTCATATGAACAACTCATGGTAAAACTGCAAAGCATCAAGAGAGAACTGACAAGATCTGACTTTTTAAAATGAGAGTTGAGTTTTCAAGTACTTGAGGGGATGGCTAGAAATAAGAATGCTAGTCTTTGGAATATTCCTGTAATTTCAAACAGTTATTCTTTTAGCACAATTGCATAGTGGTTTCTTCTATTCATCACCTTTATTAATTTAATATGCACACTGTGTCTACATCTGTTCCTTAAAAATTATCCTCTTTTTGGGAGAGCTAAATTATCTGTTTCCTCTCATTTTCTCTTTTTTTACTATCTTCCCCTGTGCTATCAATCCCTGCATGCTTTTTTTTTTAAGAAGACTGAATCTATTTGTGTCTCTTAAAGTCTCACCTGACAAATAAAGCTGGTCTCCAAATGGAATTTCGAAATATATTAAAATAATGATGGTATTGTGTCTAAATTTATTTTCCAAAGATTTGTGTTCCCTCCAAAATGCGAGCTGCGTAGATAAAAAGAGCTTATGGCAGATAGCTGAAATTAAATTTTTCTCTAAGAAGTTCAGCTAAAGAAATGTGGTTCTTAATAGAATGGTGGAGACACTGCTGCAATTGATTGCTATGATGTTAGCCTAGGAGATCAAGCTGACTTCACTGTGTAATTAATACATTGCAATGAATGCACTGGATGATATCACTTAATAGGAGGAACTTGTGCTAACCATCATTATCAATACTGCTTTTTCAATTTCAGATTGTGGTTAACTGATTTGACATTAAATTCCCCTTTACTTTTGTCCTGCACTGCAGAGATTAATTGTTTTGTGGCCAGAGATCAACAGAATATTGATCCACAAGTCAAATCTGTCTACCTACCTTTTACACGCTTTTTGCTTACTACATGGTGGAGTAAATTAAACTGATCTGCTACTGTAAGCTGCTATTTCAATATAAATCTCTCCTTTTATCTTAAGCTCTTTATCACAGTTTTAACAGTGAATTCTGCTCACTCAGTTACTCCTGTCCGTTCAGATTCACCAGTCTTTGGATCCTTCATGCCTGACAGTATCTGCTTCAGTAGGATTGGAATAATTTAGCAGCTTTGAAAATGCTACTGTCATTTATTCTAGGAGTCAGCTGTCTTAGAAGAACCCAGGAAAGGCCAAAGTAGTTTGCATTTATTGGCAAACTATTGCTTATGTTAGTACGACTTTTAATTTAACCACAAAGATGAGAAAGTAAACATTATTTTGGAAACTTTAGTCAATAGTGATCATTGAGGAAATTTTTTCCTTATTTAAAAAAGAATAAACCAAATGCTAATACTGGAATTCCAAATTAATCAAGAAAAGGCCAATGCTCTAAAAGGCTGGAATATCCTCAAAGTGCTTTGAAGACAAAGCTGGTATGTATGCACATATTTATGTAATTGAAATAGACTGTTTCATGAGCAGAGGACCATGATGCATTAAAAATGGCAGAAAAAAAAAGCTATCCAACATTATCCATCTTGGGAAAAATACAGGATCTGTCTTTAAGTCAGAATAGTGACAATTCAAGAAAATTCAAATATGAATCCAGAAAGATCCCGTCTGTGTGTCTTATGTTTTGCCAAGGAGGTTTGTGAAACCAGGCCTGCCCCTACTTAGAGAGGAACTTGTGAATAAATCCAAAACACACTTTTACCAATGACAAATGTTACTAGAGAGAATCAAAATAATTCTGTGGGTTGTGCTCATGTATTCCTTTGCAATTACTGCAGGAAAGTCTTGGAAATAAAAATGACTATTTTGTTGAGAACTCTGAAGTCTGTGTACATAAATTATGAGAAAGCCCAAATTCAGTATTTAAATTAACACCACCACCCATCTAGAAAGATGCAGACAAAATGAGGACAGTTTCTGCTGTAGACCATATACAGTGTAGAGTTGAAGGGAATGAAACACCAGTGCCCCCTCATTTTCGTAGAAATGTACCTGACTTGCCCTTCCAGTAAAATGAGTTGAAGCCCCACCTGTTCATATAATAAAATCAATTATATGAAGGGGACTTGGTTCTTTAGGAGCATGTCAATTAAAGATATAATAAAATTTAGAAGTCTCTAAACTCTGAAGCACAATGTCTGTTTTAAGAGCTTGACCTATCGTGATCTATCAACATGGTCTGTAATATGGCAGATAACCCTCACTAACCCTACTCCTTTTGCTAAATATTGATTCTGTATGGAAAGGTGTGATGGAGGGATAGTGGTATTGAGTATCACTGCTCAGTCCTAGCAAGACTTTGCAGATGTTACACCAATTAATTTGTATTAGAATTGTAAAAAAATGGTTTGGTTGCTGATTTTGACTGCAGACATTATAAATAAAGCCTTTTAAATCTGTGCTTTAGCAGCACAGATTAGAGATAAAAATCCTGAGTTTATAATGGTTTCTGGGTTCCATAATTCTGCTTTAAGTGTTTTGCGTATATACTTTCAGCCAGGTTGTTCAAAATATTCCACCAGTACTCCAGCATTCTGGAGTTGTTATAAAAAAGGAATAGTAAGCAGAAAAGACTTGACCAATGTTTGAATACAGTAATATTTTGAAATTTGTTAATGGTTTCAGAAATCTTGAACAATTATTATTTTCATATTCTTTCTAGCAGTGTCTGTGCCTTTATAAGTAGGAACAATTAGTAATTGCTCTGCCTCATTTAGTTGGCAAGCATCAGTAGCTGTCTCTCCCTACACTCTGAATCAAAATTTTCTTGCAGATAGAAGAGAAAGAGTTTATGCCTCTGAAAAAAATAAGAAAACTTTTAAAATTCTTTAGTGCACTTCTATATTGGACAAAAGTTTTGCATTTTTTAGTATTATCAAGTCTTGTGATTTTTGTCAGTTATTGGGGGGGCTAATCATAATAAGCTTTAATATTCTCTTTGGATTTTGTTCTGGGAGTTTGGGATTTATATGAAAATCCTGGCTTGTACCAAAGGATTTTGGTTTTGTTTTGGTTTGTATTTGTATTTGGTTTTGTGTTTATTTTTATTTTTGTTTTTGGGTTCTTTTTCCTTTTTTTCTTTTTCTTTTTCTTTTTCTTTTTCTTTTTCTTTTTCTTTTTCTTTTTCTTT
>QUSF01000006.1:29440776-29583908 GCA_003676055.1 Chloebia gouldiae | reverse complement strand
TCAGTTGCACAACACATGAAATGAAAACTAAGATGCTAATTGTAACATATTTAGAAATATTCAGTAACAATTTAGCCCAAACACTTATTGTTCAGCCTAAAACTCTGAATAAAACATCCCTTCCATTTTTTTTTGTTTGTTTTGCTTTCCCCTCCAATGATTAGCTCATATTTTCAACACTCCTTTCTTCACCCCATGCAGAAATTTGAAAATAGCTGTTGGGTGAGTTATGGGCTTCTGGCATGAAAAAAATTGGTCTGTGACATTAGTATGCACAGGGAGAAAGATGTGCTAAGAAGCTGAATTTGAGGTATAAGACCAGTGGTAGTTTTCAGTCGTTCTGTGATGCCCATAAGGGGATTGCATGTCCAGGCTTTCAGCTGAGTTCACCTGACTCTTTGCTCCAGTAAGCCATTGGCACTTCTAATGTTTCCCCCCCCCCGCCCCACTCCCACCCCCCAAATAAAAAGATGAAAAAAATGGTAGAGCAGTAAGAAGATATTTAAAAATGAAAGTTCAAACACTATATGTTCAACTGTCCAAAATATGTGGTTTTCAGTTAGGTCACTGCTCTCATGATTTGTTTCACTGTGAAACTGTACTAGAGAAAAGACTCATTTAATTTTTACATGGGTTGACATTTTTATCAAGTTTGAACTTGTCTAGCTGTGGTATTGGAAAGACTTTTTCTTTGCTTTGTTTCTCTAAGAACTTGAAAAAACTTTATGCTTGGTCAAAAAAAAAAAACAACCCAACAAACTCAAAAAAAAAGAAAAAAAACCCTCAAAAACTAAAAAAGAAAACCTCATTCTACTCTCTTCTAGTTTTTTGACAATAAAATCCAAAATTTATTCTCCTCCTTTCTCTGTATGATCACATAGATCTGGATGCTTCAGAGGGCCTGTTCTTTCTGCTTTTATTTGTATGTTATTTTAGATGGAGAGTTTAAATTACCTGAGTGTTATACAGATGATCTCAAGAAGGAGCTAGGCTTTCCCAGAAATGTTGGGATTGAGGGCTCTTCCCTTGGCAGAGCTTTACTTTGGGGCCCCAAAACTGGAGCATACATGCAATGAGGCTAAAACTTTTCACATTAAATTCATGAGTATAAAATCCTCCTGTTGCACCTTTCCTTTCATTTTGTGTTTACTGAGTTTAGCTTTAGAACAATTTATGGGTGAAGGATGCCTGATACAGAAAACAGGCATCTTTTTATTCTGCAGCTGTGGCTGCAAGGTGGAATTTATTGAGTCTATAAATTGATAAAAGAGATATGGAAACCAGGTTCCTCTCTATTATTTCCATCCTCTCAGTAGGCCACTTAGTTGTCAAAGGCCAGTAAAACTGCAGTCTTTTCTTCCAGGAAATATGGTTGGCCTAACTCCTTTAGAAGAAGCCTTGGGGAAAACAAAAATAAAAATTCAATAGTATTTCAACATTAAGGAGTAGTACTTTGTCATACATCTGCTCTTGCTGGTTTGCAAGGACTGGTGGTTCTCAGCATGCATTTTGAAAAAAGTGTGACTCCCGTGTTTCCAGCCTCTGCTCATAATCAATGTGCTTTATGATCTCTTAATTTTGCTTCCATTGTAGGAGGTTACAGGGATAGAGAGAGCAAAGTGTTGCAGCAGCGCGTCTGTCAAGGTAACTCAAGAACTAAACAAGCAAGCCAGAAAATTGTTTGAAGCACTGGGACCTTGATCATCTGTACTGCTCAACTGTTTGTTCTTTCAGTGGTCTGGTTTGGTGGTATTTCACCGGCTTTGCTCCTAGGTAAATAGAAAGGGCTGGTGCTAAGTGCTGCTGGGTTGAGCTGCTTGGACTGGCTGGCTTCAGAGTCTGAGCCAACGCCCAGAACTTTTCAGATGGGCACTAGATAGAGCTGGCCTCTGACCTCTGGGAGTAGCACACCAACAAGCAAGCTACTGGCTTTCCTCATCGCCCTGCACGGGCATCATGAATGATGATTGCATTATGCACTACTGAGTCTGCCTGGTCCTTCGCAGTAAGAGTAATAACTTCACCAGTGCAATGTAATTCAGCATCAGAGGAATCTTGCCTTGTTGGCTTTTGTAGATTTCTTATAGGCAAAACTGTGTTTTCCTCTGATTTTGGAAGAAAATGTAGCACTGCAGATCCTACTGAAATTGAAATAATTGAAAAAGGATTTGTATTGTGAATGTTTGGAAGCCTTTGCCAAGATGCATCTTTAAACAAAGCACTACAGGCAACTGTTGCGCTGCATGGGCAGTACCTCAATGGGATGAGTAATTCCTTTGTTTTTTACACTACTCCACTTTAATGAAACATCAGCCTGCCACTGGTGTCTTTTAGAAAATTCAATACAGTGAGTTTTAAGGCCTTGTTTCCTGTCTTAGCAGGGGAACAGTGATGAGTTGCTACATGTTACCAATTATTACATAGAAGTGAAAAAATCCTAAGTACTGAAAAGAAACATTATATTACTTTTAAATAAATATTTATTTTCAAGGCTGAGAAAATAAAACTAAAACATTCCATGTGAATCTGAGGCAGAGTACGTAATTCCTACACTCACTCATGAGCAAAGCAAGGCAATGACGAAGCATCATTCTTTACTAAATTTTTGTTTTCCACCACTCAAGGCTAAAAGGAAATTTTAAGTTTATTTGTAAACAAGCTTGTTAGAGTATACATTGAGTATGTATGTTGCTTCAGTTTTGCCTTTCATTACTTTATCGATTTGGCCAACCTAAAAAGAAGAGGTCTAGTCAAGCCCCGGGACATTTAGTGATAGCTGCGTGACTTTTAGACAGCTCCTTTTATCTTAGTGTCTTCTCTGTTCATCCTCTACTATACACCTATACTCAAAAAAAGAAAATCTATCAATCAAAAGATTTTTTGAACTTTCCATCCCTGGAAGTGTTCAAGGCTGGATGAGGCTCTGAGTAACCTTGTCTTGTGAAGGTTCCTTGCCCATGGCAACAGGGTTGGAACAAGAGTATACTAAGGGTCCCTTCCAAGCAAAACCATTTGATGATACTATGATTCTATACCTGCAACAAACTGAAATGCTACCTCCTTTTTTTCTCTAGTATTTCATATGGCAGCTTTTTATGTCTTCTTTATTCTTTTTTTTTTTTTTTTTTTTTTTTTCTGTGAGAAGTAGGTAACCTTCTTTCCGTTTTTGCTTCAAAAATCCCATTTGGATCTTGTTCTTAAATTCAGTAATGGATCTACTTCTTTTTCTTCCAGATAGAAAACCGAAGCTGTTGTTATGTAAGCTACAACTTTTCTTAACATTTGTTGCTTTCCCATAACCCTGATAATCTCTGCGTCTTTAAAGTACATTTGTCTTTTTAGAACATTTTGTTCTTGATTTTGTTCTATCCAAAGGAGCAGCTACAATTAACTGCAGGATAACAGATACAACCATTTACTCTCTTCTAGTGTGAATGTGTGAATTTTCTATGCACCTTTGAAGAGTGAAAAATAGCTGGTGAATTACTTCATTAGTAGGAATCTGGCTGTGAATTGACAATATGTGAGCAGAAAAAAATCAAAACCTTTCCCATAAATTATCTGTTGACAATTAGTCCTTGTGCCTACATGATGGCAGCTTCTGATACTCTTGTGTGAAAATGTTATCAGGAATAGTGATCCGAGTTTGAATATAGGAAATTAAAAATCTTGGCTTCATGCAGGTTTGTGTCCCATGACTGTTTGATTTCAGTGTGTCTCTGTGAGATCTGAGTGAAGCTTTCTCATGGTGCGTTCATTAGGGAAAAGAGAGGAAAAAGGAGGAACTTCATCCCCCTTACGTTTTCTAGTACCAATGACATCTTTAGTTCCTGCATCACCATACATTTACTTGGAATGTTAATAGGTTCTTTCTTCTCTGCTTCATCATCTGCTTGATGATCTGCTTGATCACTGCTACTGGTGTTGTATATACAGATGTCGTTCCGGAGTTGACCTTTCCATTAAATAGGTTTTGAAACTAGTCAGTGTACAGAAAAACTAATGGTGAGAAAAAGGAGAAAAATGCAGATTGGGACAATGCAACTTCCTAAGGGCCCCAAAAGGCCTTTCCTGCCCTGGTAGCCAGGGTGACAGCACAAAGATGTAGTTGCCTGCCTTCAAGAATACAGCTGAGACAAAACTGAAGGACAGTGAATGGGGAAAGGTGGATGTCAAGAGATGAGATTTGCAGCAGTGTTTAATAGACTAAACAGGGAATGGCTAAACAAACAAAGAGGGAATGACAAAAGGGCTATATCCAGTAAATCACCTTTCTCCTTGATTTCCATGCCACTACAGCCAGGAACATGAGTGTAAATGTGTAAAAAGCACACTCCATGGGAGAACAAGCCAATTCCTGCTCTTTGCAGCAGAGCTCTTCAATTAGAGGATTCTCTGGCAATATGTATGTAGGCTTGATTCCTGAATTTCCTGGTTGGAATTAAACATTCTACTTCACAGCAGAGGCTTAAACTAAAGCATTTTGCTGAGGTGAAGAGTTCTAGGCTAACACTGCAACCAGATACTTCCATCATTCAGCTGAAAAGCTGTGTCTTGCACTCTAAGCAAAGAATCTGTCAGCTTGCTTGCTGTCAGCTGTTGCCTGTCTTCAGTAACCCAACTTCAAGCACCTTCAGAAAGCTTAGTTTCCTGATAAGCCATAAACAAATAAACTGTATGTAGGAGACATGGGAAAAGCTGTCAAACTCTTTTGCACATAAGCCATTAATGCCTGCATTTTGGAAAACTTAGTGCTTCTTTAGATTTCATGCAGGTTTTCTGCAAAACAATTTATATAGTGTGACCAAAGGAAGGAAAAAGTGACTATTCTTAGGTTTTTGAAGAACAAAATGCATATCAAGCAATTTTTCATCTATAAAACTGAAAAGTTTCCAGAAGAAATAGAAATAGTTTTTAAGAAGCTAAGGATAATAGAAAGTGCACTAAAATGATTAAATTAGATTAAATAATGTATCCTTTAAGGATGAAATTACTGATAAAAACCTAAATATTCAAGTGTCCTGCCTCTATGTTTACCAGTCCCCTTTGCTTATGATATTTCTCCTTGGAGCTTTAGGCGATTTAATTTTTCTTACTGACTACTTTAACTCTAATGGGATACAGTGAGTTTTTGGGGCAATATCATTCCATCTCAGAGAGTATCTGTGACTAGAAGAACTTGCAACCAGCTGAACCCACATCCTTAAAGTTAAGGCCTATGTAGGCAGTTATAAATCTGTAATTATGCCACTCAGGAAGACTAAACATTAAGAGACATTGTCCAGAACCACAGAATCCAGAGCAGACAGGAGTAAAACCAATGTTTCCTAGATCTAAGTGCTGATTACTAATTGTATTGCAAGTTGATGTTCAGTATGCTGCATATGAGGTTTAATTAACCTGGTTGGTATTTACAGTTAATATAAAATGTTTTTGCATAGTGAAGGACTGTACAAGCACTGAATACTGCAGAACAAATGTTTATCAGGTGAAACCATAATCCTACCTGTAGCAATACATGCAATACTGTAGACCTCAAGCACATACAGTATATATATTCAGTGTGTCACACACCTAGTTGAAGAAATTATATCTGATTATTGGCATGGCCATAGAAATATATGAAAAATTCTGCCTCTATGCATACAAGAAATATATGAAAAATTCTGCCTCTATGCATACAAATAACATCCATATTAAAAACATTAATATAACATTTGCTTTAGCAACTTCTCTTTGAAAATAATGTCTCCCCCCAAAAAAACAGTGTTTGAAAGACCACATCTTTGTAACACTTCCATGAAGCCTGAATTGTTTATTCTGTCAAATTGATAGAACTGGTGTGGCATGTCTGTGATGTGGAATCATAAGAGGACTATCTAAGGAATATAATTTTGCTAGCCCAGTCTAATCTTTGAGTTATTAGTGTCTATTGTAATGGGTCTTGATGAGAACAGTGATCTACTGAAACCATCAACCCATTTTTGTGAAGTTTTGTATCCCGGACAAGTGGTCATAACAGTGATATTTCTATCTTGGCTGGTCTTGCAATGTCATTGAAGAAAAGTTATTAGTCACACAGTAATAAATTACTCGGAAAGATATAATGTTTCAAACTCTACTCTATGATAAATTGAGCCTGAAAAATCCCTGGATTCCATTTTATGAAAAGGCTTACAGTGACTCACCAAGACAACTGAATAATTGGAAGACTTAATGGTGAGGATGAGTATGGATTGTCAGGGCAATAAATAACTACTGCACTGCTTCTCATATGATCTTCCAACTCCCAGCAGTATTTAAAAGTTTGGTAGAGTATTCACTTAAGTCAGTTAAGACATCTCTAACACATTATAATACAGTTTATATTTTTTCCATGTGGCTATTATGAATTTGCATTTCAGAGTTACTGCTGTCACCTTTGGACTTCATCTTGCAAAGAATGAAACCAAAAAGCTGCTGGTACTGCATCCAGGCCTGTTTTCAAACATGGTGGTGAAAAGACATATAAAGCCAGTCAGAAGTGCATCTTCTCTACAAGGCAGTTTCATGCCATACCAAACTGACATTGTGCATTGAAAGAGTAGTGATGGCGTCTGTTGTATTTTTAGAATCTTACACATTCTTAATGAGGGCTTCATTCCTTGAATAAACCTATAGCTAGGTAATTGTGAGATTTCTGCAAATATGACCATGAGCCACTCTGATTCATGGCCTTTCTGAAGAAGTGGGAAATAGTGGCAACTTGCAGCAGTGTCAGGGATAGGAGGAACGTGAGTGGATATTGTCAGGTTATCAGTTTCTCCTAAATATTTTTTATTATTTGAACGACCACTCAGAAAGCTAAAAGATTAATTGCCAGTGTGACAGTCTTTTCTGGAACAAAATTCTGCCCCAACATGTACACTGCTACCTAACAGAACCTTGAACAGAAAATTTTTTTTATTCTTATTGACAGCAATTCCAAGGCCTCTTGGAACAGCACATGCTAACTAGAGGCAATAAATTAGTAAATAAAATAAAATTTGATTTTTGCTCTGTAATGCCTCAGAAGACAAGTTAATTGAGATTCAGAGATGATTTCTACTGTATATTACATTCATTTTTCATAATAAAGCACTTTTCCTTTGTGCATACCCATGGGTAATGCAGTCTTAAAGGATTGCATAGTGTGCTTTAATATCACCTGTATATGAGTGTTGACTAAAGGAGAGGCATCCAAAGAAAGGCCAGATTTAAAAGAATTTTTTCATTTTGAAAAAAAACCTGATGGCAGGCAAGTCTTTGTGGATTATTAGTAGGTGGGTGATGAAATGTGATATTCATCGATATGTAAAGCAAGATTGGAATGGCAGGTGTGAGGTTTGCAGTACTGAAGCAGTACTATGAAGTGCTCAGAAAGGGTTCTTTGTTTCTCAAGTGCTGAAGATTATCAGCAAAACTTCCATGAAATCAGTTGGGAAAAGTCACAGTACTTTAGGGGTAAACTGGAACTATGGCATTATTACAGGGGTTTCACACTGATTCAGAGCAGGTTGTACCTCTGTTCTTTGTATTCCATTGAGTCCACCACAGATCTGCCAAGGATGTCAGAGGAGGTTTGTACAGACAGACTATAGGTAGAACAAAGCCTTTGTGTAGTAGTTAAATTTATTTGTTTTGTTAGATGTAACTGAATAGATGTAAC
Organism: Chloebia gouldiae; assembly: GCA_003676055.1. Lineage (NCBI taxonomy): Eukaryota > Metazoa > Chordata > Aves > Passeriformes > Passeridae > Chloebia > Chloebia gouldiae. The sequence continues at coordinate 29,576,221 of QUSF01000006.1, read as the reverse complement.
CTTACATTGTCATTTTAAAGCTACATGAAATTTTGTAGTCTCCTTCTATAGTTATTGCAAACAGGGAAAGACATCCAGGGAAAATTTATTCAAGTTTCTCAGGTATCTCCTGTTCAAACTGGATCATAGAATCATAGAAGGGTTTGGATTGGAAGAGACATTTAAGATCATTTCTTTTCAAACTCCCTCCCATGGGCAGAAGGTGTCCATCTTCTACTAGATCAGTTTTATTGAAGTCCCATCCTGGCCTTGAATACTTTCAGGAACTGCGCACCCACAGTTTCTCTGGGCAGTCTGCTCTAGTCTTACTCCATCCTCACAGGAAAGAACTCATAACTCTAGAGTAGACCTGAAAGCAAATTCTCTGCTGCCTCAGAACTGTGGAATAACTATTCTTCTATAATTTGTCTAAGGAAAGACCTAAAGTGTTTTCTCAAGAGCCTCCAACTTAGGCATTGCATTGCAAGATGATATAGAGGATCTATAAAACAATCCTAAACTTCTTTTGCAGTCAGTAGTGAACACTGGAGGTTTTCAGAGGAGCCCCATTTGTGTTTTGGGACTTTATTCAGGTAAATAAAAGGAAGTGATGGAACTACAGTGGTGTCTGAACTCTCACGTTCTGGAGTATATGTGACTGCATATGGCAGTACACACGGTATTTCTGTCCATTTCCTGTTTTTCAGTGAATGCCTCAGTTAAACTAGATTCAGTCTGGAAATCAGAAATCAGATGCCAAGTCCAGTCCTGACTGGTGCCACAGGAGTTGGGTAAAGACTGCAATAGGCAAGCTACCAGTGCCAGCCAGGGCACTGGTCCAAGTCAGTCTGGACTCCCTTACAGCCTGGGCCTAGGCCCAACAGAAATCTTCCAGACAGAGGGCAAGAATGATTTTGGAGTTTGCTGGGCTGGGGATCATCCTCAATAAGCATTGGCTTAATTAGCTCTGGCCACCTCATTTTTGGGAGTAAAGAATGACAATTCCATACATGAACAATTTTTCCACCTCAAGAGAGCCTTCAGACAGGAGTTTAATGTTGTGTGTGATAAGTGATGCAAATACCAACAAATAGACTTTTGGGTCATCTAAGTGCCTCTCATGCCTACATTTTACTTTCTGGACTACAGGCACTAGAGCTTTCCCTAGAGACCAGTACTTAGCTCTTTTTAAAGTTATTACAGCAATGTTTTTATAGGCACGGATAACATCATTGCTTTTTGCACTGATTTGTGATTGTACCAATAAAATAGACAACTGATATTGAAAGAAGTGATCTGCACAAGAAACAATACTGCATCTCTTGTTATTCTAAATCACAAACTCCTGCTCAAATAGGAGGTTTGGTTTTAAAGTTCTTCTTTGAGGTACGTAATTTTCATTGGTATTTCCATTATGCACTATGAACTTCTTGCTTTCAGATCATAAAATAGTGAAACTTTGTTCGAGTTACCCCTGTAAATGATAACACAGAATATATTTTGTAAATTATGAGGAACCTTGGAACTCATGATAATAATTTATTCTTTTTATATTAAGAATGTGGCCTGCTAGAAAGTATTGTTTCATCCATGCAGCAGTGTAGGGTATTGATATTTTAATACTTATCTGTAGTATTATTTATTTTGTTAAATGGATAATGTTGATATGCTGAAAGAATAAATCATCTTCTATCAAATCAAATCAAATCAAGTCAAATCTCAAGGATACAACAGTGAACCGTTTGGCAGTGCTCAAATGCAGGATGGTTAACTGCAAAGCTGAAATGACATATTTCAAAGAAATGGACATTTTATTAACTTTATAGAAGCTGATACTATTATTGATAACTCATCCCAAGGGATGATTTAATGGGATTTAGATAATATCATAAAACACTTATATAGCAAATGAAAAAATAGTCCAATCCATATCCAGTCAAAGGAAATGTAATAGAATGAGGAAAAAGTATAACAGAAAAATAAGACTAGAAGGTATTTTTGGTGCTGGGAGGGGGAGAGGTAGTCCACTGTATCTTCTAAGATATATCTTGACAAATGCTTAATTAGCTTATTCTTAAACAACTTCTGCTTTTCCTCTTTGCAGTTTATTTCAGCAGTTCACTATCTTTACCAAAGGAAAAACGTCTTTAAAGTCCTTCTTGAATTTTTCTTAGGACATTTTCAATCTTCTATCTAGCTATGCTAGCTCTCATTAGCATGAAATTCTCTCTGTTTGGCAGCCATACTTAGTTATCAGCTACCTCCTCAATCTTCTCCTCTTTAGACAAAACCATTTAATTTTTTTCAGTCCTCCTGATTTTAGCTCCCACCATGTGCTTAACAAATGACAGGTGAATTTCCAGTCCTCTCATCATACTGCTAATTCCCTCTTGGACTTTCTTATTTAGAAAGTTTTGATCAAAAATGATCCAAATGCTGCAGCTGTCTCAGCATTAAATTTCTTCAAGAACTGCATTCTTTTTAGTATGACCTGCAGACAATGCGAATTTTTTTCACAAGTGTGGCACTGTTGACTCATATTCAGCTGTCATCTGCTGTAATCTCAGACCCTACTGTGAAGTAGGTTTCCTAAGCAGTTGTTCTTTATTCTGTTTAAATAGATTGTTCCTGCACAAGTGTACAACTTGACCCTTATCACCTTTCCAATTTTATTTTTTATTTCTACTCCATGTGTCCAATTTGTCAATATTACTTTGAATCCTGTCCTTAACTCTCACTTTTACATCTTTGCATTCGTGTCATGAAGGGAAAGATAAACCCAAACCCAGGTGAAACTTTATGCCGGATATTCTTCTATTTGACTGCTGGTAAAAGATATTATCTTAAAAAACAACAAAAAGTATGATCTTTAAATCTAGATCATAAGTTCATAACTTGAATGTGAAAGCATCATTTGAGCTACCTGGAGTCAAAATTCCTAAACATCAGATAGCTCATGTCCGGACTTGAGTATTTTCTATCTGTGTATTCTTGCTTGTAAAAGACAATTAGACTGATTTAACACAAGGTGTTATTGAAACGTACATGATAGCCATCGTGCATGTCTTTTGCAAGCTGTATGCCAATGTCTAGATTATTTATTTATTACAAATAATAAATAGATGTCATTTATTTATTTATAAATAAATTTTATCTGCTGGGGATTTAAATCAAAATGGTCAGTATATAGTTCACCGTCTCTTATTTTGCTCCTTATTTTTAAAACAGCACAATATTAATTATTTTTTTCACAGTCCAAGTATTTTTCTCCCTTTTCACTTTGTCATTTCTCAGAGAGAAACATTAATGGCTCTGATACTGCTTCAGCTATTTCTTTAGGTCCTGTTGAATTAATTTGATTAGACCTAATGAATGTGCATTTGATACAAAACTTTAGTAGCAGCTGGGTGGTGTTGGAGTCAGTGGATTTCAGACTTTGATACCAGGATGAGTCTGTATTCCTAAGTGAAGACACTACAAAAATGCAATCATGCATTCAGAACATAGTGGAACGGATTAGGTTCTGCTGTTTTTATAAAGACAAAGAAGCATTAAAGCTGTGGCTGTCCTCATAACCCCTGTGAAATTCTCTTTATTCATAGTGCCATGTACTGGGAAAAGTTACTGGTATGATCAAGGGAATGAAATATCTTTAAAACAGGAGTTTATGGCTGAAGCTTCTTTTTCTTGAAAATATGAATGTGGAAGGAAAACAGGTTGCTGTCGATGTTACAGATAACTGTAATACCACAGTTATAAAACAGTGCAGAGGTTTTGTGTTTGAAGATCACCATGGTTATAGCTAATACACCTCTTAGGATAGCTGCTTTTTATTAGCCAGAGGCAAAAATTTATGCATGTTACCATCTTGATTGATTGAGACTATAGTATAGAATGATAACCTTAGCTGAACCTGCAAGTTGTACTAAAAAAAAAACAAAAAAAAAAGAAAAGAAAAGAAAGAGAATGAGGTAAAGAGTGGAAGATTATTTGAAGTCAGTTCTCCTTACAAGTGCTCAGGGTAATTACTGTAAGGAATGTTTACCACATTTATTATAAGAGAAGGGCCAAAGAGAAGGGCTCATATGTCACCCTCATTCTTAAGATTTTCTAAAGCCTTCTAAGTTTACATTCTGTTAGAGAACTTTTCCACACAATTTCTGTAAACAACAAATTGTTTTACATTCCTTCATGGGGGTGGAGAAATTTGATGTACTGGTGGTTTGTCCAACGTCTTTGGAGAGGTGGCTTAATGTGGGGCCAATCTGCTGCCACCTTTGGAAAAGTATAAGAGTTGGAGTCAGAGAATAAACTGCTCTCTTCTTTACCTTGCAATAGCAGTGGCTCGCATTGTGCTTTCACGTATCCTATAGCAATGCTCATGTATTTTCTGTATTATATAAACTGCAAAGCGGATTAATAATTATTAGAAAAATAATTATCAGAAAAAATATAAAGACTTTCTTTCTTATAAAGATAAATACAGACAGCTTAACCTGCTGCAACAGCACTGCCAAACAGACAGGAACATCTGTTCTTGCTGGTTTGGCAGGCAATGGTTTTAAAGACACCAGGTGCCAGGATTATGTACCACTAAAAGATTCACTTTTCAAGCCCTCAAGTTCTGTGCTGGCAAACATCCAGAGGGATCAAACTGAAAGGTAGATTTCCTATGACATATGTGGCACACATTTGTTTAAACAAAAGATGTGAGTTGTTCCAGTGCTGCTATTATAGCAAAGAATTCTATTTCCCTAATTATGGATCAAAGTTTTCTCTCCTGAGTAACTCAACACTGCTGCTAAAAGCAACTTACCCTCACTATGGTAAGACTTGTCATGTTGCACTACTAAATCTCTGAGTAAAGAATAGCCTGCCAAAATTTAGAAAAAATCCAAACTGAATAGTTTAAATAGTCATTCAATGTTATTCAGTCTATCATGATAAACTATTCTCCAAGAATAAGATTATATGCTTGCTAACCAGTAAAAGAATATTTATGTACAGTCTGAGCTCATCCAACTAATTTGGGATCAGGAACTGAAATTTGCAGTGCATATAGCTACTGTTTGGATATATTGTCTGTGTTTCTGGTGTGCATTGGAAGACCACAATTCCTAGTTTTACAGTGTTCTGGTTCCCCACAATTTCATTTGCTGTGATATAGCTGTGGGCTAGTCAACCAAATTCTCTAGAAAGCAGTACAGAGCAGCTCTCTTACTTGGGGGAAATATATTTTTTTCAATCTGCCACTCCTAAAATAATGTCTAGAGGACACTTTGAAGTACTGCAAGTCTCTGTACCAGCAGATTTTTCTCAAATTAGCAGGCCTTTAGTGGAGTTCTACCTAATTGATTAAATGGCTAGGATAAGTGATTTATGAGAAAAGATTAAAATAACTTTATACATATTGCTTGGTTAAATTACTATTACTCTGCCTTTAATAATGATCTACAGGTATTATTTGAGAAGCATATGTTCCTTGGATGGAGATGAATTGTTCAGTGTTATCCAGGGACTAGAAAACTTCTATATAATTAGACATATAGCTGCAAGAATGATACAAAACCAATCACAAAGATAATATTTGTGATCCTTTTGGTCACTTAAAATTAAGATTCATGCAAAACCAATTTCCTTGACAAGTAATTTCATAGAATATTCATATCAGAGTATTCCTACAAAATGAACATACCATTTGTGCGCCTAGATGCCCTCCTTATATTGGCAGCAGCTAAAAATCAGCATTAAAAAAACCCTTAGGATTGAAACCCGTCCATTGTACAGATGGAAACAAAAGCACACGGCTGGGCAAGCACAGCAAGTAGTTAGCTAGGAGTGGATGATATTCAACGTAATAATCAATAATCTCTTTGGGAAGGATCATCTGCAAATGTTAATATTAGCCAAAGGAACTATAGCTAAGGATGGGGAGAAACACAGCAAAACAAACCAGTTTAAGATGTAGAAAATAATTTCCTGAATTTTCTCAGTTGAGTAACTTGTTTGGTTGTCCCTAGACCTTATTGGCTGCTGGCATTCTCCCCAGGCTACTGTTGGAGTTAATTCACCCCTCTCTACTGTCTGAAACAGGCTTGTTATAATCATTCATCATGCAAGAATACAAAGACAGAGCTTTCTCTCAAACACTGTAATGGTGTCAGGGTTCATTCAAATATGACTGCTGTTCAAATTTATGTCTGGTTTCTTCCAGTTTTGTTTTGTGGTGGTTGGATTTTCTTGCTGCCATTGTGGAATTTTTTGTTTGTTTGTTTTGTTTGGTTTGGTTTTGGTTTTTTGTTTGTTTTTCCTTCCTTTGGTGTTCCTTTAAATGAATGGATTGATTCTTTGTTTTAGATAAGTTATGCTAGGAAATTTTAGTTTGGGTCTTGCCATGTGGTTTCCTGGTACAATGCTAGGCTGGTGCACTGCATATTGGTTTCCAAACAAATATTACTGCTGAAGTAAAGGACAAATAAAATAAACCATTTTCCCCTCCTGTTTAATATTTTCATGTTTTGGTGGTGTCTCAGCCATGAATGACATGGGGTGGAGGGTTGCAGTACAACTAGAAGAACTTACTCTGGATGGTAATAGACCTTTGGAAGCAACACTGAGCTTTGTGACCTGTAGACTTTACAGGACGATTAGAGAACACAGGACAAGCAAAGGTCATGAAGGTAGATAAGAGTCAGAGCATAGTCAGTTCTGTGATTCTTGCAAGAGGATTTATTTGTGCTTGTACACTGAGACTGTTTCCAGTGAAATCAACTGTTATTCACTGTATGCCTAAAATATTTTGAATGTGTTTTTACTTATATGGGTGTGTGCCTCATATCTACAGATATATCCGTACATGCACCTCACCAACAACATCTGTTATAGAACAAGAATCCCTCTACTAATATTTCTGATTCAGGACTTCTTTGTAAAGATTCAATCACATGTTCCTCTTTAAAACCTGTTTTTCTGAAATGGGACAGGAAGATTAAAATGAGTGTGAAATAGCAGAGCCCCTTCCTATTAAAAAGCCTGCATTTGTATAGCGAAGTGATCATTACTGCCAGACCCAGGGATAACAACTTGGTACCCGACTCAAATCGGATAGAATCTAATAAGATGCAGGATTTTATATCCTTATCTGAAAACTCTGTTAGCACCACATTTATAGACAGACAGTTCAGTGTAAAGTTAGCTAGAGGAGACAAGACACAGTTACTTTGATGCAGTTTCTTGAGTTGTAGATTCCCTGAATTTTACACTGTGATAAACAGCTACTATGAGATTGTGTTTTACAATGAGATGGGAAGTTTTTACAGACATGACTATTGTATTTTTTGATGTTTCTGACAGATGAAAGGAGCTTAATAAGAATGCAGAACAAGAATTTTTACCCACTTCAAAGCTCCTTTATACTGCCAAAGTGGTGATTAGTGGCTTTTGTGCAAATGGCAATCAGACCCATGTGATTTTGAATTGTTTTTTGATGTGTGGAGGACAACTTAGTAGCATTATGCTATGTGGAATGGCTTCTCATAGCTACAATTTCATTAATTTTTTTATGGTTAAATATGGAAAGGAGGGGGTTAATTGTAATTTTATTTAGTTTTTCCAACTGATTGCCAAGTCTGCAAGGATTTTTGAGGAGAAATGGAAATTATTTCCTTTGGTTAATATACTGGTTTTGGCTGGAATAGGTATTTTTCTTCATAGTACCTACTACAGGACTGCATTTTTGTTTTGTGCTGAAAACAGAGCTGACAACACAGGGGTGTTTTAGCTACTTCTGAGCAGGGCTTACACAGAGCTAAGGACTCTTCACTCTCTTACCCCATTCTACCATTGAGGAGTCTGGGGGTGCACAAGGAGTTTGGAGGGCACACAGCTGGGACAGCAGAACCCAATCGACCCAAGGGATACTCAGGACTATATGGTATTTTTACTTAGTAATAAAAATCTGGGTGAAGAAAGAATGGAAGGATGTTTAGGGTGATGGCATTTGTCTTCCTAAGCAATTTTTATGTGTGATGGAGTCCTGCTCTCCTGGGGATGGCTGCACATCCTGCTTTGCCTATTAAACTCTCTTTATAACAATCCACCAGTTTTCTCACTTTTCTAATCCTGTGCCCCATCCCACTGAGGGAGAATTGAGTCCATGGCTGGTTGGTGCATAGTTACCAGCTGGGGTTGGACCATGGCAGATCAAAAAATAAAGAAAAGTTTGGGTGTAAAATATCCAACAGTATCTTATTTATTTTCTGACCTGATCTGTCTCTGTGAAGCCCTGTCAACATTTCAAAATGTGTTGTTCAAAACAGTGGGTGAAGGAGCTTCTAACATTTTCTTGTTCAATTTGTTCTACTGCAGCTGTTATCTTCTTTCATTCCTTGGAAGTTGTTTAGGGCAGGGAGGTGAGCTCATTAAATTTAGAGTGTAGTAAGGACTCAGTATCTCAATGAAATTTCAAGGTGATGTAGTAAGTAAGTACTTATGACTACAGATTGCTAAAAGAATAATCATTTTTGGTGATGTTCCAGGTACAATGCAAAGAAACAAATTAGTAATTGTACTGAAAAGAAAGTCATAGTTTGGCTCATAAAGAGTCAACTTGAAGGCTTGTTAGGCCACATGAGAATGAGGAATAATTTGTTATTCTAGGGGAAATGAGATATGAAGTTGTAATTACTGATAATTTATCTGTTGCTTTTCAACCTCCTGTAGTTTATTCTGACTAAACCAGGCTTCTTTTCCTAACGCATTAAGTACACAGAGTAAGTGATGTATTCAGACCAAGGTAAACTCAGTGAGATGAAGAGAGCAAATGCATGTTTACCCTGAGTAGGATTGGCAGTTCAGTTAAATTTTCAGTGACATTTCTGTGCCTGGGAAGGCTTAGAGGATGTCATGCTTATTTCTAGGAGCCTTAGAAACTCCACCACAATGGTTCCACACAATGATAATATTTTTGCTGGTGGTTTCAGCTAAACACCTGCTGATTATTCTAGATCCCAACTGCAGTGCCACCACAACAGAGGGCTGGTTTCTGCTCCAAAGAGCTCTACAGTCAAAGTGTAAGGGTGCAAGAAAGCAGTGACATTTTACAATGATAAAGCCAGAAAATACCTAGGCATGATTTTGAAACTTTGAAGGATAAGGAAGCAGCTTTGACAATATCAGGAATTTTTTTCTAAAAGGAAGAGCAGTCATGGAGAAGGCATGAAAATGCTTCTCTGAAAGTAAAGTGAAAAAATAGTCTTGGACCATCGGGAAAAGGAAACAGAATGTTTGATGCAATAGAGAGAAAGGGGTGGGACACTTCATTAGACCAGGTTGCTTAGAGCCCCATCCAACCTCACCTTGAGCATTTCCAGGAAGGGGGCATCCATAACTTTTTCCAGTGCCTCACAGTCCTCACACTAAATATTTCTTCCTGATATCTAATCTAACCTACTCTCTTTTTCATTATGAATCCATTTCCACATGTTCTGTCACTACATTCTCCTGTAAATAGTCTCTCTCTATCTTTCTTGTAGTTCCCATCAGGTACTGGAAGGCTGCAACTAGGTAACCCCAGAGACTTCTCTTTTCCAGGCTGGACAGGGCCATCTCAGTCTTTCCTCATGTGAGAGGTGCTCCATCCCTCTAATCAACTTGGTGGCCTTCTGCTAGACTCACCCCAACAGGTCCCCGTCCTCCCTGTGCTGGGAGCCCAGAGCTGATGCAGCCCTGCAGGTGGGGCTGAGCAGAGCAGAGGGGCAGAATCCCCTCCCTGGCCCTGCTGCCCACCAGTGGGTGCAGGACACCACTGGTTTTCCAGGATGTGAGTGCCATTGCTGGGTTGTATCCAGCCTCTCATTCACCAGCACACGCAAGTCCTTTTCAGCAGGGCTGCTCTTGATTAATTCATCCCTGACCTGTGCTGATACACTGGGATTTGCCCTGACCCAGGTTCAGCACCTTGTAGTGTGCCTTGCTTAAACCACACGAGATTCCCGTGAGCCCAGGTTTTGAGGTTGTCTAGGTGGGATTAGGTGTGTACAAGATTCCTCCTGAAAGTTATTTTAACTGGTCTTTCTTCCACCATGCTGCACTGGCAATGTTGTCAGAAACCATATGTCAAACCAGCCTGGAGGGAATTTTTCTGAGTTCTCATCCTTTTAAAATTGGGATTTAAAGTAGGAGCTAAGATACAGATTTAACTATTGCAATAATTTTGAGCAGTGCTGCAAGCTAAAGTGTCAAAATAGACAGATAGGTAGATGGATTGATAAAACAAGCTTCTGAGTAGCTTCTAGATGTCTGCTTTTTCCCATGACAGACTCCTGCAAGTGATTGTATGGATTTACATTGCATACAAATTACTCAGGACTTTGGCAGCACATACTTCAATTATTTGCTATCACTTGCAGGATCAATGCTTCACATGCACAAGCTTGCATGCAGAACAGTATTTTAAACCACTTAGTAGCAATAAGAAATATATTAAAAGCAAGAGGAGGAAAAAAAAGGTAGAAAATACTGATTAATAGACATGGAGGCAAATCTTAAGTAGAAAGTTTTATTAGCTGTGAGTCTATGCTATGAAGGTAATTTTCCTGTGCATAGAAATAATTTTTTTCCTGCCTTTGCAATTAAATCCTTGAGATGTATTTCAGATTTTAAGGAAAGTTATCCTGACAGAAGGATATAAAAATCTGGGGGAAGGGGAGAAAATTTATTTGTTTTACTTTGGAGTCATCTAAATGATAAAATGATCATTACAGGATGTAGTCTGTTTATTAATGATATTTATCTTTTGTTTTTTAAAATAATAGATTCATAATTTCACCACAGAAATAATTGCAGATATCTCTGAATGTAAATACCATTTTTCCTTGGAAGTTTAAAGAAGAAAACCTCAGTCACTTAGCTGCATTTCATTTATGTGCTGAAGAAAAAATTCATACAGTAATTTAACTGTGGCGAGCTTTTAAAAATCGCTGAAATAAATTCATCGCATGACTCTTCTCAATTTTTATTCTTTCTGGCTCCTCTAAAGATAGACTGTAACACACATTGCTGCACAGGCAAGAAGTGTGTGAGCATGAGACTAAACTACTCTGGCTAGCTGGAGGCAGTCTGGCTAAGCAGAATAAGGGTCTATCCAGGCTGATTAATACCAGTGAAAAGCACAGAGATCTGTGCTGCAATGAGTTGTTTGCTAACAGGATTTAGGATTGCAGTCCTGAATTCAGGATTGCTTTGGTGTGTGTGCTCACTCTCTGACCTAAATGACGACGGCTTGGCATAACTCACCATGCTCTCCCCATGGCTTTGCAATAGTTCAGCAATGCTTTTGCAGTGACAATCTCTGCTGCTTTCTCATCTGAAAAAACAGCTTGATTAAGTTGTGTTGATTTTGTTTGTAAGTGTGTGGGAGTCTGTGTGTTTTCCTGGAGAGGCTGCAAGTAAGATAGGTAAAAGATTGTCTAATGTTATTTTGATTGTAACAAATAATAATAAAAAAAAAGAGTAGGAATTTTTTCTGTTGAAAACAGAAGATGCAAATTGACACAATGTTAACAATGGCAGCCGCCCACTGGGATTGCAAAACACTGAGACAAATTTCACGCAAAATTATGATCCTGGTTCTGGGATCCATATGTAACTAATAAGTTTAACAGATAAACTATAGCTTTGGAGTAATTAATTTCTTCCTTTTCACACACAGCTGCATACTTATGGACAATATGCACAAAAATTATACATTAGTGTGCATATTATTTACATTTTAATAAATGCAACAGAAGATTCACAGAAATGCTTAGTGAAAATGAAGAGCAAGAAGATGTTAGAATCAAATTTCTTCTTTAATGAGATCCTTGAAAATATAATGAAAATTATATTTCTATAATAGTTTGAAATTACTGAGCAACCTTGGGAGTTCAAGTAGAAAATCAATTTACAGCTCTTGTGGATGAATGCATGCGATTCTACTGGCCACACCAAATAGCTTTGCATACTAAAATGTGTCTTAACTTTAAAGTCTATAAATTGCATTAATTAAATATACATACATATATATATATACACACACACATAAAATGACCTCATGATTTAAATATTAACCTTATGATTGGATGTAGGCCATAATTTGAGCACCTATTGGAGAACATTATAAAAGGTAAATACAGTATAACATGCTACCAGATGGCATATATATCTCTCTACAGTCTTCCATGTGAGAAATCAGGCAACGAGAAAATGACAATTTAAATAAATGAATGAAAGTGTAATGCTTTTTTGAAATTTCCACTCAAGAACTTGATTCATTAAAGTCTTTTATTCAGTCAAGAGGTGAAGAGCTAACCCTGGGACAAGACTGACCCAAGGTTTTATCTTCTGGTGCATCAGTTCTTAAGAGAATGTAAGGGCAGAAGTTATAATTCCCTTTCCAAGTGGCCAGTGAAAAAGAAATCCTATATGCTACTGGGCTGAAAGGATTGGCCTATGTGCAATCCCATTCACTTGCAGCTATGCTTATGTGACTTTCTCTTGAATAAGGGAAAATACTTCCTTACAGTAACTTTTAAAGAGACTTTTTTTTTTTAAGGTTTAATGTGCATTTCTATTACTGGTACTGTTTTGATTTCTTTACTTCTGCTATTATTTATTTCTATCAATTAAAATGCAGCCCCTGACTTGGAAGGTTATCTCAAGCTTTTTAAATTTGTGTATAAAATATGCCTGGACTTATGGACTGTGTTATCCATAAGTGTCAGACCATGGTGGTGTCACATGGCAGTTCTGCAGACTCTTGCATCATATGAACCCAGTCCTGTATTACTGTATTACTTTAGCAGAGTATCCAGGGCATCTCACTACTAAGTTAAGCACCATTTCATATTGTGTAAAGTAGCCAGTTCTCATACAGCAAATGTGTTTTAGTGGTCCTTTAGTACTTTCATCCCATAAAAGAGAAAAATATAAGTGAAAATCAAGCCCTTGCTGACTGTCTCCTTAAAAAGGCACTGACTTTTTCATGTAATGGTTATTCTTGGGAGGACATTCTGTGATTTTTCAATATTTTTAATAAATTGCATATTTCTGCTGAACTAGTTTAGAAAAAATCACACAAGGCAGGGAAGTTGCAGAAAATATGAAGTCAAAATTTATTCAAAATGTTACTAAAAAGAAGTAAAAGCTGTGTAAGAGAAGAACTCTTGTTCCACAATTGCCTCTTTGAAGTCTATGTTTAGCATCCATGGTAAGATATTACTTTGCCTAGAGAAGGTTCAACTGCAATGTGTTGGAGGAAGTACCAGGTGCCATATACACTTGTTCTCACTTCATTTTGTATGTCTAACACCTACCTCAGGATTTTCCTGTATAGCTTATTGTGAATCAAATATGGTGTCATTTTCTTTTTCTTTTCAAATCCTGCTATACAAAGGAATCCTATTTTTAACAAAACCAAGTTTAATTAGGATAATTACCGCCTTCCCTTTTTATCTTTGCTTTTTCATATTTTTACTTTCATTTTTACATTTATTTTCATTGTCTGAAACTCCTCTCTATCATGCATGGAGTTATATATAATATTATTTTATGACTGTTTTTCTTAATTCATTGCTCAGTTTCCACAGCCTTGCTATATGCCTCTGACTTCTTGCTGTGAGAGATACTCTGTTAAATATATTGCAATTAATTAACAATTATTGGGATATCAATATGTGTCATTCAGCCAACAGATTTCTGAGAGACCTGTTTGTATTTGTCCTACCAAGTTACAACCATTGTTTATATAAATGCCCACTGTGCAGTTATCAAAGCCAATAACTGCACTGATTTCATGGGGAACATAATGAAATTTAGTGTGAAATCTAAGGTATGTGAATAAGTTCATTTTTTTTCTCAAGTGCCCAAGATACAGCTAGATGATGTGGTGAATCCTGTAGTGTAATTTGCAATATCAGTGGTGTTAATTCCAGCTCCTTCTTCTACTTAAATAGGTACAATACATGAATTAAGGAGAATTTGCTCAACACCTGGACAGATTAAAGGTTAAAAATTCCATCTGTTTGTGCAAGAAATCTGTTCATATATGTATTTTATCTCATTTCTTAGCTTTTTGTAGTAGAAAAAGTCAGAACCAAGGCTTCAGCTGATTTAAATTTAGGGAAGCTGGTTTGATTTATCAGAGTTGCATGGGCTTAGAAGGAGCCAGGAACCCCCCTTAACTAGTATGCAATTTTACTTGATCTCTAGGAAATGGGATTCAAATTAAGTTGGAATTGTAAAACTTCCAGGAGCCCTATGTGATGCAAACTGAAAAACTTCAGTGCCAGTTGTCCTCTTACCATCTGTAAATGGCAATTGAGGTGATTTCCTTGCCAAAATAAAGTTGCATTGAAAAATGGGATGCAGGGTTGCACGCATGGCAAAAGGCAAAGTGGAACATTACAGAGGAAAAAATCAGGCTCAAGACTGACAAACTATTCCCTCTTTTCACATGGAAGGTAAATAGAAAGATATATTGCACACAGATGCCTGAAAATTCTGTCTCATGAAGCAGAATTAGACACACATGAATACTTAAATCAACAGAACTTTTATGTGTGACTAAACCAAACTCATAATGGATATACTATATCAGCTATGTTGCGGCTGTCTCTGGCTATCAAAGCTTCCTTTTTGTGACCTAAGGGAATGGTAACTCACTCGTAAAATGCAAGATTCAGGAAAAAGGAGCATTCTTTAAAATTTTAGGAATAAAAAATCTCAAACAGCCCCATTCTGGTCACAAAGTGGAATATGATGTCAGTTAATACACAGATCATCTGTTGGTAGAAGGCCATTTTCATCCTCTTACATTATGTGGGAGGAAACAGAAGGACCTAAATCTTGTTAAATACCTTAAGTCTAGCTGATGCTTCTTTCTAAGAGCTGTTTTGATTGAAGCAATTAAGGCAGACCTAAAATAGGAGAAGGGAGGATGATGAAAAGTGTAGGTATTTCAAGATAATGCAATTTCTGATGTGTACCAAATACATTTGTTCTTAGGAACAATAATGAACTGTGGGAGGGGTCTGGATAAATAGAACTGTATCTTTGCATAAGCAAGCAATGCATTTGTATCTGAGAATTGAAGGAAGAAGGGTAGAGATGTTTGAAATTTTCTCTCTCTTATTGTGCAGACTTAGAGATTGTGCTTCTTCTACTTTTTCATAGCTGCTTCGCCACTAGGCATGGACATACAATGAAGTTTAGGGGCTTTCTGCTTTCTTCTAGTTTGCATCCTGCTGCAGTAGCTGCTAGGGTTGGGCAAGACAGTTTTACCTCATTTCTGCCTCCCCAGGCTGCACTGCATCCTGACTTGTAGCCTGCTGGCTTCAGAGAGATGATGCCTTGGGTAGGTAGGGCTACCAGTTACCTCGTGTCTCTCCTGACAGTTCTGTGAAAGAGACTTCTGTGCCTCAGTGTTTTAATGGTTCTTTCTGTCAATGAGTAATATTCGTTCTCTTCTATGTAGAACAGAAGTAAGTGAAATGAAATGTAAAAACTCCCAGGCTTAGATGTCAATGAAATTTTCTCAGAACATTTGTCTGTCCCATGAATAATCATATCTAGTCTGTTTGACCTGATAACACAATTTAGTTACATCCAATTTGTCTCACTAAGCTCAGGGATGCAGAAGGGAAAAATAGAAGCTTTTGAATAAGAAAATTAAGGCCAGCTGACTATAACCAATGTTTTCTACAAACATGAACCCTTCTCATTTTGCCTGTCTAAATCAGTGTAAATGATCCAGAATACTAGCAGGGCTCACATATTACCTGCATCCAATACTTACAACACAGTGTGTGAGTATTTTGGAACAGCCAAAACAGGCCAGACAGGAACAAAGTTAAGCTTCTTAAAATAACACAAAGTAAGAATGCTTGATAGATTTTGAGATTACTTTGAAGGTAGGTGTTGCCTTTGAATGTGCAAGAGTTTATGTTATCAAAATCATAAAAATCTGTCACTTTCATAATGCTTTTCAGTATTTTCCTCCCTACTTATAGGGTAGTTTCCTACAGTTTTGGCACAGACTGGAGCTATGCACGTGTAACATTGCTCTGTCTTCTTCAGATCTGGTTCTCTGATATATAAATGTGCTTTTACTATGTACTGATATTTTGCTGTAGTAACTAGAATTACCTGATCCAGACTGTTACAATCATTTGCTTGAGAAACATCCTCTTATTTCAGTTACTTTTATTGTTGGATTGCACTAAAGGGAAGGACTCTTTATAGGCATATGTGGGATTAGAAGATCTTGTGCTATGAGAGGATAATGAAAGAGAGGGTGGTAATAACATGTGGCATTCCAACAGTGAGAAAACCAGTTAAAAAAGGAAAAATGTGAGACCTTTACAGATAAGCAAATTAAAATCCAATGTTTTGCACAGCTTTTGAAAAAGTAATTTTAGCAGTTTGTGTGAAATTAACATACTAATTTTGAAGCAGGTTATTGGGCTAATTAATATTAGTTAGAAAATATGTAATTTGACATCCCAATGATTTTTTTTTGTAATATACAATATGATTATATCAAGGAAAAGATGGACAAAAGTGGTTTTAGTTTGTAATCCCAAATTCACAAATTACTGCCTCGTTTCTAGGTCACACTATAACTTATGAAATATGATATTTCATATTTCATACATGAAATATGAAGTTGTGTCTGAGAGTGATGAGAATATTTTAATTCATCTTCTTTAAGGCTGCAAACATTGCTGCTCAGTACAGAAAAGCTTGCTTTAATATTATGTTTGAGAAACACACTTGTATGGAACAGGAACTTTGTTTTTCTGTATTTGAATGCTCCTTTAAAGAGCACAGAAGACTTCTATCAGCAACTTTTTATGGGAGTGGCCACAATCACTTCTCACCTTCCTGTAATTTGTTGAGAAAGTATCAATTTTTATTTCCCTCAGATGACCTACCTTATTGATTGACATACCTGCTTTGAATCAGAGCAGATGTTCCACTCCACAGCTGAGAAGTCTTATGCTGCTTTTTTTTTTTTTTTTGAATGTGAGAACATCTCAGGTGCCCCAAGTCAAATATCTTTACCTTTTAAAGATTATACCAGTTTGTTTAATGAAAGATATTATCTCTACAGACCTTAATTGACTTCAGATAACAAATAATACTCTAAAGTCTCTTTCTAACACTTTTGTTAGATTGCTCCAGATAAACACTGCTAATACTCTTGATTAGGTTTTTCTTATGTCTATATAATCTCTGAGCTGACTCAGACATTAGGAAAGAATTAATGACAACTGCTTTTTTCTTTTAAAGAAGTTTTTCTTAGCAACATATTCGAGGTGCTTTTGTAGGTCTTGTGTAGGGCCTTGAATATCTCATGCTGCAATATTGTTTTTCTCTGGAGACAGTGATTGCTATCCTTTTTATTGACAGAAGACCATGACAGAGAGTCATGTGCCAAAATCAACCAAGCATAAGTCAGGCTATCTTTTGACTCCTTTATCATGATATTTCACCAGATTGTGAAATATCTTTCTTTACTAATATAGTCAGGTCAAGTTTTGCTGAAAGTACCAAATTCCAGTTGGTTCCAGCTAAAGAGCCTCATTCAAAGAGATGTACCCATTGCAGCTTAGTCATTCATCAAAGCACAATATTGGAAATGTTTGAAATGAGCTAAGGAACAGCTGCTGCAGAGAAGAATGCTATATTAGAAGTGCCATCACAAGTGAAAATGCAAGTGTTGACCAAATACAGATAAGGCTGAAAACAGCATCTACTTATCTATGAAACTGATGACAGAGGCTGAACCTCACAGATTTCAAGGCCACTGTGAATCACAGTTGTCATCCAGCCTTGACCACTCACAAAAGCACATTGCAGAATTTGGAGAGTTGAAGAAAATGATTCTGGAAAAGAATAACGATCCAACTCCCAACAGCCCAAAGAATAATTTCACATTCTTGGAAAAGATAAGTGCTTTCTCAAGCACCTCTGTGACAGACTTGGTCACAATTCCTTGGAAATTCTTGCAGCCCTTTCTTTATTGAGAAAATTAGCTTCCAGCCCTGTAAATACGCAAAACCACTCCCCATTTTGTGTTTCCTTTGCACCACTTCCAGCTTTATTTACTTCATCATGGTAATCAGGGTAGATGAAGTTGCCTTCCCTGTGGAAAAATCTTACATTACAAATGATGTCCCTCAATTCGCGTCCTTTCCTGCCACTCCCTGTGTTTTCCCCTAGCATCTGACATGGCAATGAGTGATCCTACAAGTCTCCTTGAAGGTAGAAGGAATGTTGAAGCTGCTGTTTGAGGACAAGAGACTGCAGCATTTCTTAGACTAATGGGATCAGAACTTTACATTTTAAACTAGTACAGGACTAGAGAATGCTCCTTTGTAGGAAGGTGGTGTCATCCTGGCAAAGTTACAAAATCAATCTCATTCTTTTCTGGTCTCTGGCTCCACTTTTGAATGGAAAATGGGTTAGGCTTTGCCTTCAGCTCGTCTACAAGAGTGCTGATGAGGAGCTACAGGCTTGATCTGTGGCAATAAATTGATTGCTCCTGCTACCTGTGTGGCTAGTAGGCTGTGAGAGAGATTAAGGGGAAGGGATGTGGGAATTCAGGAAAGATTTTCAAGCTATAATTTTTTTCTCATAGGCATTGAAAGAAGTAGTCGAGAAAGAAAATATTTTCTCTCATTTCTTTTTAGTACACACAAAGCTGACATTGGAAGTTCTTTTGGTGTCTGGCTTTCCCCAGTGACTGTATATGAAATTCCAGTACTTCCCTTAGGTTTTTGTGTCCAGTACACCTTCAGAATTTGGATCCACGGGTTCTTGTAAAATATCTAACAATGCAGGATAATCTACATGTTCATTTATGGAATTCAAAGTGTTGAATAAACCTTCTTCCATGAATGCTAATCAGAAGGATGTCTTTTAAATTGTAGGAAGTTCTAAAAAGAAAAAGTGAATTGATTCCTGTGAAAACAGGTAGTCATTACTAGTAATATTACTAGTACTAAAGCAAGAGATTAATTGTAGCCAGATTACAAATTCATTTTTTAAATTGTCTAAGAAACCAATGATGATTCAACATGCTTTACTGCATCTCTTTTCAGTTTTCTCTGCAAACAGTGTCTTCAGTCTAAATTAGAAGACTATTTTCCAATGCAGAGCTAAAAAATTTATAGATTACATTATTCTGTCTCTAATTAGCCACACTTCTAACACATTGTCAAAAACATTAAGCAAAGAGGCATGATGTTATTCTAATCCTGTAGAGTATTTTCTTAGGTTGACGTGAATTATTTTTTGTGTTTTTCAAGTCACCAAACAGCTGATACATAAAGTACTTCTTTTGCATGACATCTGTACTGTAATCTGTATTGACTGAAGCATCCATGGTGGGTTGCTAGGTAGTTGTCTTGTCTGTACGGTATCACAGTGATTCTGTGGTGTCTGTGAATAGCAGTAGCAGTTATTAAAAAGTACCAGGTCATTTATACTCACTTTGTATTATGCCTTTTTTTTTTTTTACCTCATATAATCTCTGGACATCTTATTTCACTGTACTATATTTTCACTTTAATGTACCTGACTCAAAAGATAACAGGACCAGGGATTTGAAACCAGCTCATTTTGATTATTTAGGCCCCACCATTTAGTTTCATAGACCAAAAAGAAATTATATTTGTTCTCTGATTGGATAAGCATGTCAGCAGTTATCAAATAAACAGCTACAGAAGCAAATCTAGATGCATGAAATTGAAATTTGTTTTGCCATGAACATATACAGAAATTAACTTAAGGTAGATGAAGAAAAGTGTAGCTGGAGAAACACAAAAAATCACCTAAAAATACCTGTCAAAACAAAAAGATCTGTACTTGAAATTTTCACAAGGCTGAGATGCTGGTGTTGATGCTCTCAGTTTGCCTAATAGACTTTGGGGTGCAGAGATCCTAGTGTATCCTTATTCAGAGGCCATGGAGCCTCTGGAGCTAACAGGGACTCTTCTTGATCAATATTTAATACTTCAGTAGGTAAAGAGTGAAAGCCTCATTGACACTGAGCAATGTGGTCAGAGCAGACACCATATCGTGATTCTGAATGTGCCTAATGTCACCTTGTATCAGAGTTATTATTACCATGATATCCAGTATATTTGTTTTTTAGCCACAGGCCTATATAACATGTACAGAAAGGAACACTGAAGAAGGGAAGCCCTAGCCAAGTATGCCAGCCTTTGGTAACTTTAGCTGTGGCCTTCTGCCCTGCACTGCTCTGACAGCCAGGCATGGCCCACCACAGTGCTGCAAAAAGCAGGGGAAAAATGGTGGAATGAAACTGTGGAATGCTTGGATTACTATATCTCAAGGTCACACAACTTTTAAACAACTAACATATTGAGGGTAGTTATCCAAGGCATATCAAAAGAAGGGTAAGTGCATTGATTTATTTGATATTTGTTATAAAAATATCAGCATATTCCTGGAACTTTCTTACCATCTTTTTATTGTCATTGTTCCATACATGAAGTGTAAATCTGTTCTATTAAGGAGAATTCAAGACAGGGTTATTTAGCAGGAGAATCTTAAAAACTTATCAGTCTAGTGACCTTTCAACATGATTATGCTCCACAGAACACAATATGGATTGTGTGAGTATTCTGTTGTGATAAATTGCAGTCTCACCTGTCTTCCCCTCTCCAGGCTGAGCAGACCAAGTCACCTCAGCCACTCCTCATATGGCTTCCCATCATGGCCTTTTCCCATCTTCCTGGCCCTCCTCTAATAGTTTTATCTTTCTTACATCATATTACCCAGAACTGTCCCCAGCACTGGAGGTGAGGCTGCCCCAGCTCAGAGCAGAGCAGGACAATCCCCTCCCTTGCCCGGCTGGCCAGGCTGTCCCTGATGCCCCCCAGGACAGGGCTGGCCCTCCTGGCTGCCAGGGCACTGCTGGCTCATGTTCAACTTGCCACAGACCAGGACCCCCAGGTCCCTTTGTGCAGCACTGCTCTGCAGCATCTCATTCCCCATTCTGCACACACAACCACGGTTGCCCTGTCCCAGGTGCAGAATCTGGCTCTTGTCTTTGTGAAACTTCATGTGGTTGGTGATTGTCCAAGCTCCCTAATTTGTCAAGGTGTTTCTCCAGTGTCTCTCAGTCTTCAAGGGAGTCAACAGCTGCTCCCAATTTAGTATCTAAATGCTTCAGCTTCCTTTCTGAGATTGGAAATTCTACAGAGCAACCCTACCCCAACATTAATTCCTCCTTATTTTCCATGAACCTTCTGTACATCACAGTTACTGTGCAGATTAGGGGGCGCAGGTAAATCTAGGAATACAAAAACATTTAAGATATTTTTGTATCAGTCTGTCAATGTTTTCCATATTCTACCACCATGATTCCAAGGATATCCTCAGTGTGTGCATAACTTTAACAATAAGAACAGTTTTGACAGTGAGTGACATCTAAATTGGGGGCGAGGGAGGTGTGTAGTTCCCCTGTACATGCTCCTGGGGACTTCCAATTAATATTTTCAGTTCTAGGCTGAATTTTTCAATTTCATTCAAGAAACTATTTTTCTTCTAGAAATGGAGCAGAGCCTGTCTGATGTTTCCCTTATCTAGTGTGCCAGGGAATGATCTAGAACCTGCATGCAGCAAGAGAACCCTGGATTGCACAAGTGCAGGGACTAAAAAAACAACTGTCATTCATTCTGTGGGATCATGGATGGAAGACCAGCTTTAGCTTCAGCACCCCAGAAAAATTAGAATCTTTAGAGACAGGTAATTTTAATTGTGTGGAGTCCTTCCATGTAATTATCAAATAGAGAAAATGTGAAAATCTATGCCAGCAGGTAGCCTGCAAAGAGTCAGCAGGGGAGAGTGTGTTTTACAGGCAAACACAGCAGCAGGCAGACAGGAAGGGCTCAGTGGAGAGGGAGAGCTGGATGACTTAAAATAAAAAATGTGTCCCAGCCTGGAAATAAGAAGTGTGCTCATCTAGGGTCAGGAAAGAAAGTCAGAAAAATTAGAAGAATGGGCCTAATTCTCTGCTGCTGTTTCACTGCTGTGGTGTTCAGGAAAAGAGTAAGAATAGGAAAATAGTGTGAAGAAGGAGGAACAGAATCCATGTGGCCCAGAGCCTGGGCTTCAGATCAGATTTTAGAAAGCCAGATTTGGCTCTTGTGCTTTCTGCTGATCTAATACTTGGCTTTTTTTATTAGACAGTATCAAAATACAAGAACAACAGCAACAAGAGCACACAATAGAGAAGAAAATGGTTTCTTTTACATTTGTAGGAAAATTCCCAAAGGCCAGTAGTATGACATGGGGTCAGGTCTGACTGCCATTGTGTGACACATGAAAACTCTGTTAGGGGGCTTGGAGTTAAGCTGAAGAAGCCCTTTGTATTTTCACTTGCTCTCCAATCCTGACAGCTGGGATTCATCTCTCTTTAGGATCCTGATGCAGTCCCATGGCCAGCAGCATCTAGGTCTGTTTTAAGCTGTTGTACACTGCCGTGAAATTCTAAATAATGATGGTATGTTTGAGCCAAGAGTTCCAATAGATCTGCTCCTCTCTGAAATGGCCACCAGAGGCACCAGGAGATGTACCACGGCACCTAACAAGACATGAGACATCTATACTTGGGTAACTGAAGTTGTTCGCTGGGGATCTGTAGCTGAAGTAATCACCCTGTTCTGCTTTACACTGAAGGTCTAATCAAACAAACTTTATTGACTACCTTGGCAGACAATGTATTGCATTTATACTCCACTGACTGCATTAACTCCATTTCTATTGACAGTAAAATATCCTTCTGTTTTCAATACTATCTTTCAGACAGTAAAATATCTGATTTCTGTTCAGATGTGCTTGCCTGCACCATGGGCATCCAGAGTGAGTAAGGCAAATCATGGCTGCTCTCAGTGTATTTTCTAGAGGATGGGGAGCCAAACACATAACTGTTGTTCACATGAAAAATTAAGATGTGCAGCACCAAAAAAGTTATGTCCAATGGTGGAAAACAATGAGGTTTGCCAACATTTTTGAACAGCAGGGTTTTATATTATTTTTTTCTCCTCATCTGATTTGCTTATTTGCTCTGGCAGCCTATATTGTAAAATGAAACTGTTCAACAGTTGTCTCTTTAAGGGTTTTAGTACAAAGTATGAATAGGATGAAGTAGAAGCAAAGGGAAAAAATAAATACATTTTTAATAAATTTTAATTTTTTAAACTTTTGTTACTATCAACAAAGCACAGAAAATTAATCTAGAATTCTTCTATTATGGTATGCCAGCAAACACATGGAAACAAAGAGGAAATCTAATCTCATAATTAGGCAAACTACTAATTTTCAAAAGTCATGTTCAAACTTTTCCCTCCCTTTGAAGCGCACATATAGTTACACATCTTACCTATGAGACATTTTGAGTGTAAGCTCTCTTACACTCAAAAATGAAAATTTGAAAATCCATACCCTTGATCTCGAAGGTGAAGGTTGACAAACTTGGATCAGTAATTAAATGATATCTATGGCTCAGAGTATTAGTAATTTAAAGGAAGTAATGTTGAAAATTCTTTGGGCCTCATTCTGTACTCACTTTTCTTTCACAGTGTTGAGCTTTGATTTTGATGGTCATCGAGGTGAAATCGGTGACAGAGGGTTAGTACATGTTTATGATTGTTGATCTGAATCTATGGTACAGTCTGAAAGTGTTAGGAAAAATATACAAGAATAGAGTAATGGAGACTTTTCTTTGCTAGAAAACCGAGGGCTAATCATCACACCAACATTTTAGTCACTTATTTTCTAAATAGTGTTGTGTAGGTCATTTGTACTTCTCTTTCATAACCAAGCACATTAAGAAGCACAAATTACGCCTGCAAGAGCTTTTCACTACAATTCTGCCCTCTTTCCTCATTCATGTGTACCTGAAGTGATAATTGAAATCTGAAGTTCTAATATGCAGAACTGTGAAATGTATGTCAGCCCACTGAGTCCTCTACTCACCAGTACAGAACAGAAGGCAGCTTCCTGGCTATTTGAAAGCATTATGCTACTAACAAGATTATCAGTCTTACAGCAGAGGCTGTCATCTGTTCTCACCAAATACAGAATTAAAGTGTATATTTCAGGGTAGGGAGTAGGATGTTTAAGCTTGAGGCATGAGAAGAAATGTCTGTTGGTATTTAATTCCCATACCTTTTGCCTGGTTAATCAGATAAGTGGTTTGTTGCAGATTTCTCTAGACACACACCTCATTAAGCAGAGAGAGAACTTCCATTGAGAAAGGGCAGGATCACAGGTTAAAATTACTTTAATGTGGTTTCTCACAAGTACTGGTGGTATCTGCAGTAATTTCAGGTTCATGCCAATGCCACTTACTTTTTTTTACCCATTAGACAAACAGGACCGAGCAAGATGCTGGGTGAGATGCACAAAGCTCAAATGACCAAAAAAACACTTGGAATATAGCTTTGAATCCAGATGTTCAACAGTAAAGCCTTCAGAAAGGGATTATGTGGAAGAGGAAATTTTTTTATTGTCTCTCTTTTATTCCCTTAAATACTTTTTGCATCTTTCTCCCTTTTTGTTTTGCTGTGCTGGCGGGATTACTCCCTTTCATCTTTTTCTCAGCAGCACAGAGAGGTTCCTCTCAAGTCTGCTGCACGTGTGTGGGAAGCCAGTGCTGGGTGAGTGCCCAAAGCACTTGAGCCTTGCTGGTGCCCTGACCCATAGTACTGCTTCTCCAGTAGTGGAGACAACCTGCTGGGGACAGGGACAGGGACACTGGGACCAGAGCTGCCCGGATTGATGGGAAGGGCTGGGGGCATGGGGCTTGTGCATGCCTTACAGCACTTTTAGCGGGAGGAGAGCAGTATTAGGATGTGTCTGAGAAGGAAACTTGGCATATCTGCAGAGAGAGATAGAAAATACTGAGGCAGAGGAAGATCAGACTCCAAAATCCATAATGAAGAGTGAAGACTATCCGTCCTAATCAGGAACTGATTGTCATGGGGAAGGATGGTTGTTAGAGAAAGTTTCTTTTGAAAAATATTTTCCAACCTGCATTTGTTTGCATTTAGTTTTGAACCAGATTGTACTTGCAGAGCAGAGTATATGTTTAAACTCTGCTGAAAGCCTGCAGCCAACAAAGGAGATAAAGGCCTTCTGTTCCTCATGTTACACAATAATAGGGAAGGAATTAATAATGCTGCACTGAAAAAAAACACTTCTATTTAGATAGCTTTATGCAACAATAACAGGAGCCTGATGATGAGCTCAGTGTACTCTCTATTTACTATGTATACTGTGTGCAAATTACATAGACATGCTCGAGCCTCTGGAATTGCAAAATTCACAAGCTAATTAATCAGAGCTTGACAACGAAGCAGAGTCCACTTCACCTCACATCCAATGTAAGAGAGGAAAGATAATTTTGTCATTCAGGAATAAGCCTGTGCTAGAAGACAGAAGATTTTGACTCCTAACTCTGTTCACTCAGTTCTGCCTCAGTTCTTCTCAGAATAGTATTTGAGATTGACCAAGCTGTCAATATTAATAAAATAATAATTAAAACTTGAAATTAAGGTTTTGGGAGGTGGAGGGAGAAGCACAAGTACGTTTAAAATAGGTGATTACTTATCTCAATCCAGAATTACTTTTTGGACTTTATAATTCTGTAATATAAATAATTACACACCATGTCCAAGACAAGAAATGGATTATTTACAGCTAGTACAGAGACAACGTCCTCTATAAAAAAGTAAGTGTCAGCTTGTCTTCAGAGTTTCTTCTGTAAGGTTTAGATTTTTTTTTTCATTGCTTGCTGTTCAAATTATTTGTAAGATCTGTGAGATAGAGTCCCCGTATAAGATATTGTGAATTTCTTAGTTGTTTCTGGGACTGGGTAAGTTTCTCTTTATATGCCAAGTGGAACAGCAGGAGCATTTTCAGTAAGGAGTTATCAGCCAGTAGCTACACTAAAAAGCAAATAGTTGGTTAGTACTGTATGTAATGATCACAGACTGGCAGGCTGAAAAGTGAAACCATGCATAACGATAAAGCTAGGAAATCAATCACTCAAACTCCATGAAGCATATTTATTCAGTTGTGGAAATTCTGAAACAAACCAAAATCTTTTGTGAGAGAAAGATTTTGGGGTATCCTATCTTTCATAAATTTGGCCATGTTGGTCTTTCTAGAGATCTCACAATAGTGTTATCCTTAGCTTTAGTTTTAGACTACTTTGTTCAATCACTCTGGTCCAAACTAACCACAGAAATGTGAAGCATGAGCATTGTTTCATATTGTGAGCACTGTAAAAATAATCAACATTTGTCCATATCAGAGATTTTAAAGTTGTTTTCAGGTTAATGAAACATCTCAAAAGCTTCCCAGTGCTACAATTATTCTATGAAATCTTGTAATAAACACATATATTACTTGGATAACCCAAGTTTTTGATGGATGTTCACAATTTTTAAAGCATATAACTTATATTTTGTTTTTTTCTCTATGTCTCCCAGAGGTGTACCTAGGCAGACCTAGGGTATCAGGTACGTCTGTAAATGAAGAAGGATATGAAAAGACTTGATAAGTATTTTGATAGATGACATATTTTGAAAGTTGGGTTGAGTTTTTTTTTTGTGAATTATATGACCTACATAGAATAAGTGATAAAGGCAGAAAGAAAGCTTTACTGGCACAACCTTTATATAACTCTCTAGTGTTACTTATTTCTATATATCTTTAATGAAAAATGGAGTATGAACTGAATTTTATTGCCATTTTGAAAATGCAGCATATGGAATTTTTTCAGCCTTATATTCTCTGAAATGCATGATCAAACTCTATTTTAGATTTCCTTTCTAAAGATCCTTTCAAAAAAGGCTCAGTGGTGGAAAACATCTTTCAAAAAATGTTTTTGTAAAAGGAAAATTTTAAAGGGGTTGGAGTCTGTGCATGTTAACTTATCCTGTTGTTAATACTGTAGCATTTTCATGTAAAATAATGATAAGTAAAATATTCTCAATTTCTCAGTCTTTTTTTTTTTCTATAAGAACAGATTGCTATTCTCCTGTCTGCACAGAACTTGCACCAGCTGTATCAGAAATTTAGCACAGGAAAAGAAAAAACGGTCATTTACATTACAGCTCCAACAGCAGAGAGTACTGCTCAAGTCTTTGGCTAGAGAAGATCAATATAAAAAAGAGATAGCTTCAGGTTATGTAACATTAGACAATGGGGTCACACATTAGGAACTATTCTAAAAATAAAAAGGTATGTAAAGAAAGAAAATAATGAGATGTTATTTCCTAGCTCTAAGGTTTACAAGTGAAGGGTACTGTTTTTCTTAGTCCAACCTGACAAAATTTTCTAAAGTATCACATTTTGATACTTTAGCTTAAAGCTTGATGCTTCATACGTCTGATTTTCTAGAGGATGTCCTTTCAAACAATGACTATTTTTGCAAATTTCTTTACAAGAATATAAAATAGTTTGTTTAACTTGTATGTTGATATACAGTTTCCTTGAGGTCTAATATATTTCTAAAAGACCCTCAGCTGGAAGTAATAGCAGCTGCTAAAGAAAATTCAAGTTTTGTTGCACAAAAAAAAAGAGACTATGATAAGGGAGTCTTGCTTATCTTCTCCATTTTCAAGGATCTTTTTCCCTGAGGAATTTGAGAAAGGGGAAAAGGACTAAGGTAGAGAGATAAAAATATGATGAAACTGTTTATACAGTAAACAGTTTTAGATAGATTTTCCATGGACTATTTCACTATTTTCCTTTGGGGGAAATAATTCCTTGATAGAAGAGCATAGGTTATTTGAAATATTTTGTGGCCACAGAACCTCAGGGTAGAGGTTTGGTTATCCCTATCTGCATTCCTTGACAGCCTCACCAGCTCTGAGACTCTGAGGCTGTGAGGAGCTGTCTTCTCTCACAGTGCTTCATGGAAATTGTGCTCCTATTTGGAGGTCCAGACTGTATAAGAAAATGGGACTGTGACTCATTTCCTTTTAATGGCCTTGAGTAGCCATAAAAAAACAAAACCCTTATAAAATAATGTGTGTCATTTGGTTTTCTAACCAATATGTTTTTTTTACTTTTTGCTAGAAGAAAAGTTGCACGGAAAAAGTTCTATTTTCTCATTCGTACTTGTGTCTCAGATTCTTGTTATTTGGGTGCACCTTTCCATTTTGGGATTTGAATGTCCTGGGTTTTTATGACTTTAGTTTATTGGTGACCACTGCCATGGTGACCACTTGCCTCACCCAGAAGCTCTCATCCGTATTAGGAATTAGTCCTTACACTAGTGTCCATGAAGAAAAGAAAAAGCTCAGCTGGGCAATGATTTGAAAAACTGACAAAACACTGAAGCAATTTTTCACACAACCCTCAGATCACAAAAGGCAACGTAATTTCTGGAGGGAGTAGTAGCCATCTAACTAATTACTTTAAGCAAAAAAAAAGCTCACTGTCAAGGTCAGACTAGAAACACAGTGAGGCAGGGTGTATTTTATTACAAGGAACCTCTCAGTGTTTTGATTATGTTATTAGTTCCATGTAAGTGTATTAACTGAAAAGGCACGATTAGCTGAATAAATTTCAGGAGGGATGTGAAAGCCCATGTCAGCAGTTAGAATGCAGACACCAATTTTTGTCTAGCAATGCAAGAAAGCAAAATTTAAGGTGGAAGCTCCCAGAAAAGACACCAGAAAAAAAAAAAAAAGGGAAAGGAACATTTATGTGATTTCTGCTTGTCCAGACAGAGGCAAAGCCTCTTTGATCAAATGACAAGAAAAAGGACAGATAACATACTCTTTTGAAGGTCAAGTCAACCTTTGAAAATTAATCTGGAGAACACAGTTCTAAAAAAAATTTCAGGAGCACAGTTGTGAGGCCTTGTCTGAAAAATTTTTGTGCACTGACAACTAACATTCATTTTAGTGGAAAAAAAATAGAAAAAAAAATCCAACAGAACCATGCAACATTTATTTTGCTACTTTAACAATAAAGAAAGCTGACTCTGCTTCAGG
Organism: Chloebia gouldiae; assembly: GCA_003676055.1. Classification (NCBI taxonomy): domain Eukaryota; kingdom Metazoa; phylum Chordata; class Aves; order Passeriformes; family Passeridae; genus Chloebia; species Chloebia gouldiae. Next base: position 29,547,158 of record QUSF01000006.1, on the reverse strand, counting down.
GTATATTTGAGGACTTGAAAGGCAAGACTGAAATTTCATTAGATCACCATTATATTCTTTTGAACACTTTAAAGACAAACATGCTGCTATGAAACAAGATATTCTTCCTTTCTTTTTCTCCCTCTGCCTCTCCTTGTACCTCTGGGTATTCATCTGCTCTTTATACTACTCTTAGTATTTGAGGTAATCTTCTGATCCTTAATGTTGGCACTGTGAAAGAAGAATTTGAGAACGTTAAGAATTAGAGAGACTACATCTGTCTGGACCCCAGATGACAATTACTGTCTGGGCATGATATTAGAAAAAAAGTAGATTTTTTTCAGTGATGCAGAATAAGAAAGTCTGAACCCATGCAGGAATTTAACGTGTGCATAACTAATGTGTCTGTGCTCTTGGGTGACAAAGGTCTCCTGCTATGAACAAGGCCTTGCTGGTGTCTCTGACTTCCCATTTGCAAGGAGCCAGGACTGCCCACTCTTGGTGCTGCTGGCAGAGGCCATGCTCCCACCCATGCCTGTGCTGCAGACCTCACAGAAGAGAAATCCAGGCAGAATGGTGGGACACGTTAAGAAAATACTGAAAATACTCTCCCTGAACATAGGAGAGTTCTCCAAGACAAGGAGGCAAGTGCTCAAGACCAGAAGTCTGGGGGAAGAACTGGTGTCCCTGGGTTAACAGAGGTGAGAGCAGTTCAGTCCCTCCAGCCCAGTGGGCTGTTTCCAGCTGAGATGTGAGCAAATGTAGCCCCAAATTCTTTCTATTGCCCAGGACCTGGTGTAATATTTTTCTGCAAAAGATTTGGTTCCCGCTTTTTTGGGAGATGAGAAAACATATCAGGAGGGATTCTTTATCTCCTTTAAGTTTAATGTGAAGTGCTATAAGTGGATCAGACACTTCAAAGTCTCTTTTACAATGGCACAAATCACAAGTGTCTGCCCCTCCAATCCTTTCTTCCCTTCCTGTTTCTTCTGGATGAATTGGCTTTTTCTTTTCAATGCAAAAAGGATGAAATCTGGGCTAACTGTTTCAGTACTCCATTTTTGTCCCATTTTGACTTGGATTGCCATTCCACTTTTGCTGTTTTCAGAAAAAAAATTACAAGTAACTTATTTCTTTTACCAATTTTGTGGATATATATGTAAGATATCACTGATTTGAACTTTGTTTATTCAATATATGGGGAAAACACCTAGAAAGGAAGAAATATTTTGTTTTTATTTTAAATTGGTTGTCTTTGTCCACAAAAATATGTTTTGAGAGATAACTATACCAAGTTGGTTTTGCATCCATAAGATATATAGCTTAGCCATTTAAATGTACATGTTGGAAGCCTACAAAAGTTTGGGACTACAGCACAGAGACAGAGGTTTAGAGCAAAACTTTAGAAATGGAAAAACATGCACCAATCATACTACTGAGTTAGTGCCCACATAAAGAGTGTGTGTGTATAATGTTTTTTAAAAAGTTTTTAAAGTAACTCACATGACCATACTTTGGCCTCTGGGGAGGCAAAGAAAAAAAATTATCTTCCTATCAGCCTAGGAATTATTGGATAGGAAGGCATCAACTGTAGCCAAACTGAAGTCATGGGTTTACAGAGATAATTCTGAAAGCTCTGAGATACAGAGATATTTGGAAAGCTCTCACTGTTTGAGGAAATCCTGTTGAAATAACTGTCATCACTACCACCAGTCCCTATTTACAGAACTAACTAGACACTTTGCTACAGCGCAGGAAATTCTTTATAGTTGATGTGTTCTATTCATAACAGTGATTGGTGTGCTCTTATTTCAATCTATATACACCCCATAGAAGTCTCAATAAACACATCAACTTGGTATGAATTACATTTATTATAAACTTTGCTTTTGTATGGAAAAATGAACTACCAAAATCCCCTGAGTGAAATTATTTGATACCCCTTCCTCAGCCAGTGATCCTTTCTATGAATTATTTTAAGGCTAGTTATTAAACTCTAAGCAAACACTTGACTGATATTTTTGGATCACGGGAGAGCAGGCTGTAAGGAGTTACAGCTGTGAGCAAAGATTCCCTAAACTGGCTTCTAACTGTGTTTCAAGCTTACTAAGACAACCAGCAGTCAGCACATCTAATGTCCTCTTCTAACTCTGTTGAAGTGAGAACGAGACTTTGACAGATTCAAAACAGCCCATCATTGCATAAGGGGAGGAAGGCAAGGTACTGCTCCAGGGGAATTATTCCAAGGTCAAAACAGGAGATGGAAATAGCCACCTCTACAGTGAAATACTTTAGGTCTATACTAATAGCCTAAATTATACCAATTACTCCCTAAAATGGATTGTTGGTTTACTGGTTATAAGGCAAGGCCAGATGTCTAGAAATAGACTGCCTTAGTTAGATTCTCCCTCCATATGCCTCAGGAATGTTCTCTTTGCTGTTGATCAGAGTAATCTAGCATACAAAAGCATAGATGAGCGTGCTCACAGCAGCATTGCTTCTTGGCATTTTATAGATTCTGTGAGATTCTAGTCCCTTTGGGAGGCACTTAGTAGAAGTATTGGTATAATTTGTTTTAAGCTTAGTGGGGAAGCTCCTATAATATTGTTTTGTTTATAATTTTGTAGGCTCACTAAGTTAGGAGTGGTCTGTGGCCTTGTTGACATAGAAGGAAATCTGAATCTCCAAATATGGGAAGTAGCAGTCTAGAAAATACAATGAGGTGGATGCTGATGGGATCTCAGCTCAGTGTTCAGCCAGGTATTATTCTGCAACAAAGAGTTTGGGAATCTATTGTCAATCAAATTCTGACAAGTTCAGGATATTGTGCCTTTTTGGGTCTGATATTGTGACCAGGACATTTAGGGTGGGTTTCTTTTAGCAGGTAACATGGTAGGAGCATCTCAGAAAATACTTCATAAAGTGAGTATATTAGTGAAGTAAATGACCAAGTGGCTTTCCTACTGTTTTCTTGCTCATGGCTTTTCTGGCTCAGCTGACAGTTCAAAAGTTATTGATATTTTTTTGTGTATCACTATTCCTGCACAGACCATTTGCTTTAATTTTTCAAGATTTTGTAGCAGCTAATCTAACAGTTTATACTTTGGCAGAATTCCCATTAAGATGCACGTGTATGTTAAATGATTAAAGGATTGGGCATGCATATTGATAAAGCTGATGACTTGTTTCTTTTGGTAAAGACTCTTGCTGTTCTTTTATCCTCAGTCACATGGTATTAGATGCTGCCTTTACAAACCAGTCTTGTCTTTGTCAAGCAGGAGATAATCTGGAACCTCTTTTTTTAACAATCTGTTCTTTATGAAGCCTTGTGAGATGCCCTGGTGTCCTTGTTCTGACTCTCCTTACAACGCTCTGAAATCCTCAAGCGTCTTTAGAGTTCAAAGAGAAGCACATGGGAGTACATGGTGTACATTTTTCTGCTAGATACAACCCTTTTTTAAAAGCTGTTCTTTCTGCTTGTGCCTCTAATGTTTCTGTTTGCTTTTCTGCCATGTAAGAAGAGAGATACCTACAGGGTTATGAACTGCAAGAATATTTAGTCCATTCGCATACTTACTATACCTTAGATTTACAGGACATTTCTTCTGGGAATAATTAGATCCTCTGTACATTGGAGAAGCTGTTTGCAGATTGTAATCAGACCTAGATCAATTCAATTAATGCTCAAAGAAAATGGCTAATATTTCTTCTGTATTATCATTGTAAGGCCAAAAAGAACTTCCCACTGCTATAATACATTGCTGTGTTAATGTGGGTGAGAGAAACTGTTTTTTCTTATTGCCTATTTTCCTGTCTAATGCCAGTACTTTTAAGAACTGATCACAGCAGCTGCCAGAAGCAGTCATTTGTAGTACACAATACTGAGTTTTATCAAGCCTGAATAATCAGAAGCTATGCTGTGTAGCAAAACCATTTTTCTCTTGAAAAAGCATATCAACAATGATACAAAGCCCATACCAGCATTATGGCAGGTAGGAGGCCTGTCAGATGGATAATAGGAAATGGTATAGCGCCAGTCCAGTTGAGAAATGTAAACTTTATGACTTGGGCTGCATAGTGTGTCCAAGGTTTGAACCTCTGGGATAGCCTGGGTGTTAGCAGCATGGAAAATCTAATTTGTGATTGTCTGAAATCCCAAAGTAAGGTTTGGAATGAAACCTGTATTTGTTTAAGGATATGTATTTTGGCACCATTAGCAGGACATTTCCACAAATTACTTACTTTCAAGTTAATTTCTACAATGTAACAATAAAACATTTTAGGTCAGACATCACAGAGAATGTTTTTCAGGAAAAGAAAATTAAATTCATTTTTTAAAATTAACACCCATTAAATATTCACAGAGATATCTTCTAGAAGATTATATAAAACCTTTGCTAGGAAACTTATTCGTTTTGAAAACTTGTAACAGTTTAGTGCTAGATCACACATCTGCAAGCAGCACAGATTGTTCTGGCAGTGTGGGAGACCCTGCTGTGGAAAGCAGCAGCCTGGAAAGAGAACCATGTGACTATATTCTTCTCCATACCTCCCTATACCATTTCAATTAACAGATGAGTTGTTGATCTTTATGGAGAAAATTTACTTGGGTTGTTTTTTTAAGACCCAGTACCGCTGAGTTGAAATAGAATCATTAAATTTAGGCACAGCTATTTTCTGCTTTTCAGGGGCTTCCATCATGTTTTCATTAAATTCCTGCCTACATGAAAGTACTTGGGAATAAAATCTCTGTGTGCTATATTCCCTGATGAATAAGAATGTTTGCACATTGGGTAACTTATGAATAATAAACTATGTTTACAGATATATCTTGAAAATGCTTTACTTCAGTTTAATATTGTCATATCTCTAAATATTGACATATTTTATGCACATACTCATATATCCTGAATGATTCTTCTTTCAATAATAGCCATTATTTAAAAGTACACTGCAGCCCATCTCTGGTCCTCCCTGGCATTTTCACTCTATGCCAGGTTCCACAGTGCCAATAAAAATATTAGGGTCAAACTGAAAGAGTGCTCCATGGGTCTCATTCTGACCTATTAATTGAGAGAGTGCCCAGCTGTACCTTTGTAAAGCTGGTGAGAAGTGGCTGAGAACTGAGCTACAGCAGAGCTTGGCTTTACAGAAATACAAAGATAAATCAGAAGGTAAGAAGTTTATTAAATTTTTTTTCTTATAGCCATCTGATTGTAGTGTCTTTCATAAGCAGTTTGGTCCAAAATATCTTTGGGTGGTCATCACAAAGTTTTAAAGGAAATGTTTGGGTTTTTTTTTTTTTAACTTGGTTTTTATATGCTGGCAAATTTGAAATATTTTGAAATAATTGTATTTGCAAACAGGAATATTAAAATTTGTTCTTAATAAAGTAGAACTTAACTAAATAGTGAATTTAAGAAAAATTTCAAAATTTAAAAAAATTCAAAACTTCAGTGATAATCCTAAGTGTCATCAATAATGAAATAAACTCAAGTCAAGGCTCTCCTCTTTATTTTCCAGAGAATCAGTACTTCCTGTTCTGTTTGTCTTATGAAGTACTATGCCATCCATCTACCTCAACATCTTCCTGTAACCTGCTTAATCACTTGAAGATGAACAGGGAAGGTGTTTTGGTTCTGATGGCATTATACAAACAAATTATCAGAAGCTTGTGATGTTCACAAAAACAGGATTTCCTGACAAGGTTTTGTATGAAAGCTAATACAGCCCCTTTCATCTCAGAACAGAATGCCTTCCTCATTAATCTGCCTTCTCTTCATCTTAATAATACTTAGCAGTCACATAATGTTTTGCATCCCCCAAGCACTGTACCTAAATTGAGAATCCTTTTTAGTAGTTAGGCATATACCTGCTAAGGGAGTGCTAAGAATCATAATTGCAGGTGTATGTAAGTTAAAAAAAAACTTTAATAAGATGGAGAGGGGGAAAAAAGGATGGGAAAAAAGAAATAGAAAAATTAGAGTCTTAAAATGGAGCTCACAACATTTTTTTTTTGTATTTTACAGTGCTTAGATATCATGTTGATAAATGCCCTGGTACGTCTGAGGTAAAGTAGATCATCAGGTTATGGTAATTTTGCCTGAATATTGAATCTGAAAGAGCAACAGGACAATAGATTTTATGTAGTCATTTCTCTTATACTTTTCTGGGTCATATGGTGAATTTTGCTAAGTCTATATTATTAAATAATGTGGACAGGTAAGATCTGTAGAAGTAATGTTGATGTTTAGGGCCTGACATCTGCGATATGCACATTTCAGTGGGTTTATATTAGGACTAAACTGGTCCCATGACCTGACTGTCCTTTAAAGCTGGAGTGCACTAAGTACAGTCCCAGGAGCACATCTTCCAGTTTAGTTCCATCCAGAAGGAATCCATGTAATTTGCTCTGAGACCATTTTGTGGTGCAAATCAAAGCACAACAAAAAGAGACAATAGGCAATTTGTTTCAAAATCTCACTCTTCCTTTAAATTGAAACACCAAAATAGGCATCCCTCTGGGACTGGGATGGAATGTACTGTTTCTAACTCAACGGAAGATCCTGTACTGGCACACACTGAGGAGCTCATATATCATTTTGAAGCACTGAATGGCTTGTTTTTAGCAGCAAGGAATATTCTTATTTCATTATGGTTTGCAAGTAGCAGCTAGAAATAGAGGTGGGAGAGCTGGAATGAAAGACATTGATTTAATAAAGTACCTCAGGATATGCGGTTCCTGGAGCTCACATTATTTAGTTCTTTGCTGAATCTGAGCCCATGCAAAGTTCTGACTTTTAAAGGCTGGGGCATCTACAATAATGTTTTCCTGTGGTAGTCCTCAGCTATCTATCCCTGCTGTGGATTTGGCCATATGTTGAGATGTGGATACCAACGGGGAGCCTGCTAGGCGCACGTGCTGCCTGCAGTGGTGTGATGCCTTCCCCAGAGTAGGGCAGAGACACCCCCTGCAGTAGATGGCTGTGCAACCATCTGCCCCTGGCACGAGATGGCCAATCCTAATTTAAGTGGGAGAGATCAGATTTGCAACTAATGCATGACTGACACCTATCCCAGAGTGCTAACAATAGCAGTTCTACCTCTGGGTACAAGCCAGATTCGAATGGTGTGTTAAAGGGCCTCCCTAGCAAGAGTGACCAGGGGTGGCAGACTCTGTAAACACACATTTAGACAGAGTTATCAGTCCATGACTGGCACATGATGGGGATTGACCAAACATAGCCAGAAATGCGCATGTGACCGACAGCCAGCGAAAAGAGTATATAATTATGGACAGTAAATACAGAGAATCACCAATGTCAGATAAGAGTATTTTGATGTTATTATATTATAAACATGTCTTGAGTTATATGAGACCGGAAATCTCAAAAACTGCCCCTAAGGAAGAAATCTTTCTTATTGTTTTGTTAAAAGCTGGGAAACAGCCTGAGGCAGTAGGCTTCTATCCTTTCCAAATTTTTTTATTTGTTTACAGTTTATAAACCTGTAACTTGGCATGGCTTCTTCCATGCAAATGTTCAACCCCTTTTCAGTCATGCTGAGCTCCTGGTTGTATTACTGCCTCATGAGCAGGTGTTCTAGAACCCAAGCAGGAAAAATACACTTCCTTTTACTGGTTTTACATCTTCTGCCTTTCTGCAGATGTCCCCTTGTTACAGGGAAATAATGAGAAGGTACAGAGTAACGTTCAATTTACCACCTGAATGCTTCTCATTCGTTTAGCATGTCTCTAATTTATATGTTCTTATTTATCTTCTCTTTATCTTTCAGTAAAATAAAGTGTCACTTTTTTTTGTTAGTTTGTTTCTTTGGGTTTTTTTTTTTTTAGTTCCTGAAAGCCATTTTCTCTGGAACCACCTTTTAGCTGTTGTACTGTTTTTGCTGCAGGGAAACCATAACTCAATATACAACTTCAGATGAGGGACTTGCCTCCACAGAATTTATCATCCTTCAAGCTGTCATCATATAACCCCACAGAGGTTCCTAATCTTTGCATAGGTCTCCTGACAGAAGAAACCTTCATGTTCCTCTCAGACTGCTCTTGTCAGTGTTTTGCTGACATTAATGTCTTCTTCCCTGCACACAGCCCAAGCCTTGTATTTGTCTTACTCCATCACACTCACTTAATTTTCTCCCTTGTTTCTTTGTGGCTTTATTGACTTCCTTGACACCCTTTGACCATTTGCCCTTGAGTTTTATAAGAGGGTGTGACCTGCCAAAGACTTTTGCTTGGTTTCTCCCTACTGCATGTGTATCCTGCTATCTTCATCAGCTGTTAGTCATAGAATCACTCCAGTGTTTTTAGTCCCAGTTTGCATATCCAATAGATATTCTTCCTCCCTCTGACCAATTTCCTCTCCTGTAATGCCTAAAAGTAGTTTCTTTTCTGCTCAAATCTGTGTTTCTTTTCACACTTGAATATCCTCCCACTTTCTACATTCTTCCCCATCTCGCTTTTGCTTTTTCTGTATTCTCAAAAACAGCTTCTCCATCTGAAGAACTCTGGTGCCTGAGAAACATTCATAGAAAGGACAAAATACATCTCAAACTCAGTGCCAATTTCCTGCTCATGTGATCTCATGGTCATAGCACAGAAATCCTTGTGCCCTGTACTGGTGAGAGGAATGGACAGCTATGCTGGGTGGGCAAGTGATGTATGGCTCAGACAACATCAGGAGCTGAAACAGATTGAAGAATGTGTCTTTTAGTGTGTGTGAAAAACAAAATTGAAAAACTTCTTTTTGGTTAAAATTTCACTGGGATGTAATCTCTTGCGCCATAGAATGGCTTTACTGTGGCTCAAAGAAAACACCACCATGATCTTTTAACATGGATCATATATTATCATGTATTATTTCTCCCAGCTATAGCCTTAATGCACATTGAACTGTTTATCAAAAGAGAAAAGATCAGGATCCATTATTAATAATGAAAAAAGAACTTACAGTTAAAGATATCAGCCAGGCTGGATAGAGGAAAATGGAAAGCACAGCCACAATATGAAAGCTATAAATTAGAATTTGAACTGAAAAAAAAAAAAAATTACAAACCCAAGTAAAATACTTCTTCATTGAAAGCAATTACTCAAATTCAATGAAATTATTCATCTAGTCTTCATGAAGCACTTTAACAACACTTGAATTAAACTGAGAGATTTAAAGACTGCCTTTTGATACTTGTTTTTTAAAATCAATAAGTTCCTGAGGCAAGTTTAGGTTCTGAAGGAGCTGACTCTTCCAATGGAAAAATATTCTATTAAAACCAGAACAAAATGACAACCAGCTCATCTAGTCTTCATTTTTTCTCGTGATAAAATCTGGCAATAAACCTAGGTACTTGTTCCAAATTTTGCACTACTGTCCAACTTGATAATAAGCTTTTGTGCAAGATAGGCTGTTTAAAAAGCTTCAGTTTTTACACAGCAATCAATGTAGATAGTTCCCCTGTGGTTAAATCATTAATATATTTGAGGAACAGAAAACCTATGTATGCAGGAATGGGTTATGAGAAACAACAATCTGTCTTCAGTGCAGTCCTGTTCCTCAGAGACAGTGTACTTCTGCTAACATAAAAGGTTGATTTTTTTTAGGTGAAAAAAATAATAATAAAATTCTATGTTGTAAGAAGCAGCTTGTCTTCTCAGGATCACTTGGTGCATTCCATATGCAATGCTCCAGTAATGTTTTATATTCATGACTCACATTTCTTTGCACAGTTCAGTAAATATCCATTGGGTGTTTTTAAGTAGCAGGTTGGAAAGGAGGCTGCTCAAGTTGAATTTTGATATCAATTTCACCTTATTTCAGATACTTTGGAGGTTCTTATGTGAGATAATTCTCCTAGGACATATTTATAATGAATGTTTGTACTACTTTAGTAGTCTGTTGTAGACATGCCTTTTTCTTTCTTTAGTACTTTGAATGTTCAATGACAGCAAGCTCAGATAAAGACATTCATATGTAGTCAGATGAATGTTTCCTGGCTACTTGTCATCTTTAGATGCTCTAGTGTCCATAATTTCATATACAAACTTGAAAATTTTCTTGGAGGTGACTAGCCTCAAACCAGATGTGTCATTTGTATTTTTCAATAACCTGCCCAGTTACAAACCCTTTAGGAAAAAATAAAATTTACACACACTGATACTTGCTATAGCTTCACAGTTAAGTCTTCTGAAAGAAGAAGACTTCTCTGTGTGCAGTCCTATACAGCTGGAGTCATGGCCTGTTGCTGCCCTCAGTTATCCTGGGTCCCCAAGTGGGCAAGGCTGCAGCATCAGCATTGCAGTCCTGCTGGCCCCTGGCAGCACAGGTGTGACACACCTCCTGCATTACTTTGCTTCCCATTATAATGTTTTCCAAGGAGTGAAGGCTTTTCTTGCCCTGTTCCTTTTGAGAAATGAAGATCAATTGCATAGAAATAAGAACATGACATCATTAGTTTGTATCAGTAAAAATATTGCCCTTAAACTTATGATCACAGTCTAGTTTTCCTATTTCATTAGTTCTTACATGTGTATATATACTATTATTATTATCTGGATAATTGCAGCCTGATACACTATTTCTTTAAAGCACAGAATTAATATATAATGTTACTAGTAATTTTTTACTGACAAAATAAAAATCATAAAAAGTTGAGCAAAGATGATGTTGTTTGTCCCACAGAGATGTATGGAGACAGACCTTTGCCATTGGATCTTCCATAACTTCTCAAAAACATTCTTTCATAATCTTGAGTCACCTTATTGGAAACCTGCCGATATGGAGAGAACCACAAAAGGTGCTGCATCCGACAGGCTTGTACCTTACACCAAGATTGTTGTGAAAGGTGCTGCTGAATCTGTCAAAATGCTTAGTTCCTGAAGGCTGGGCTGCAGTCCTGGCCACTTCTCTGTAAATTGGTGTGCTTCTTGGAGAACTTGGCTCTGTGTGGACATCAGAAAGCACAACAGGCTGCAGCTCTGCAGTCCCTCTTACTAACATGGAACAAGAGGTTTTATGAAACTGCTATTGTTACATTTGCCATGTTTTTCTGCTGGGATAAGGTTTACATCCTTTTTTCCTTTTTCTGTGAACTCTTTGTTCATGTGTGAAGAAACAACAAAACAACCCAAGATGCAAAAAGTCTGGAACAACAGAGAAGCTCCTGAGTTGACCAGAGCCTGCCAAAGGCAGCAGGCTGATGAAAGGCTCAAGGACTCTGCTTTGCATTCTGCTCTCGTGCCGAGTATCCTACGGAGACTGGCTGTGAAGGATCCTGGGAAGATGCGCCTTGTTTGTGAATGAAGAGCAGCTCTTTCCATTTACAGCCACTTTGGTTTGTTTCCCTAGATAAGCACAAAAATAACCATTTTTGAGCTTTGGTGAAGGGAGGGGGTGAAAACAAAAAAAAACCTCCCAGAATTATCTCAGGGAAAGAAAGCCAGGTGTCCATCTTTGCATTATATCCAAATGAGATGCAGCTGTTTAAATGTAAATGTTAAACAAGAGAGAAGAATGCCTTAATGACCCTCAGAAGGAGACAGGAAAGCTGTAAGAATGCACCTGACACTAAGCAGTATGAGATAAACTCATTCCAGCTGTCACTGAGCTGACTGTTTGAAGGCAGAGCAATGCTATTTTGTGCAAACAATGTAAAATGTTTAGGGAACTGCAATTAGCATCAACATGCATAGTATAAGTGAATGCAGGCTGCTGGTGTTTATTTGGCTTTGAATTGCTAGGGTTTGGAGTAAAAAAATAAAATTAGTTATGCATTACACACTGGAGATTTTATTCCAGGCTTTTATGTGTTACTGAGAAAAAGGCACAGGAGAGTGAAAAGAAGGGAAGCCATCAATCTGACTTTAAAAGAAGATACGATACTCAAAGGTCATTCTGAGTTTTCTCCTTCCAACTTGAAAAATAAAATGTTCAGATTCAATCAATGAGAGAAATTTTCATACGAGCTGTCCATCACATAAATAAAGCTGAAATGTCCCATGCAGCATGTCAGTGTTACATATCCTGCCAGGTGAAAAAAGTAAAGATTTGATTTTATTTTTTTCTTTTTTATAACATTGGCAAATAGCAGAATCAAAGTTCTTTAATATAACCAAAATCTCTAGTTTACTTTATGTCTTTATATGTAAAGTAATACATATAATTTACTAGCATATATGTTACTGATTATATACCAGTGCATACAAGACACTGAGATGTATAGAAATATAGCTCTGTCAAATATATCCTTGTATAGAACATAGTCTTCTCTCAATATCCTTAACTATAAGCCATTTTTTTGTATGTTTTCTATACTCATGGGAGTTCACCTCAATACTCAAGATTTTCTTATCTAATCTCTCACCAGACTTGCCTTATTAAAACAATGGGATGAAGCTGTGCATAAAATGCCTTCATTAATTTTTTGTCTAATCTTCTGTAAATAAATACCACTCATAGAAAAGTAAAACCCCAGAGGGACTGAGTCTACAAATTAGAGATCTACCTAGTGACTAAAATAAAAACCCAAATCTAAAGACATTTGAAAAGAGCAAAAAGCAAAAATGTAAATGGCCTTTTAAAACTATGCTTGAAATCACTCATATTGCTTATTTGGGTGCAAAGCAAAAGTTTTGACCCATTAGGCAAGACTGAAGCCAGACCTCTTGAAGTTGCAGAAGAGGAACCATCTAAGGAAATACAAGGTGCATGAGTCCATTGGGCATGATGAAATGTATTTGTATGTCCTGTAGGGACTGGCACATAAAGTGCCTAAGCTACTATTCATCATATTTGAGAAACTGTGGCAATGAAGTCACCACAAACTATAAATATGCAAACATAATCCCCGTTTTTAAAGAAGGAAAATATCATGGAGCACATGCTTCTGGAAACTATTCAAAGGTACATGGAAAATAACAACGTTATTGGTGACAAACCACATGACTTTACTAAGGGAAAATTGTGCCCAAAAAATTTTATGTTCTTCTGATGGGGCTACAGCACTGGTGGATGAGTGAAGAGCTGGAGAGGGTCTTTTTACAAGGGCATAGTAGTAATAGGAAATTTGTGAATGGCTTTAAACTGAAAAGGTTTAAATTAGATATTATTGAAAAATTCTCTGCTGTGAGGGTGATGAAGGTTGCCCAGAGAAATTGTAGATGCCCCATTCCTGGAAGTGTTCAGGAATGGATTGACAGGGCTTTGAGCAGCCTGGTCTAGTGGGTGGCATTCCTGCTGATGGCAGGGGAGTTGGAATGAGATGATCCTTAAGGTCCCTTCCAAGCCAAAACGTTCTATGATTCTATGATATGATAAACCTTCTGAAACATCAGCAATGGCAAGATTAACCATTTTTTGCATGCTTAGGATATGGGAATATGATGCAGGGCGGATCAGTGCTAGCAATCAGAGATGCATCTGGGAGAAAGAAGTGGATGTGATGGGCCCAGGGCAACACTGGTCAGAAATAATGACTAAATTATGCTCATCCCTGACCTGTCATTCTAGCTGTTTTATCCTAACTTCTACTAGACATGCTATTATAGTTTTGAGCAAGTTTTACAGTCTTTTATTTTTTTTCCCTTTGAAATTTGACAATCTCTCTTGTATATACTACAATAACAAACCTGGAATACAAAACATTATACCAGTAATATTGTTCATTATCAGATATGCACATGGGATGGAATGATGAGACCAGGAACTTTTTTTGTAACACCCACAATTCAGTGCCACATCTACAGGAAACATCCATTTCTAAACACAGCAAGAATAGCCACACTGTGATCCCAAATACAGTGTGCAGTGACAGTAACACTCTGCTTACTTCTTGGTCTGCAGACTTCCCAGACCTATCATTACTGCAAAGCATCTGTTCTGCTGTGGAACAGGGTGGCTCACTTGAGGGGAATGAAAAATAACATTTATGAGACCCAGTTACTCATACTACCCATATTTGCATTTAAAATGAATCCCAGCTTGTAAACTCTTGATTTTACTCGTGTTATGTAAAAAAAGGTTTGTATGAACTATATTACTATATAATACACTCATGTGTATTAGCAGATCCCCACATGAGGGAGCTACTGATAAGAGGTAGGTAGAATATCAATAGGCATATTCTCACAAAAGAAATCTTACAGAGAAAACTCAGGGATTTGAAAGTATGTGATGTTTCTTGATTGGCATGGAAGAAATGAGGATGCTGAAGGAAGGCAATCTCTGACCCTATCCTAAATTATTACTTGAAAATACTAGAGAGAGAAAAATACTGTATCTCATGTAAACTTTCCCTTAAAGAGTGAATGTGTGAAGGAATTTGGGAGCTGGTGATTTGGGTCATAAAGCTGGTATTAGCAGATATAGGAATAGAAATGAAGTCTCCTAACTTCCTGATAATATACCATACCCTGCTTCCTTAGCATGGACTTCAGCACAGGTATTTCAGTGGGGTAAAAATGGGTTTGAACAAGAGCAAAAGGTACCATTAACAAGAAACATCTGAGGGTACCAAAAAAAAAAAAAGAAAAATAGTGAAACAGCCAATGAGATCTTTGCAAAACTGTCACAATAAAAATGTCATATTGGCTATTTAGGCTGATAGACCCCCAGCAAATCCAACATTTTCCCAGTGATGCATCAGAAAGAAAGATGCTTTCTTCTTTCCCAAATAAGCCCTATGAAGGTTTGTTTCTGTTTGAGCATAAAAGCAATAACATTGGCTTGTCTGAAAAGCTCGTTATTCTGTTCCTGATTGCCACAGATGAGTCACATTGCAATGATTGCAGTGTCTTTCTGTATGTTCTGTCTCCACAGACTAAGAGATCTATGCTTACCTATTTTTAGTCATTAAAAGTGGCACTGTAGTCCCTCAGTAGTTGTTTGTAATACCATCTTCAGAAGTAAAACATTCACATTGCTTTGTAGAAACAACCTCAATTTGCCAATTGCTCATGCTGGTCAGCTACAGGAGCACTTTCCAAACATCTGTTCAAGTGCTCAGCTGTCATGTTCACCCTGACTGTCCCTGGCCTTGCTTTCTGATAAGGAACTCCCAGAAAGATGCTCATGGATTCTGCAGTCCACCTAACCAGGAAATAATGCCAAATTACACTTTGTGGCTCCTCAGAAGCTGTTTTGTATCACTCATATACTGTCTTCCAGCAGCCAGGAAAGATGCCAGCTTGCCACCGACCACTCTGGATGGATGACATAGTGGCTGTGTCCTGTCCATCCATGACTGTAAAAATGATCCACTGATTTGCACTGTGATGAGCCTACAAGATTGTAATCGTGTTGTTAAATAGTGTCTAAATACCCCTTATGGCCAGCCAGTCCTATTTGGCCGCCCATCTTCTGGACACTCTGTATAGGAGAGGCTACATTTTAATGAATAACTCTACAGGACCTCTTCATACCAAGAGGCCAAGCCACACAATTTTAGGACACTATTTGCTGGTAAAAGTAGTTCAGATAGAGAATGGATGGCCTAGGCCAGGCCACAGACTGCTGTTTGAGGAGATTGAAGTGATTCTTTTGCCCTGAAGCTGATGGGAGACTGCTGCCACACAAATGACCTTCTCCAGCTTAGTTCAGTTGTCAGACTTTGGTCTTTGCCATAGACAAGGTACACAGGACAGCAGGTCCCCATGTACCTGTGCCATGTCCCCTGCTGGCCTCCAGGAGCTATAGATGGGTGCTCAGAGTGTGCTGGGCAGGAAGGACCCGTCTGGATAGAGACATACACCTGACATTTCCTTGGCAGACTTTTAGCCTGTCTCCAGAGGAAGCACATTCTGACCTGAAAGTGTGCCAAAGATGGTAAAGAAAACATGTGTAATCATACTTGTGCCCTGAGGGGACTGCCCTGCCAGGGACAGAGTGACACTGCAGATGGGAGAATCTGTTTAAAGGAGTTGAAGAAGATGAAAAAGCAAAGTGACTGACCAAAAAGAAGAGCTGCTACGTGTGACAGCAGTAATACTCAGGGACAGTCAGCTGGCCAAAGAACCCAAATTATCACCTAGCTCAGAGGACACTACAGCTTCATAGCATTATCCACAAAGGGAGTTGTGGGGAAAAGAGGGGTTGGAGGGAAGGTTGGAAGATAAAACAGTGACAGAGATGGGTAAAGGCAGAGAGGGAACATCTGATGTTAATACCATGTCATCTAAGGGTGTAGCATAGCTAATTTTCAAAAATGACACTATTCACTCTCTTCTGGAATTTGAATTATAGTTTTGCTCCAAAGAAAGGGTTTTCTACTGTAATAGACTAATAACAGAGTGAAATTTCTACTGTGTCTCAAGGATTCAAAGTTTTGAGCAACCTGGACCAAGCAACCTGGACATTGCAAGTATTATAAGGCCATGTGAGACAGGATGCCAAAAGATGCCCTTTTTCTGTAGGTAGGTCTGGAGCAAAGACAGTGACATTTACCAGAGAGACTGTGGAAGATACAGATCCTGTGCAGCAAAAAGCTAGAAGGCAAAATCTTGCAGAAGAGCAGACAGCCCCAAGAACATTTCATTTTGAGTGCATATGTGAAGCAGAAGTTAAAATCACCAGCCAAGATTGGGGGACAGCTCTTGAAAGCTATAGAAAGAGTAGTGTAGATGTTGCTACTGCTAACAGCAAGCTCTTCCAAAATATTCAGTGGGGTCAAATTCCAGATTACTACAGCTTTCTACAGTTTGAGATTGCAGCCTGGCATCTGGGTTTATAAATCAGTTTTTCTCAGCTGCTATATAATACATTTAGTGGTGATTGCTCCTGGCTTCATGGAGTAGATTTGCTATTATTAAGTAACATTGAACAGACTAATTGTTATTATTTACTTCCTTCTTTGATGAACTTGAGCTCTCCACTGGCTGATGAATAATGCACGGGATTATTACAAATGTAACATGAAATGAAAACCACTACATTCACAATTTCTAATACTTGAAAGAAAAAAAAAAAACTGCTCAGTACTTAATGACAAGATAAACACTGAAATGTTGCTACTCTTTCCCTGTGTCTGAGAAAAAGTGATGATTTTTCTAAAGAGAGGCCTCAAACATGCCTCCATTCTTTGCTCTGGCGAAACAAGGCATTGTGCTTTCAAAATTTTGTGTCAAAATCTTGTATTCCACCTGCCACAGTGGAAAACAAGAAGGGGCCAAAATTAGTCACATTTCATGAAGAATTAAGGAATTCTTATCCTTAGAGCAGTTATCATTGGCCTCTTTCTCCAAAGTAGGTGTCCCAACAACATAATGCCTCAATGAATGGGGAAGAGTCAGAAATGCCTGTAGGGTGACTGTTGCTGGTGCCTTTGGATAGGAAGTGTTTGCAAGTGTTACCTAGGGCGATGGATATAGCAGGATACAGCTGTGAGTACAATTCTTGCTGTAAAGATATTGTGGGCTTTTGGCTTTCCTAACTAATCTGATTTTAAGGAGTAAAAATCCTAATTTTGTCATGTTTATGCAGGAGAATGGTTTTGGGGGGTAATGAGGACATTTGCATGGTGAAGAAAACTTTGAGTTAGTGTGGAGTATGTGGCAGGTAATAAGGGAATAGGCTCTGAAGGTCGTATAACTGTTATTGACCAAGGTTTTGTACAACTATAATGAAAATTATACATTAGCTTGGGGATTGATAGTACTACCTTTTTTACCCTTTTTTTACCCTTTTTTATCTGAAGTGTTGGGTGTTTGTTTGGTTTTTTTTTTTTTGTTTGTTTTTTTTAATAGACAAAAAAACCCCAACCCAGTCGTCCTTTCATTGACTTTCTGGATTTTGGATAAACCCCATAATTCTCTCTAAGACACATCTACCATTTTTCAAAATTATAGGCAGTATAATCAATTGTGGCTATTCCCTAAAACTGAAATTTGAATTGTTATTTAAAATAAAAAATGTGGAGTTTTTTTTTGCCACCTTTCTACTCCTTCTGTCATCACCACCTACACACACGAGTCTGCTGGTTCAACTTCCAGTGTTCTCTCTCATGCAGGCAACAGACTGAAACAGAATGAATATAACATCCACTATTATATATTCTCCAGCATACCATTTCAAACAGTCTATTTGTCAAAATGATTAATTTGTTTCAATTTTGGAGGGATAAATATTATTCCATAAGGCCTCAATCATACAACCTAGACAACTCCAAAATGCTTATACGACTTGAAATTGTGCACACAGGCAGTGGAAAGTCTGGTCTTGAGATCATGGGAAATTTTGATTTATGGGAGAGAAAATGGCAACATTTAAAAATGTAAATGAAATGTTTCACTAGAATATTGACCAGTGAATATTTTATAAATGACTGAGACTTGGCTTTGATAAACTGGAGAATTTAGTGTTAGCATTTGGCTACATTTCAAGAAAGAAGTACACCAACTAGAATAAGGCTTCTGTTTTTATTGCTTTTTTTTGTTTTTCTTTCCATGCCTAAACTGCAATACAAACTCTGTTTTGTGTACTTTATTATAAGATTTTTAAATAGATGAGAAACAAACTCATCTTCTATGACATTTCGCCTCATGTGAAAATGCAAATCTGATGTGTGGATGAAGCTGCTAATGATGAGCCTACATCTTACAAAGTGCTTCTCATCTATTCTCAGATCGTTTGACTAGTGGAGTCAGCACTGCTATTCTCTTTGTAAACGCTAAGAGAAACTGAGGCAAAAAACAGAGAATCACAATACTCAGGATTGTTTAATAGGATGTTATACAAACTAAGATTGGAATTAGGTCCCTTCTGAGTTAAAGAAAACATCAAATTAACTGCTAATGAAAATTGTTACTATAGGGCATTTAAAGGAATACTCAGAGATAATTTTAAAGGTGCTCTGCTTAGCAGAGCCATATATCACAATTATTATATAAGAAAGTGTATATATATTAATGTATTTCAATGTGTTTCGAACTGAACTGTTCGAAACTGAACATGCTGTCCATGGGGTACAGAACTTACATGTAGGCATTTCAAAGGAAAGATTAACACTATCTAATTTTTATCTTAATGAGACAGATAATCCCCTATGTAAATAAGCACAAATCTACTGAAGTAAAAATCTCAGCCCCTTTCCCACATCTGACAGGGAGAGTAGTCCAAGTCTAAATCTCAAAAATGGCTAAACTCATATTAATTTGTCTTTATCCAACATATCTTTAACGACTGTCTTCTTTGTCAGTGTAGAAATCATCAACCTGCCCATTATCTGGACTCAAAGCTGAAGCCCTGTCAAAGACTCTGACTTATCTGCAGGTCTTCAGTGTGCATGCTCCTTTTTTTCCTGAAATTCTACTTAAAGCCCATCTTCATAGCTAAATTTATCTAGACTAACATGATTTTATGACTCAATTCTTACAATATCCTTTTCTCTTGCACTAAAAAAAATGAAGTTTATCCTCCTGTTATTGACTCAGAATGCCATTGCGGTGATAGCCTTATATTTGGCTAGATAGTAGCTCTTCCAATAGCAACAACTACTGCATTAAGCCTAGTTAGGTTATCCTCACATTCAGGTTTTCACACAATATTTTCTCCCTAATCCTAAGGGTTTTGGGAGGCCACATGGTCATTCTCAATGAGTTTATGCTACCATTCTCTCATGCACTGGTTAATTTCCAAACAACCCTACATACCTTTTCCTCCAACTTTGCCTTTCATGCTTGTAAACAACTTCCTTTAAACAAAGATGCCTCACTATCTTTTTTCCAGTCCCTCACAAAAATCCTGTAGAGATGCTAACAAAACTCACATATTTGACTAGATTGCAACTATGTTATGATGACTCCCCAGCACGTTCACCAGCACTGTCCCATGGCTATTTTGTACTCCCTTTGTGCCTTCCTGTTATCTTCTGTGTAAACGCCTGCAGTCAGTGTCACCTTGTTCAGTTTTCACTCCACACTTTGGTCCTGGTTTATAAGCACAGCTGAGGCATAGCATAGTTGTCTTGGCTTTGTCAATTCTAAGAAATAAGCTTTCAGGATACAAACACAGGTGGTACAAATAGCTGTTGTGTCACACTCCCCACCCTCAAAACTTACTAATGGATGTAAAAACCTTTGGTGGGTAAGTCGCACCTGGGAAATCTGCTCTATGTGATACTAAGGATTCATCTGTTTTTACTAATTTGCAGATGCTGAAGCAATGCCAAGAGAATGTCAAGTATACAGAGCTTTAGCAAATATTTTGAGGGTTCAAAGAGCTAAAGTCTGGACTTTTGCCAAAATCAAGTTAATACTTACAATACCATAAAGAGCAACTTAGAGACTGGGCCATAGGTAATTAGTCTCATTATATTTGATTCACAGAAACATATTGAGCTTGTTTTTCTAACTAAACTTCATACCTTATTCTTGACTGTATTAATGCCATGACTGTGTTGCCAGAACTAGAAACTTGTAACAAGGGCTTACCTTTGTTGCAAACATCCTCTAGCAGATGTGACTTCTGTTATCTGCTTTAGGCTGTCATACATATTTTCCAAACAAGCCCAAGTATATGACTCGCATTAATTTATAGATAACTGTCAGGGCTGGGAACTATTCCAGCAGACCTTATTATAGATGTGTTTTATCAGTGGAGTTTAAATTAAAACAGCTGTAAAAGCACTAGGATTATTCTCTCTCACACACAAAGATACAAGCATGTTCTGAACCGAGATCAATAAAGATCCTGACTCAGAGGATGTGTTGAGATTTACATTAATGTGTATTATGGGAAAATGATAGTCCTGCTTCTGCCTGGTAGGCTGCACAAGAATAAGTTCTATGCCTTCTTTCAAGGAAGAAAAATGCTACGAAGAAAATTTATTTGGCAGCTCATATCACTACTTCACAGCACTTTTTTGCTAGATTAAATTGTGACAATTAGCAATTGAGTAATGTGAAGTCTTTTAAAATAGTCTAGGTTGTTGCACCTGCAGTGTAATTTCTACAGCTAACAAGAAAATTGTGCTGTCATGCAAAATCTATCTCATTTAATCCAAAAGGTCATCTGAATCAGGAATGCCAGATCTTGCCGTCAAAGCAGAAAAAAAAAAAAAAAGGAAAACAAGAAAATGGAATGACAAAGGGGATTTTTGTAAAATGTTTCTTGAACAAAATTTGTGAATTCTATCATTTGCCAACAAAGAAAGACTAAAAGCTTTTGGAAGCTTCCTAGGTTCTCAGTCAAGCTCATGATACTATTTTTTGCCCTGAAGAAAATTGTAGCCATTTGTTTAAGCAATGAAGTTTCCGTCTGTTCCATCTTGGTTTAAAGAGGCCGTATATTTTCAAGAACCTTAAGGCAACATTTACTGAAATCATAAAATGTCCCTGAAGTGACATCACAGAAACAAAATATAGATGGCAGAATTTTACAGCTCACAATCAGAGAAAAATGCAATTACAGTTTCATCCAGACACATAATTATATCTGTATATATAAATAAAGAATAAATAGGGACAGAAGGAGCACCGTATTTACTTTAAAAATAAATGACTGATTTCAGCTGACTTAGCTGGTTAGCAGGGAGTCTCTCTAAATAAAATAAATGCATTTTTACTTTGTGTGACAAGCAGAAGCTAAATTAAACATCAACTTACATGTACTTTATGAAATAGTCAAGTGATGTATTCCACTACAACTTTACCCAACATATAGATTATGTGTATTCTGACAATTTTGGAACAATGCAGAATGTCTCAAGAAAAATTCTAAAGCTGGTTAATTGAGATTCATTTTATACATACTGTCTGTCACATAAAGAAATGTTAGTAAAAAGAACCTAAGTGCAGCTCACCAGTGCAAGGCTTCACATAACTGATAACAGATATCTGGTTAGCCTTCTGAGTTTTTTGGGATAAATTGGCTGGGCCCAGAGAGTGATAGTGGTCTCTAGAGATGTTTCCCAGGGCTCAGTATTTGGGCTAGCCCTGTTTAATATCTTTATCAATGATCTAGATGAGGGAATCAAGTGCACCTTCAGTAAGTTAGCAGACGACACCAAGCTGGGTAGGAGTGTTGATCTGATGGAGGGCAGAAAGGCTCTGCAGAGGGATCTGGGCAGGCTGGATAGGTGGACTAAGGGCAATTGTATGAGGTTCCACAAGGCCAAGTGCCAGGTGCTGCCCTTGGGGTCACAACAATTCCATGCACTGCTACAGGATGGGGGAAGTGGCTGGAAAGCTGCCTGGCAGAAAGGGACCTGGGGTTGCTGACAAACAGCAGTTGAACATGATCCAGGGTGTGCCCAGGTGGCCAAGAAGGCCGATGGCACCCTGGCCTGGATCAGCTCTGGTGTGGCCAGCAGGAGCAGGGCAGTGACCGTCCCCTGTGCTCAGCACTGCTCAGGCCACACCTCCAGTCCTGGGCTCAGTTCTGGGCCCCTCGCTGCAAGAAAGACATTGAGGGGCTGGAGCGTGTCCAGAGAGGGGCAGCGGAGCTGGGGAAGGCTCTGGAGCACAAGTCCTGTGAGGAGCAGCTGAGGGAGCTGGGGGTGCTCAGCCTGGAAAAAAGGAGGCTCGGGGGGAGCCTTATTGCTCTGTATAACCACCTGAAAGGAGGGTGTAGCCGAATTGAAATTGGTCTCATCTCCCAGGTAAGAAGTGATAGGACAAGACGTAATGGCCTCAGGCTGTGCCAGGAGCAGTTTAAATTGAATATTAGGAAAACTTTTCTCACTGAAAGGGTTTCAAAGCATTGGAACGAGCTCCACAGGGAAGTGGTGGAGTCAACAGCCCTGAAAATGTTCAAAAAACATGTAGATAAGTCTCTGAAGACATGATTTAATGCTGAACATGGTGGTGCTGGATTGATGGTTGGACTTCATGATCTTTTCCAGCCTTAACATTTCTAAGATTCTGTGATTCTGTGAATATAGTCTGTCTCTCAAGCTAACATTGCTTCCATGACATTAAAAGTAATATAAATTCTCATACTCTGCAGCAACAGAAATAAAAGAACCTCCAGTATTTTCCAGAGTCTCAAGTATTTGGGGGATTCATTAGGAGCAGTAGTTGAGGTATGAATTTGGGGATTTCTCTCATCTGTCTGAAGGGCTTTCCATCAGTCTGCCTCATTTACCAGAACACAACAGTTCTCTGTATTCTGAATGCTGAGACAGACTTTCTGCTTGTTGACAGGCATACAATTTTAATTAATCAGGGCATTATAAATCCATCATATTATTATTTGGATTCCTGAATGGTAAGCTCCTCATTCCCTTCTTGCATAAATATGGTGAGTACTACCAGTATTTAACCATGACTATGATGACTGAGTCATAAATAAGAGCCCTGATGTAAAATGTAAGAGTAATAAAAATTACTAAGACAGAAAATCAGATTAAGTGGAACATTGCACAGGAGCCAGAGGAAAAAGATGAAGAGACTGAATATAAAACTTAAAATTCCACACAGGAAGAAGAAGATATTCAGCTACCTTGACAACAACCTGTTTTCCACAGCTCCTAATGGGAATATCTATTTAGTGATTAAGGGAGAAAACAGGAGGAGGGAGGAGCAGGATAGAAAGACTGGGTGTATGTTTAATGTAGATAACTCAGTGTTTAAGGTAGCCTGAAAAATGTGCATAAGGACGATTGCCATTACTGCATTTAGATAGCTTGCCAGCATGCAACTGTATCTTTTCCCACATCCTCACAGTCTGTTTCCTTCACCCAGTTCTTCAGCACCAGCTGAAGTCCTGGCTGCTCCTCCTGCCTCCTTCTCTGTGCTCCCAATCCTTCTTTGCTCAGTGCTGCTAGGAAAGAGTTAAGTTGTTTTGCTAGATGCTTTCTGTTTCCTCTCTCTCCTCTTTTTGCCTAAGGAGTAGGCTCATGGGAACAGGGGTTGAAGCTCTCTGCACCTTCTGCAATGGCCCTCCTGTCTCTTTTGCTCCTGGGCAGGCAGCAGCAGGGCAGCCAGCCAGGCGAATGGAAATTCTGTAGAGGGGGAGCTGGAAATATGCAGTGACCCACTTGCTGTTTCCAAGCTAAGTTGCCCAGTTCTCTGTTCTGCCACAATCTGAACCATTTTAAACACCACTAAGTGCAGTTAGCATACACTGCATACACACTAGAGGGAACATCCAGCGCTGTTATAAAGCTGGCATGCAGATTTAAGTTTAGTCACTATGGCAGCAAGACTGAAAAAGTTATGCTTGTTCCTTATACCTTACACCTGTTTATTGCTGATATTATGTCTCCTATTGATCTATGCATCCAGAGATCAGCCCAATTCCCTTGGCTCACGTATTTATATGTTTTGTGGCTGTGCCATGCTATACCACTACCTGGTTCCTCAATAATTTCCATTACATTCATGATGTAGAGCAAAACTAGTAGCTAAAGGCTAAAGAAATAGTACTTGATTCAGTGCTTTAAAAGAAATTAAAAATATTGAATCAAGACATTGAAGTTTCAGGTCTTTGAGCCTAAACAACATTAAAATAGTTCATAGAAAAAATAGTAACATTGGAATTATATCCACATTTAAACTTACCAGTAACTGTTCTGTTTTTGCAATTGCTCAGTATTACACATTTTCTGACATAAAAGTTATATGTTAGCCTATTTAGAGCTATTTTGTATGAGGCCCGGGTATGATTTGTTAAGTGGCAGTAATGTTACCAAGAGTATTGATTTTGCAATGTTTTCTATGCAATGCTTGGCAACATTTTTTCAGATGAACAATTTAATTTTACTAGTTTAGAGGTCATAGCTCATGTTGTATTAGGCATCGTAAATGAAAGGCTTCAGTGAAATTGCATTATATTTAACCCACAGCAGTCAAGAATGACTTTATGTCTGTGTCTTCTCAGACACCTAAATATGCTTCATGTATTTGGGAGCTGCAGAAGTTTGACATCATTTGCAGCCTTTCCACTGTACCAGTTGCTGCATTTTGCACAGCTTTTCTAGTACTAGCAGTAGTGAGATATTAAAGATTGCAGTGTGAGATAACCTACTAATCACATACAATAAATTATTGATAAATAGGATGCTGAGGATTTTTTTTTCCTGTAACAGGAGAAATTAAGAATAATCACCTATGGTTCTAATCTGTTAAAAGAGTTGTGATCAAGACCTCATGTTCCACATGACCAGTGATGTATGGTGTCCCTCAGAGGCTGATACCTACTGATGTAGGTTCAGCATTCCATCTGTTCAGCATTCCACCTTTGTTGATGACATGGACAGGGGACCACATGCACCCTCAGCAAATTTGCCAATGACACAAAGCTGTGTGGTGCAGTTGACATGCTGAAAAGAAAGCTCCCATGCTGGAGGGAAGGAAGCCATCCAGAGGGACCTGGACAGGCTTGAGAGGTGGGCCTGTACAAAACTGTCCTGTACCTGGGATGTAACAAACTCAGACATACCTACAGGATGGGCAGAGAATGGATTGTGAGTAATCCTGCAGAGTAAGAATTAGGCTTGATGGCTTATAAAAACTCAACAGGACCCACCAATATGTGCTTGCAGACCAGAAAGCCACTGGCATCCTGGTCTACACCAAAAGCAGTGTAGCCAGTCAAACAGGTGATCCTATTCTACGCTGCTCTTGTGAGACCCCACCTGGAGTGCTGCATCCTGTTTGTGGCCAGCAGCATAAGAAGAAGATGGAACTTGGAGCAGAGTAAACAGATTGGAGAACCTGTCCTATGCAGACAGACTGAGAAAACTGGGGCTGCTCAGCCTGGAGAAGAGAAGGCTCTGAAGAGACCTTGTAGCAACATTTCATCTGAAATTTCTACAGGGAATTGGACAGGGACTCTTTGTCATAAACTATAGTGATAGGACGAGGAGTACTGAAAGAGAGGAAATTTAGTTTAGATACTAGAAATAAATTCTTTACTGTGAATGTGGTGAGGCACTGGAACAGGTTGCCCAGGGAGGTTGTGAATGCCCCAATCCTCGAAGTGCTCAAGGCCAGGTTGGACAAGACCCTGAATAGCCTGGTCTAGAGGGAGGTGTCCCTCATGGCAGGGGGGATTGGGACTCAAGAACCTCCCAGGATCACTGAGTCCTTTTAAAGGTAATCCAGAGTAGCCTTGCAATTACATAGTGCAGCAGCATCAGCACTGCTGGGTGTATCCCATTAAGTCCCACTTTATATTTTGAGTTTGTTTGAATGTTCCCTAACCTGATCCTTCTTCACTGAGAAGGAGTAATCCTTGCTACAGACTTCCCTTCTGGCCTCAGGAGTCTTGAATTATTGATGGTCAGTCTTAGCAGTGAAGACAGAGGTGAAGTAGGCATTGAGTATGTCAGCCTTTTTTGTGTCCTACGCTGCCAGGTCCCCACTCTCACTCAGCAAAAGACCAACAGCCTCCCTTGTTTTAATCTTTTGCTGCTGATGTACCTGTAGAAAACTTTCTTATTGCCCTTCATTCTCCCGCCAGATTAAACTGACAGATATATATTTTGGACTTACAGCATTGCAAAAATTTTTATAAAGTTTACCTGTTAAAAAAGTAAATTTTCGTCCTCCTTTTGAAAGCAGGGATTAGAAATTATCCTGCCAGAAGTGGACAGGGAGAGTATGAGTGTCTTGACTCTCTGAGGGTACAGTCTTGGTAAACATCCCAAAATTTTAATTGTGTGAGAGATGATTTTTCTGTTAACAAATATATGAAAAGAATGGAGTTACATTTCTTAAGCTAATACTGAGAATTTAATACTCTTTTATTGCTGCTTTTACTTCAGTGACTTCAGCAAGAATTCTAAAATTTTGTGTTTGCATTTCAAAGCAATTCTTTTGCAATTGCTATGTTGTTTGGTGCAAATCTATCCTGCATAATGAAAAATCATGCAGAGGTAACTCACTTAGGTAGTTAAAAATATTCAGGCAGCTAAAAAACTCTACAGATAGGAAGCAAAAAATATCCACAGCTAAATGCACCATGCAAGCTACTATTTCTGCATGATAATGTGATGACTAAACACCCATCTGGAATTAGGTTGAGTATGTTTATTAAAGAGCTTATAAGCAAAGTACATGTAGAGAGCTGGTTGCTTCATCCTAGGTATTACTTTGCACCTAGGCAATAAATAGGTTTTTCTTGTCCAGTATCTCAAGTATCTAGACTTTTTCTTTCTAAACACAACAGCTTCTCATGCAACTCTGTTTTACCTTCTTGATTTGACCATTGCACATTCTTTTCTCATTCTGAACTCGAGTCACTTTGTTGTTGAAAAGAATTTTCTCCATATGCCACTGCTGAAAAATAACCCCAAAGCCCAAAGTGGTGTGTCCCTCTTCACATAGACTTCCCACTGTTAAATAAAATATATTTATCATTAAAACCTTTTGCAGCCTGGTGCTGCTCCAGCTATTGTCTTTTGTTGAGTCATTGCCCTTATCCTTCCTCAATCTGTGATGCTACTTGATGTCTAATTCAATGCACTGTTATCAATGGCTTGTTTTCCTGGGAAGTCTTGGTTTGTTCAGGAAGAATCTGTCCTAGGATTACTCACACTCAATACTTCAAGGAATTACTTATTCAGTGATTTGCATTAATGTCTGTATGATACCAGTCTGAAAGGGTGGAAAGCTTTTGAAGAGTGGAGTCAAAACCCAAATAATATGAACCGGAGAATACTTAAAAATCAATGCAATGACATTTGTTAAGGGCAAATAGAAAGCACTGGCTTTAAGGTAATCAAAAACATCAGCCTAACGCAGGAAATAACCACTTCTGTAAGACACCAAGAATGTAGGAATACGAGTCATCAGCGTCAGGTGTCACTGCGTGCATTGTGCAAATGTCACCAGGGCTGTATTAACAGAACTGTTTTATTTAATATGCCAGCTGGTTATTCTCTTCACAAGGTGTTTGCTTGCTCACTCGGCTGGTTTTATATCTTAGACTTCATAAAAGGCCCAGAAAAAAAATCTATGAACTGAGTACTGAAGCTTTGAGCTGTTGCAATGGCAACAGCAATGGTAAAGATGTATCCAGAGCACATAGCTCAGTGGTTTTTTGTCCCAAGGTCCCATACAAAATCCATTCTGACTTTTACAAGACCCATAAGCTTTTTAAGCTAAGATTTGTAAGGATTCTCAGGTCCCAGATCTGTCTGTGTTCTATGGCTCTGTACCCAGAGCAGATCAGGAGAGGACTGGTTATTCACAAGGCCTTCTCCAGAAGCTTGAAGCTTTGAAAAGGCCATGTGCACATATGCAATGTGGGGAGCCATGGCACACCCAAATGTGAGACTGGGGCTGCAGTGCACACTGCACCAACAGCTGCATTGTCTTTCCTCAAAGTATCTCCTGCATGGAGCCTCAATGAAATGACACACTTGGATGAAATAAAAGTATGTAGGGACAGCTATGTCACACCCAATGACTAGGGAAAAGAATATGGAAAAGTTATTGAAAAAGAGTTATAACCCAGCAATAAATTTCAGAGCATGTCACCCAGTAGGAGGAAAACTAGAAAAATAATGATATTGTATTAAGATCTCCAGCAAACACAAGCAAAGAAAAAGGAACTGAGGTTTAAAGATCTCACCTGTTGGATTTTAGAGTATCTGTTTCTGTCTGTAAATAAACTAATAGTGGTTTTATAGGAATTCCACACATTTATCATTGATTGGCTCTAGTAGAACTAAGGTATAATACTGAAAAAATTGTACCTACCCTGTAGATAAGAACTGGCTTTTTTCCCTCTTAGCTCTTCACTTTGTATTCTCCAGTGCAGAATTCACCAGGGAAATGAGTCAACAATTTTTATCCTTCAGTGGTTTCCTTGCATGAATCTGTAAGTTTCTTCACAAGTTTTTTCCAGAGTTTAAAACAGGCACCTTCCTTAAACTACTATATATAACCTACTCTTACCTTTAGAGATTCCAGATTTCTCAACAAGAGTACTTACTACAGAGTGAAAAGGCATTCAAAATAAAAAAGAATATAGTGAATTTACAGCCTCCCTCATAGAGCCAGAAACTTATTATGCAAACTCGAATAGTAAATTCAGTGGATATTAGCAAAGAAGTACTATATTTAAATACCAAAAAAAAGCTTATTGCTTAAAATATTTAAATATACATAAATAAGAAGGTGACAAAACATAAATTATTTTTTTTCTCACTGTCTCATTATCTGGAACTCTTTTGAAAACTGAATGCAGTTTTCTGGTTTGAACTCCCAAAGAGATTCAAGTGCAACTCTGTATCATTGAATACGCACTCTAATCCTAAATTTTAACTTTCTTTGCATCTGTAGGGATTACATTACAGCCATCCCACCAGTCTTTTGTTACACATTCTAACACGAGTCAGAGTTTTACAGCATGAATGTTTAATGTTCCTGATTAAACTAAACTCTGGTGCCACTACTGTAGCGCTGTGCTTGCCCACTATTGTTGCTCTTTAAGCATTCTTTCAGGATTTTTAGGTCTGGAGATTTTGAAGTTCTAGGATTTTCACTGTCAGCCATACTGTTAGCTGCCCTGGTCATAGTCTAATCACAAACACTGACATATTCCTGTAAATGAATCTATTTCTTTCACATTATCCAAAAGGTGAAATATTAAGTCCATTCCTGGTATAACCTTGGTGAGAGATGCACTGGTGCTGTAGTGCAGCTGTAGATACTTGCTACTTTCTTGCAATGCAGAAAGCCAGACAAACCAGGAGAAATGTGCCCAAACTCCTTTGCATTTTGAACTAAACCCAAGAAGCACTTGGTATCTTCTTCATATGGTAGCTCATTTAGCAATGAAGCACATGAAGACACTGGTATAGAGGCAGGGGCAGGGCATCCACCATTCAGCCCAGGGATGAGAGGGAATTGGACATTGTACCTACAATGACATTTTACCTTCCCATTTGAACTGCTCCACCTAGACTGACTAAAGAAAGAGGCTTCTTTGCCTCATACATTACTTTGTGGTATTCCAGGAGAATTTGTAGAATCATAGAATAGTTTGTGCGGGAAAGGACCTTTAAAGATGTAGTCTACCCTCCTGCAATGATCAGGGACACCTTTAGCTCAATCAAGTTGCTTAGAAACCTGAACAACTTCACTTTGAAAGTTTCCAGGGATGTTACCACTTCTCTGGGCCACCTGTTCCAGTGTTTTACCACCACCATTGTAAAATACTTCTTCCTTATATCTAATAATGTGGTAACTTATACTGTGATGCCTGAACCTCTGCTGAGAACATATCTGCTGTTGAAGAGCACAGAGAGGATGTTTTCTTGGTGTCATGCCAGCTAGATAGAATGCTGCACCAATCTTTCTGAAAGAGGAAAGAGATATTATCAAACCTTACATATTGAAATAAATGGTCAATAAAAATTCATTGAAATACTGTTTTTACTAACTATTTATGATGTAAGAGGCCTAGTGCTAAATCATAAATTAAAATAAAGCTTGTGCAGTGTTCCCATTTGTTATGGCAAATTTTGTGACAGATGGAAAAACATTTCATCAGAGATTGCATTAATGCAATGTGTATTTTTCCAATGGCACTTTGCTTGTACGCTTACTTGATGGATGGAAGACATTTATTTACAGATGATGCATAACTACCCAACTATCAACATATCTTACTGCCTGTAACATGTCAAAATACAATTATATTTTTTCATATGTATTTCCACCGCAGTACAAGCCGAATTTTCCCCAGGCCCCACAGACATAGTAAAAAGCCTATAATAAAAACACAACTCCTCATTTTACTTACAAATGCTAATTCTCCTAAAAGCCTCTCAGAAGTCTCTTTCAAAGCCTAAGGCTGGGATTTAGTTCTGATGTTACTGGAGTGGTCTGGGGAAAGATATGCTTCCATCCATATGGAGGGAGATTTCCTCTGCCCAGTAAATAACTCACAGGCACTTCCCAGTTTCCCAGGTCAATTTTGCACCTTGGGCAAAAAATCTCTGGTATTGTGGTGGTGAAAAAAAAGAAAGAGTGCCATTAGGAGCAAGAAGACGGTGCTTTCAATGCTTCCACCTATCACCTCTCATTACTGATATCCATATGGAATTAATCACTAAAATCAATGATCCTCATGACCTCTAAGTTCATAATCAGCCACTCAAACTGCACCTATTAAAAAAAGAAGGGGTTTTGCCTGCTAAGAACACAGTACAGCTTCACACAGTAATGCTGAGGAATGCCACACTATTGCTGCATCACTCCCATCTGGCCAATGTTCATTTCTGAGCAGCTCTGAAGGTTGCTGTAGAAAAAAAATTACTGTATTGGCTTAATGTAATATAAATTCACAGTCAATGTGATTCTTGCCTTGACCCAGTAATTGGTGCACTGCATTTAAGGAAAAAAAAGGACTTGGCAGGAAATAGAAAAGTATTCTCCTAATCAATTAAGTTGTGTGTTCATCAAAAACACGAGGGAACTTATCTGTATCCTTGGGGAGGGAATTCAAGTGTTGAATTTTGGGTGACATTTTTGCATGGCAAGCACAACAACTTGTAAATCCTGTAGTCTCTTATTTACACAAATAATTGCTGTTTAATTAATAATTTCCTGAGAACATTGATCATGCCCAGATGCAGATGTATGCCACCAATATTTTTAAACAGTTGGAAAACAAGAAGAAGCACTGCTCCTGACTGAAATATTTGAGATATTTCTGTCTGAGGTTTGAGTTATCACAGGTGTCAGCCTGAACTGACATGCTGAGCTGGCCAGTGTAGCCCCATCCACTCCCCTTTCCTGGACCTGCATTGTCTCACGGGAAAAGGAAAAGGAGAAGGAGAAGGAGAAGGAGGAGAAGGAGAAGGAGAAGGAGAAGGAGAAGGAGAAGGAGAAGGAGAAGGAGAAAGAAGGAGAAGGAGAAGGAGAAGGAGAAGGAGAAGGAGAAGGAGAAGGAAAGGAAAACTTTTCTGAGGAGGCACAGCAGCATCTGACTACGCAGAGAGGGTGGTGTGGGGCAGGTGGGAAGTGAGATTGGCTATGGATGCCTGTCTGTGAAACCAGCTTGACTCACACTGAGATGTGGTACATCTGTCCATGTGCACCCCTTCCTGCGTACACCCTCACCAGCTGTCATGGCAGATGACATGGGATACCAGATGATAACTAATTTTTCCAATTCAGATGACAAATCCCTCCTCCTCTTGACCAACAGAAAGTTGGATTTAAGTCAAAGAGGATGTCCTTTTGAAACTTTAATGACGTCTTCCCAAATTCTATGTGAATATAAGATTTCTCTAAGCTGTATCTGAAAAAAAAGGAAAAAAGCAAATTCACATGGCTAAAACGCCATATAAAATCATTGAAAAAAGAAACACATACACCCACAGCATCTCCTTACCTTTCTGCAAGTGTTCTCTAACGTCCAGGTTTCCATATTTGGTGCTGTTTTAATTATTCATCTGAAGCCTTGATGTTTCTTCTTTTCCACAAGGAAGCAAAGATTATAACTCCCAAAATGGGTTTCTAGCCATATAATTTGTCTTCATTAGATTTCTACCTTCTTTTTTCATATCAAGTATTTTTTCTGTTGCCCAAGTTTCAAGACTGTTCTCATCTACCGTTTCTCTTAGTCAACTCACAGTTAAGTTATATATACTTGCTGTTTTTAACAGTTCTTTGGTCTCATTTTCCTGGGGCTTGGTGAGAGTAAGTGTTCAGACAAATGGGTTAGAAGACATATTTCACTGTTCTCTGGCTGGGTTGTCTTCTGCTTTTAATCTTGAGGAGATGGGATGACCTACTGCAAACTAGTTGGGCTTCTGACACTACTGCCATTACCTAGTTATAAAGCCAGTCAGCACCATAAATGTTTTAGAAGAGTAACACAGAAAGCATGAGCAAACAAACAAGGTACACCAGCTCTGTTATACTTACTCTGGCTCCTGTCCACCAGCCATCCTCCCTTAAGCTGCTCTCCTCTGCCCTGCCAGCTTGACAGAGGCACCATTTACAAAACGCACACTCAGTAGTTGGCTCATGATACTCATCTATTGATTAGCTGGCTGCTGCCAGGAAAGTCTAATCAAACTTAATTGCAAAGAGGATGTCAGAGAGGGCATTAATTTTGAGGTCTCTCTTCTGCCCTTCTACTGATTTTATCAAAATATGTAAGAAATTATTTATTAATTGTGGTGGGGTGGGGGGTACAGGCAGGAATGAGCCCTCTAACATTGCTGCAGTAGTGGACTTGGGTAGATGTGCTACTGAAGTGAGCTGAGAGGGATTTCTTATGTTCTTAAATGTGAGACATCTGTTCCTGTCAAACGTGGTTGAAGTTGCCTGACAGCTCCAGAAGTTATGGGGACTGTGGGGGAACTAATGGGAAGAGAGACTGTTAAAGATTCATTTCCTTAGAAACCAGGCAAAAAATATTCCAACCCATTATCTCTTTATGAATTATTTCTGCAAAGATTGTCCTTTACATACTTTAAATAGCTGAGCTACACCAGTAGAAATCTAGCAGTGTACAAGCTTTTCATAAGCATTCTGATATAATATCTTGATTTGCTTGAAAAACAGAAGGTAAAAATGTACCAATACATGTTTCAATTATTTTTTTACCTGTTTAAATCTAAACAGTGCATTTTTCTGTGTAGCAAGCCAACTCTGCTTGCTGCGCAGGCAGAGCATTACTTGCAGCTGCTCTGCTCTCCCTTCAGGTCATCACATCTACACAAGAAAAGCAGGATTGAAAGGGGTCACCTCTGAGGCTTCATCCCCCAGCAGACCTTTCATACAGTGCTGTCACTTGTGGCCAGAAACTGTAAAAGTCCTCGCCGTGCATCAACTTTGTAAGGTATAGATTCTTCTCATGTGGCAATTCCAGAGCATTTATTACTTTACTTCTTAAAGGAATATTACTGCTGCAAGAAGACCATAGGAATTGTCTTTTAACCAGAAATCATGTGCAGCCTCCCTCTGCAGCTTGTGGTATGTGTGTGGAGATATGCTGTACATTTAATTAAACCTCAGGATTCCTTTGTTTTTCCTTTGTTTATCTGACAGGATATGAACAAGCTTTGTGGTTTATACCAGTCTGGTAGTTTCATTCCAGATGCTTGTGAGACTTAGCTAAGGTCAGTCAAGGAATCTATCAAATACATCAAGGTTAACACTGATAAATCCAGACACTTAATAATTTTATACAATTAGCTTTAGTAGAATTTCTTCTTTTTATCTTATGACTTTAGGATTTCATATGAAATACAGTAGGGGAAATATAAGCAAGCCAGTACTCTATGAACCTAGTTCTTGGTCTCTATCCTCTTGCTACTTATAAAAATTTCTAAATGTCCAATATTAAAATAATGCTCGGAGTCTGGGTGATTCTGCAAACTAAAATCTGGGAGACAGGCAATACTAATTTTGAAAGAGAAAACAGATGTATAAAGATTTAGTCGTGAAAGTGAGACACTGTGGAAACCTGATAAAAAACAGCACTGAAAAGTGATTAGTCTCTGCTGAGAATTTTTAATGATCATCCTTATATTTTTTCAGTCTAAAAGCATTATTGGCTTTATTTCATCTTTGAAATGTGTTTCAGAAACATTCATAGTTTGTGTAATATCAAGCCCTCAGAGCAGAAGAAGTATAGCCAGTAGCTCAAATCAGTAATTAATGCTGGTTGCTGCCCTTATGGGCTGAGTAGCTCAGATTCTGATATGCTATCCTATGACTTTTCACTACATGCAAATACTAGTTCAATAACAGCAGTGATTTATCCTTACTTATATGGCCATTGAAGCTTCTCCTATCCAAGAATATTCATGTTAACAAAGTCCAAATTTATTTAATACAAACCATTACAATAGAAATGAAGACATTTCAGAGGTGAGAACAACTAGGGACTTCTGCTCTTCTGTATCTGTAGATTAAGATTAGATCTCTGTTTTAGAAGACATACTGTATCTTAAATTGAATGTAAAACCTGAGGGAAAATATTAGTGGATGGGGTTCTTCTGCATGAGCTTTTTACCTGGGCAGACTAGTAGTCTCCAATAATATTTCTGGATTGATGTGAAGTTCTCTTATAATTTAAACAAACTACTTATTGTGAGTGCATATGGATTAATAGAAAATACTGAGTTTGAAGGGACCTAAAAGGATCATCAAGTGCAACTCCTGTTTTGGTCCAGCAAGATATAAATGTGTGCAGTAGGCAATTTGCCTGAGGTACTGGTGTTCAAATAACTGTATGAGGTTTTCCTCTTTGTTATATTTGTGTTTAAATGTACTGCCTGTCACTGCAAAATTAACACAAAATTATAAATTTTAAATTTAATTATCCCAGACCAATCTGGTTATTGAACTTGTTTAACAATCATAAAAAGAATTTGAAGCATTAAGAATTAAATACATAGCATGATTATTAAATCTTTATGATTTCTGCCTGAAGTTTAAGCTGGTCTTAAAGCAGAATAAAGAGCATTTATATATTCAGTTAATATAGGTCTTTAAAATTGTGTAATAATTACCTTAAATACACTTTTATTTATTAGTTAAAGAAAATAATTAATATTAAAATGCAGAAATGTATTTCCTAATTTAAAGAAAAAATAGAACCATAAGAAATTAAAATAAAAATGTGTAGCATAAATCAATGAGTCACCCCTATCCTAAATAGGCCACCATTGCTAATTATTTAAAGATCAAACCCATTGAAATTATATTATATAAAAATTAACTTGTGGTTAATTATGAAATAATTATTACTATTTTTGGACATTGATTATTTTGTAAGTCAGCTTTGTAATGGCTGTGGTTACTACTCCTCAGATCAAAAATTTACAGAAGTATCTCATATGCAAGAGAAGTTATTTAGCAGCATCTGTAATGCACAGAAATGCTTTCTTAAATTTCTCATTTTATTATGATTTTTTGAAAGAGTGCTGTTCAAAAATAAAAGTTAGTTTTCTGGCACATATATTTTGATTTGATCCCTTTTCTGCAATTGTTTCTTCTTCTAGTTGTTAGGAGAGCCAAAATATTTTGGATCTGCAGAACTTGAGCTAGACATTGTAATGAGAATATTTATGTTGAGAAATCCAACATGCTGTTCTTTCTTTCTTTCTTCCTTCCTTTCTTCCTTCCTTTCTTCCTTCCTTTCTTCCTTCCTTTCTTCCTTCCTTTCTTTCTTTCTTTCTTTCTTTCTTTCTTTCTTTCTTTCTTTCTTCCTTTCTTTCTTCCTTTCTTCCTTCCTTTCTTTCTTTCTTTCTTTCCCTCATTGTAGGTAATTTCTGAAGTATAGGACCATTTTTTAATGTCTTACAGCTCATGGGTAGAACAGCCAAAACACACAGGGTAGAAAATTTCTAATATACTTAAAAAAAATAAAATTCATGCATTTGAATGAAGTCATGATATTGTTGAATTCAAACAAATTTGACAAGATCTAGCAGTGGCTGGGTATGCACTACTGCACCTTTATTACACAACTGGTCCTCATTTGTTGTCAAATTCCTTGGAATCCTTCAGTGTCATTGCATGTTTTAATGCACAACACAATGCATAAATGTAGGGCATGTGTAAATTGTCCTTTTTTCATGTTCTTCCACCGTGGCACCAAATCTTGGAATCATTCCTAATGAAATTAGGGAAAAATCCCTATGGCTGAGGACTGCAGAGAATGCAGCATTATAGGAGAAAAGTCTTGCTTTTGGAGACATGGGGCTGCTCTGGTGGATCCCAGAAGGCTGTCCTGGCTCTGGCAGATACAGCTGTTGGTGGAGAGGGGAGGAGATGTTTCAGGGCTGAGCTCCAACAGATCCTCTCTCCTCCAGAGCTGCTGGCTCTCATGCCAGACCCCAGCCAACCCCCCTGGCAGGGGTACTTGGCTCTGTGTGGAGGTCAGCTCGCCTGGATGGACCAAGGGTGCAAAGCTGCTTGAGATGCTGGGTGTGGGGTCTCTTTCTCACCACCTTCAGGGCAATGGATAAGGGTCCTGCCAACATGAATCTTCCTTGATTGCATGTATGAATGGTGTCCCCTGGATTACACTGTAATACTCTCTAAAGTGTAAGGCAACAACTAATTGCTTAATGGCCAGGAGAATGCAGAGTACCCAAACACTGTATGTGAGCTGATACCTTTTCCAAATGATCACCCAGGAAGAAGAGGATGGGAAATAAAATATATTTTTCTCCCAAGGAGAGAGGAAATATGATTTCAGGGTAAAAAAAATAGCAACACATATATAGTTAATAAGAACAACAAAGTTAACATAAAGAGTGATAAAATAAATGTAACCCTTTGATCTTTTAACAGACCAACATTTTTATTCAGTAAAATTTGAATATTTAAAAGATAATATTTCCTAATTAGCACTTTAGCCCTTGGTATGAATATATAACTTTTTCATGCTGGGAAATATAATCCAGTGAGATTCACGTGGCTGATAGTACTCTCTGTGTTCCCAAGTGCCTTCAACTACGTGTGACATTGGGGGGCAGTTTCTGCAGTCTGACTCCACCTGGAAACCAGGTGTAGCAGATGCCAGAGAAAACTCTCTATGTGTTTTATAATTGGGTATTTTGCCTCAGCAGAGAAATAACGAAGAAGATATAAAGCAAAGGTTGGCATTCACAAATCCTATCGATGATAACAGCAGAACAGCCATGCCTGTGCTAAAAAGGGAGTATGCCACATCTCCCCACTCAGCCTGAGGGAGGTGTCCTGGCAGAAATGGTCTGCTGAGACAGAAGACCCAGGGGCACTGAGGAAGATGTTTAATACATTTGTCATTTCTTCCCCTAGACAAAGGAACTGCTGCTCCATGGTGGTTATGAAAACATATGAAAAATGGCAGCATATATTACTGAGTGTAGATTTTCTATGCCACCATTTCCTATAACAAGTAAATGTAATTTTCACATCAATTTATCACTGGAGAGAAAGTCAGTGTTCTTAACTGCAAAATGCTTTGGAAAGCAGTGTTGTATGGGATCCATTAATGCAGGCTGTATTTGAGCTAGATTCTCAGCCTACTTCTGTGACCCTGGGTGGGAGATCTTTCCAGGAGATGCTCTCCAAGCCATCCACAGCCTTACTCTTCACTGGATTCAAGGGGAACTCAGCCTGCCAGCTCAGACCGGATGCTGAACTTTTAGGCAGTTAAAGGGAAGAAAGATAGTCCCACAGATAGTAGGTGGAATAAAAATGCCTGTGACAGAGATACCAAAGTTTTACAAGGAGACAGAAGCAAGCAAAGTGGGCTTGTGTAGGCAAGCGTATAGTTTATTCCAGATGGTGTTTTGCTTCAGTAAAAGCTGCAAAGTCTCTTAAAGATACTTCTGTGCCCCTCAATGTAGCATTTGAACAATTTGCAATTTATGTATTCATAAAATGTATAAAAGACATTGCTCATACAAAAATATCATGAAGCACTGGTCTTGGCAGGACAGGAGGAGAATTGGTGTAGCTGCACTTATGGTGAGAGGGCTTGGGAACACTCAGGAAGTGGTGCTGAGTGCTGCAGCTGGGAGTCCCTAAAGGAAGAAGTTAATGTGCTCACTGGCCACAAATGCAGCTGCTTCTGGGATCAGCTGACATTCAGGAAAAATCTCCAATGAACATAAAAGATATTCTGAAAAAAATTCCCAGTATTTTGTATTTCCACAGATTTCTGTGGAAATTACTCTGTCAATGCCTACAATCTTTCCTGTCTCAAAAGTGTGTGCATTTGTAGCAAGTGCCTGTGAAGTTTTCAGGGTTTTTTTTTTGTCTTTCTCTTTTTTAAAAAAATACATACTAGAACTGTAAACAAAGCATTTAAGAAGGCAAATAACAGAATATTCATACAGATACTCACATTCTCACTCCAAAAAGCATTTGACCATCTAACAGGTGATGTGCCTTTCATTTTGTTCCCAGAAAATCTGATATCTTGAAAACCATGATATCTTGTTCAGTTCTAATCCTGTGTTTCAAATGTGGCAAAAGACTGTGAAAAATACCAAATTATATCCTTCTCTCCCTCTTATTCTTTTAAACAATCCTTCATTTATCCAAGATTTCCAACTCCTTGCATGTAAAGGTAGCATATGGAAGAGAAGTCCAGCACAGACATGGCAATCCTTCTGTCTTTTCTATCCAAATTAAAGAAGACTAAAACAGAAGTCTTTTGTCCTAACTGAAAAACCTAGGCCAAGCATCATTAAAATTTATTAATTACATAATTAAGAATCCACATTTGCAGCCAAAAAGAAAAGTGATTGTAGAGTCTCATCTGAGATTTTCTGTTAATAAAGTTAAAGAACCTGATCACAAAAATATTGTACTTCTAAATAGAAATTTTATATACAAATAAAAAAGTAAACTAAAAATTAGATATGTTTTAAACTGAAACCCAAAAATAGTAAGGACTGAGGCTGATCAATCATGATCTCTGCACACAGCATGCAGGAAAATCAGCTACATTGGAGAGATACAATTTTGGACTTCATGCCCTCAGCAGCCTTAGCTTTGACAATAAATTGTCAGGCTGTGATATAAAATTATTATTTTTGCAGAAATCAGAGGTGCTCATTGACCTGTGTGTTATGAGTCACTTCACTTTTACATAATTTTTTTCTGCTCTTTCTTTGTCTGTCTTCTCCTATACTCCAGACTGTGGTAAGCACATTTTTTTTTATTTTTAGGATTTTTTTATAGAAGTGCACAGAAAGAAATGGAAGGGAAAATCATTTCTATTTTTACTCTTTGTTTTTCTGATGTAAAATGTGTTTAGAAAATTGTTTACCTGCAGTGAGTGCTTGATTGGATTCTAGTGAGGATTGTTTGGGCCTGATGGCCAATCCAATCCATCTGTGTCTAGACTCTTGAGAGAGGGTCACGAGTTAGGGTTTAGAGATAGAGTAGGAGAAAGTAATATGTAGTTTTTAGTATCCTCCTTTTATATAATATATTAATATATTTTACCATAATTATAATAAAAAAATAATTCAACCTTCTAAATTAAGTCAAACATCATCATTTCTTCCCACTAAGTTCACCTACATCTACAACACCAGACTAACCTTGGATTAGACTTTATCTTGATCACGGGTGCTGACATTAGTGCAATGAAGAATATAAATAGTAAAACAATGTGGTTTTTACACAAAATTGCATGGTTTCAGACCAACATGATCCACATGTGCTTCATGCTGTTTATTTTTAA
Organism: Chloebia gouldiae; assembly: GCA_003676055.1. NCBI lineage: Eukaryota > Metazoa > Chordata > Aves > Passeriformes > Passeridae > Chloebia > Chloebia gouldiae. The sequence continues at coordinate 29,507,067 of QUSF01000006.1, read as the reverse complement.
AAACATGAATAAAACTTTAGTCATCTTGTTATCACAGTTTGTCTTTTAAAAGAATCAACAGTGAAGTTTCTTTCTGTTGTTTCTGGCAAATATGGAGCAAGTGTGACTTGGCTCCCTTAGCCACGAAAGCATAGCATGAAGAAAACACTCCACGATGCAACATTCCTAATGAGTTACGTGTGTCTTTGTCTCACTCTGCCAGCACTGGGCTATGTCCTTTTTCTGGTTCATCCAAAAGAAAACAAAACACATCTTTAAAGGTCCATGATGCTGTAGTATGGTTTTATTTGTCGTAGGAAGTGTTTATCAAGTACCACTGTGAAGAGATACTGTTCTCTTTAAAGACAAAAGAGCAGAGATGACTCTGCTCTATGACTAATAACAGAGCTCTAAGGAGATACTTCAAACTCAATTTATAAAAGCCTTGCAGCTCAAAAGGTGACATGAAAGTTGAAAAGGATAAAAGAACTGGCATTTTAAAATGAAATAAGAAAAAATGCCTTTGATAAAAATGACAGAATAGCAGCAATTTCTGAAACACAGTAATTCAAGCCAAGTGAAGATATTGTAATGGTTATGGATAATAACAGGTAGGTTTCAACCACAGAGTCAGTCAGGTGCATATTAAATTGATCAAAATAAACCTCTAATAGTCACCTCTGTATGTGACAACTAGAAAGTAAATAGAATTAAAATAAAGATGGAGATTCAAATAAGCTTTTTAAAAAAGAGAAGGCAGAAGAGTATTAATAATGAAGTAAAATAACAGAATCTAAATAAACTGAGAATAAGGGTTATGTGGGCTCTCATTTTACATATTGCCCTCCTTTGTAAGCAAGAAAAAAAGTGGAAATAATGCAGTAATAAGATTTGCTAGACTTATCTCACAGGCAAGTTGCAAAGATTAATTAAGCAGTATTCCTATGGTAGTTGAGGATTGAAAACACTATGTAAGCATAAATTATAGCCCACTAAACAAGTGGCTGAAATCAAGGCTTTATATCCAGGAAGAAAACTAGCATGACACTTCAGAAAGGGAAAAAATGATGTTTAAGACAAGAGAAAAACTAGATAAAAGGCAAAGAAGATGTCAAGGAATACAAAAAAAAAATCCTTTCACTAGAAAATGAAGACAAAATTCTCTCACCTCGAAGATATAATGGAGGAAAAAAATAAGTGATACTAATGTCACAGTCTGCTTACTGCTGAGATTTACTCACTGAACCGAGGTGTCCCAGTCAGGGTCCTAAGCTGGCATCCAGACAGCTGAGCTGGCAGCTTTAGTTTATCAGTTAGCCACTGAAACCATCCTGCTGAAATAAACACCTGATCTATCTAACTGTGAGGAGGCAGGAGTGTGTGCAGCTTCCAGAGGGAGGGCCAATCTGCCAGGGTCCATTTAAAATTTCAGGTGAAGATTCATGTTGGAGGTAGGGGGCTGCTTTCATTTGTCCTTTCCTTATTTAGCTTGTCAATTAAGTGTCTGTATGTTAAAGGCTCCGAGTCTGACTCCTGGAATTAAATTACACAGTTACTCTCCCTTTAAATGATTACATTAACAAGTTGTGTAGGTGCTGTGTGTAAACAAGGTCACAGTTTTCCTCAACATTGGTGGCCTCTTTCAGAAGCACTTATCAGACCTTGAATTTAGGGCTGGGTGATAGGTGAATTTTTCTACCTGCAAGCATCTGTGTTGGCAGAGACAACATCAGAGACAACATCAACATCAGAGACACGCCTTGGGGATGCCCATGTTGAAGTCCATGAGTGACGTTGACTGGGAATCCCTGGTTCCTAACAGACTTGGAACTGTCTTTTCTGGATCTCCATAGAGTCCTGAAGACATATGACCTCTGAAGACATATGTTATCAGGCTTTACTAAACAAAAGTAACTGAAATATCTTACTTTCCTTCTAATATAAGGTATAAAAATTTTTGACAATTTTAACATGAGCATTTAATTCTTTTCAAAAGACTTACTGCCTCCTGAATGTATTGTGTAAGTGGGGGGGGGGGGGTTTGCCTCTGTATAAAAGTAAAGATGAGAAAAAAATTCTTGAATTGTATTAAAGCATTTTGTTCTAGTCATTGTGGTTTGCAGCAAAACAATGCAGAAAGGAAAATATAAGAGCTAGGAAAGTATAGTATCTGCTTTTATATTAGTTTAAAAGAGAAAGCAAAGAAAGAAGTTCACTGAATAAGAATAATAATCTGAAATGATTTACTGAAGTATGCATCACTGCAGGAGGGACATCTTGGTGTAGAAATGGAAAACCTGTATTAACTCAGACTTGTCAGTGGGGTGATGTGGAGAATAACTGTGCAAGCTGGCACAGCAACCTCTGCAAATTTCCAGACCAAAGCACAGAGGAAATATGAGGAACACTGCACTTATACACCAAGCAAACTAGAGCACAAATGATTGAGCCATCATGGGTTTGCTCATTTCTAAATACTTACTGCTTCTCTTAAATTGATTAGTCTTGGTATGGACTCACATCAGCAGGGCTTTATTAAAGCTCTGTGTACATTAGTTAAATCTTCACAGAGACCAGAACTGCTTCTTTTTGACTGTTTCTGCATCATGTTCCCATAAAAAGAATGCATGAGAATGTTAATGTGACAGCCCTTCAAGGCGAAGTCTATTTCATCAGTCAAGAGGAAATCTTTGTGGAATACAACTGGAAGAGATGAATGCATTTTAATTTTACGAGACTTTCATTATGAAAGGAATTTAAATAATTTAATTTGAAAGCTTGTTCTCAAGTGATTTTTAAAATAGATTTAAGTTTGGGGCTTTTTCCTTTTTATCACTGAATGTGGCCTAAAAGAAACCTGAAAATAATTTCCCCGTACAGACGTCTTTCTCTTCTTCCCACGTGGCAGATTTTATTATTTTCCTCCTGTTTTTTCAATGAAGTCAAAGTTATTATGATGACTTTTATTTAAACTCAATATCTCAAACCTCTGTGCACACACCTTATGTGCGCCAAAACACTTTTGCTAGTTGGTTGCTATGACTTCTACATGAGAATCACAAAACCTGTGCCGTTTACACTGTTTCCATAAATTCAGCATCCACTATTTGTATTGCTTTAGACCAAAGCACATGAAGAAGAGAGGGGCTTGTCTCCCTTATAGCCTTCTAGAAATACATTTCTCTGGTTTAATGTGATGGCAACAGCAGGATTTCTGAGTGTGTTACACGAGTAACACATGTGCAGTGAATAACAGATAATGTTGTGTTACCATGCTGTTCTTGTTACTTGAGCTCTGGGTTCAGTCAGAATACCAATAGTCTTTACTAGTGAATGCTGGAAAAATTAAGATTATTCATACCAATTTAGTCTGTTACAGCTTTGTGTATCACTGTCTGAAATTCTGGTTCAATACTGCACCATGTTCAGCAGCAATACTCATCTTTTCCCTTACTTTTACTTATAGTCTTTATTCTCCTCTCCTCTCCTCTCCTCTCCTCTCCTCTCCTCTCCTCTCCTCTCCTCTCCTCTCCTCTCCTCTCCTCTCCTCTCCTCTCCTCTCCTCTCCTCTCCTCTCCTCTCCTCTCCTCTCCTCTCCTCTCCTCTCCTCTCCTCTCCTCTCCTCTCCTCTCCTCTCCTCTCCTCTCCTCTCCTCTCCTCTCCTCTCCTCTCCTCTCCTCTCCTCTCCTCTCCTCTCCTCTCCTCTCCTCTCCTCCTTTCATTACAGGTTTTATATTTCCCTTTAGCTATGTGCTTTCAGCTTCTCCATGGTGTCACTCAAAATATGAACCCTTGCCAGTACAGATGGAGAAACAGAGAAGTGGAGTACCGGAATAAGATAATGGATTTTACGTGGGACTTTCTTATGCCTGAATTGCCACCAAAACTTTTCTTTTAGACAAATTCCTAGACTCAGTTTTTGAGGTGATCCTGATCTACTGAGAGATGGAGATTTTTTTTTTTTGGTGTAAAGAGAGGTCAAAGTAATATTCTTGATTATTATGGGATCGAGTTCCTTAAACTTTCTTCATTATTGTTACTCAAGTCTCTGTTTTTCCAAATAAAGTGTCTAGCAGTCTTAAACTGGAGGTGAGTGTTCAATCCCATTTTTTTACTGTGATGCTATAGAATCCTCATTTCCTGAGACTGCACCTCTTCTGTTAAATTCCAGTCAAGAAAATATTGAAAGATGTGACAGTCCATCAGAGAAGGGAGGTTCTTCACTCACTGACTACTTGAAATGGACATCATATGACTTTCTCAGTGTACAGAGAATAGAGATTAAACTTTGGGTAATACAGAACTCTGAAAAGTAGAGGTATAAAGAATGAGTTGGGGTTAAAAAGTTTCTTGTAATTCTTGTATAGTTTCTTGTCATTCTTGTATAATCCCAACTTTTCTCAAGAAAGACGTTGTTTTAGAGGTGAAGACAGATGAGACAGCTCTTCAGATTTTTTAATACATTCAGTACATATCACACTGCGAGATCCATGAGAGCCATGTAAAGAGTATTGGAGTTTATCAATAATTCTAACACACTTCAGACCTGAGGACCCAGGAACGTGGAACTGCACTTTTGCATAACATTCAGTAAGAGCTGCATTTGTAATTTGAAATTTGCTTCATTACATCTTACTTCAATTTAATAATTTTATACATTTCTGTAGTGTGCCATAGAATGACAGGAAAATGTGATAATCCATCAAGTCTGTTCCAAGTCTCTCAATTACCTAATATTGCTGTTATTATTGAAATCTGCATAAATTCATCTTGCAGAATAAATCTGCAACATTCAATAAAGTCCTCAAAACTGCTTCTGGTCTATAAATGGTCTGAAATAAATTTGGCAATCTCTTTCCTTAAGTCAAGCTTTGAAAAATGCGCGTCATTAAAACAAATGGTTGCGAACTATTTATGTCCTGAAGGAGTTCTTTTTGAAACAATCACAGCTCTTAGGGCAATGTATTATACTCAGATCCAGGACCATGGATTTTGGTTTTAGAATGTTTTAAACTTAATCCCTCCCATTAGGTTTCCAGTGAAAATATTCTGTGCCAGAAGAGAAATTATGCTGTGCTAATGGCTCAGAGGTACACAGGGGCACACAGAATGATGGCTACAGCTGATCAGGTATGGCACCAAAACTCCTCAAGCCAAGACTTTTACCAGAGGACCTTATGGCTTGCAAAGGGCAAGAAAGAAGTCAGTATGTCATGCAGCTTTGCTAGGTTCCTATAAATGTTTGTTTAGATCCTTAGAAGTAGTTTTGTTTTAAGGAAGAGGCTAGTTGTCCACTTATTTATGCTATTTGATTTTGCTCCTCAGCCTGCGTTCTTTTCCTTTCTTTATTCTTGAATGGACTTTTTCTTTAGCAAAAAAACAAAAACAAAACCAAAACCAAAAACCCAAACAAACCAAACCAAACAAACAAACAAACAAAAAAAAAACCAGACAGGAAAAAAAGAAAAATAATTAGGCAGTAACTAATTATTAAGTGTTGCTCAATCTCTCAAAATACATCTAATAACTTTTTTATCCCTTATATCTCTGTTCTTTTCCTTTCCTATTTACGAGTTGCCCTCCAATTATAGCAACCCATAAATTATTTTTGGGTCTCATAGGACATGGTCAATTTGTAAAGTTTCTCCCTTGTGTAAATATTTGCTCTATTTCTTGACTTGGTCTCTAATATCTATTACTAGAGAAGCAGGTGTAAGACAATGAAGGTAATTCATTGTAAAAGACAATGAAGGTAATTTTGACAGAAAACCCGTGAAAACTTAGCCAGTTAAGTGAGAATTTGTAAAACTTGAAAAAATGGAATTGCACAAAGATGAACAGGTTCTGGCAATCTTTTTTTGTACAACTCCTACATTTGTGATTTTAGGTGGCTTTATGCTCTCTTTGCTTGGCAATTAGAATCACAGTAGGAGAAAATACTACTTAATATCTTAGCTCTTTCCAGCACAGCTCCTAACACCCAGCTGTGACATTCAAGGATATCACTGTTCACTGTAGACATAAAGAATCATGAAGAATGGAAGAAAACTTCACTACCTCTTGTATCATATTCCATTTTATTCTGGATTCTTTCCATTCACTTTTCTTCCTTATGTCTATGTCTCTTCTTGCACCTATGCACAGGATTCCCAGAAACAGAAAAAAAAAAAAAAAGAAGACAAAGAAGAAAAAAATTGTCTTCTGCCAATACTGCTGCAGAAACATGGTCTACAGGAGGGAAAGGAAAAAAAATAATGCTGGCAAAGGAATATATTGGTAGAGGAATCTTCCTGAACAGAACCAAACCTTTATTTTAGTTCAGACTAAAACAGTTTACCTGTAAAACTGTCAGCTCTCCAGCCTAGTTTTATGGAATTCAAAATCAAAAGGTTTAAAGGACAAATAGAGGACATTTTTTCTTTGTAGTCATTTCACCCTCACTGAAAAACTGATGATTCCTTTCTGTCTGAATAAACTGTGGTACTTGAAGATTTACAGAACTTCTGCTAAAAGCACTTTTCCAAATGCAAGCCAACATCAAGGCATCATGGTTTTGAATTAGCTACAGTAACAAAGAGTTTCTCAACATGACTCTGTTATGCTGTTTTCCAGATGGGATGGAGTTCTGTGAAATCTCTGTTCTTTTTGTGCCGCTAATCTTGCCTCATGACTCAGAAGCTGAAAGCCCTAAATAGTGTTGATAATCCTCTGCAGTCTCTTTTTCAGTCTTAGCAATGCCTTTCCTCTAATGAAACATGTTATATGCTTTGCAGGAGAGATCCCATGATTATTTTTGATACTAAGCCTTCAGTCCATGCTTACTGGCATTGCAAGGCATTCCTCTGGTTTCCATCATATAAAAGGATTTCACATCCAGACTTGGCATACATCAGAGAAACTGTATATAATAAAAAGTATCATTTTCAAAATCTACAGAATAATAAAATATAATTTTCAGAATCCAAAGAATATTTTTCATGCAAACCTAGCTGGTTTCTCTGTGAAGGATGTAAGGAATTCACAGCTGGACCACAGACTCCTACCTTTAGGTGTCTACGCGGGACTGTGCAAATAGATAACTAAGCTGCCCCTATAGCTAGCAAAGAGCTTCCTTAACATAGAGGGTTACTGATGCCAAAAGACAAGCAGGATATCTGTAGGTAACTGGCAGATGGGACACTGGCAGGATTTAGGAAGACACAGCCTCAGAGGCAGCAATTAAAGGCTGGGCAGCATATCTGCACTGACTGAACTGATCTCAGTGAGACCACAGGAACATGTCTGATATACAGGCACCTACCTTACCTAAGTTAACTTATTCCTAAAGTGATTCCCACCCCAATTCTCCTTTAGCTCTGTTCAACCATTTTATTGCCATTTCAGAAGGTGTCTAGCTGCTGCTGAAGCAAGGCATGGATCCTGCTGGTGCTCTGTCAGCCAGCTCTTTGCAGGTGTCTCAGGTGCCCTGAATGTATTTCAGACATCAGTGAATGACAAGGAAGGCAAGCCCATCCTGTGTGTCCCTGGCAGAGCTTGTGTGCTGTGTGGGTCCATTGGCATTGCTCTAACATCTGCAGAAAATAAAAAGCTGTATGTTGCTCTATTTAGGCTCATGCAGAGATTAATTAAGCAAACCCCCAGCTTTGTGTGTGTTAGTTAAAAATTAAACTTGCAATTATGTACATATAGCATTATGTATTATAGTACAAAACAGCTCTTCTCATTAATATACTGAAAGGAAATTATCTTCTGTGTTTTTTCTATGTGACTGTGATCTTTAGATCCCAGTGAAGAAGGCAGAACTTCCTATGCTCCTATTGAAGTGTGTCAGAAATAGCTGTTCTCTATATTTTAATAAAAGCCATGAAAATTGTGCAAATGCACACACACTTGCATGTGCATACACACAAACACATAAGTGCCATCCAGCTGGGGATGGATTGAACTTCATTTTATTTCCCTAATTTAATGAAGTTTTAATTTGTATCTTCTCTTTTTTGACTCAAGTTTTGTAGAAGTGCAACTGTGTAAACAACAACCGGTGACAGAAGGAGCTTTAATGACACATGGCACATGTTGAAAAGTAGCACACGTTTTTAAAAACATGAGTTAGAGCAGGGAATTTCTTTTCTCTTAATTTTCACTGCAGCAATACTAAAGGAAAAATCAGTTCTTTTCTAGAAACTCACAGTAAGAATAATTTTCTTCTTTACCCTTTTTTTTATTATTATTAGAGATTAAGGCAACAAAAACATTAACTTTCTGCACTAGCTGAAGAGATGCTCATAAAAAAGTCTAAGTATCTATTGACCCTACAGTCTCAATTGCAAATACCCTGTACATAATAGAATTGCACTATAAACCTATTTTTGTTATGAAAACTCTCTTACTGGATGCATAAATTATTTATATTAGCAGTTACAGTTTAGGATAATGAAGGGTCATATCTTCAGTAATGCTAAAGGTGGACTAAGTGGAAACATTTATTTGGTTCCATAAAACACACATTCGAATGATGTCTGTGAGGTTACGTTATCCATAGCGCTCTTTATTAAAGTTATGGAATAAGTTCAGCCCTATGAACTTGAACTGGATGAAGTCTCATAAATAGGAGAGACCTTGTGTAAGGTCTGGAGGGAACCTAAGGAAGAAAAGTATCATACAAGAAAACTTGGTATCCCTTTCCATTGGAGGGACATTTGGGTAAGGTAGCAGTTTTAGAGCTTGGAGTTGTGTAGCCGTCTGTCTTTACTCTTACAAAGACAGGTTTCTAAAAGGAATGACTGAATTTCTGTCTGGAGGTGACCCACAGATGCCTTGCTTTGGTGCAGACATTGTCATTGCAAGGCATGCTGACTTCAAGGGTGTCAGAGCAACACGATATTTAAGGAACAGCAACAAACCCAGAAGGACTGGTTATAAAATCCATATTTAGGCTGAATGTCTGTGGCACCTTTTAGTGAGCCCCTGAGACCTCGTGTCCTCTTTATTGTCCCTGAAGGGATGCCAGCTGGTGTGTGGACTCTAAAAAGCCATTACTGTTTTGTTCTAGCTAGCTTCCAGCTGAATGAACTATAGGGTTTAGGCAGGGTTTTGCTACCTGGTCCTTATGGATCAGAGCAGTGATCTCCCAGCTGTCCCTGGGGCTTTTGCTCTTTTGCAAGAATAAGCAACAAGTTAAACTTTCCCAAACTATCAGCATGGCATGATTCACAAGCAGATGGGCTCTGTTCTGTAAGGTACCAGATGCCACCGTGGAGCAATGAGCATGTCTTTGTGCAAAGAAGAATCACTGATAATGTCCTATACTTTCTGGGAAGATTCATATTTTTAGAATTTCATAAGCACACCCACATTCACTGGGGGGTGTTTGAGTTACAATTTTATAAGAAACGCCTGTTTCTACTAATTCCTTTAGAAGTAAACAAGTTACTGCTCTCCTGCTTTTAGAAAATGTGGGAAACATGCACAAAATAGAGTTAATTTGCTATATGGGTTATATTGATTCTGCACCATTAACAGACCAGCTTAATTTGGTGAGGGATAAATAGTGTAATTAATTAATGATTGTTTCTGTCCATAAAACTAAACAATTGGTTTCAAACCACTTGAGACTGCAGTGTTTTTGAAGGATCTATGCAGTATTTATGTGTCAGGATGCTGTTTAAACTCCCTATAGTTCAGGACTGCCTAAATCCAAGTCCTGAAATACAGCCATATCTCCATTTTTTTGAAAATGTTTCCAAGGTGCTTAACCTCAATCTCTCTTGGATAGTGAGAGGTGTCTTGTTTTAACACCTCACGTTTACAGAAACATAAAAGCCAGTCAAAAAAAGGCCCAGACACTGAGACCTCTAGTCCCAGTAGGATCATTCCTGTAAATGGGGAAGACTACAGGTGCAGGCTCCCCCTTTCATTTGTTTTCTTTCTAGCTTCACTCATTTGTTTCTATGTAGAAGTCTGGCTTCATCAAAGCCAGAGTGGCCCCATGTCCTGTGCTGAGAAGGTGACCATTTCAGGTATTTTCCTGCAATTCTGCCCTAGGCATGAGAAACAGTTCTCTGGCAACATTTCATTAAAAATGCTGTATTTCTACAAAAAAAAAAAAAGTTCTGGTTTATATGAACCAGACTTTTCCAGAAAAAAAAAAAAAAACAAAAAAACAAAACCAAAACAAACAGTTTTCTAAAAGATCTTAATCTCACTCTTATAGCAATATTGTACAAATTTTTAAGCTGGAGGCCAAATGCCTGCCACAGTAGGGTTTATAGCTCAGGATATGCACTAGCTCCTTGTCCAGTGTAGTCCTGGAAATCAGATTTCCCACAGTTGTATTTAAGATTGCTCCTGCCTTGCAGACCTCACTCATTTTCAGCTCTTTGTTCCAAAATTTATTTTTTCTTAATTTCACTCTATTACTTAATTTGTAATCATTACCCCAGGTTCATAGCTAATGGTTAGAATGTCTATGCAATATCACACTGATAAGATTGACAGTATCAGGGCACATTACTCCTTTATGAATATCTTCCTCTAGCCTTTGTAAAAATTAATTTATGGCTGATTTGGGATGTCAGGCTCTGCTGCAAAGCCACACAGCTACATCATGTTCTGACTCCTAGATGGTTTGACTCATTAAAGCATTTAAAAACTTGGCATTAAACTGTACTGGATCTGTGAATTGCTCTGTTGTAGCAAAACAATCTTTCTGTCAATTCTGTTGGTTTTTAAATCAGGCTGCTCTGATCAGACCTTTCACATATAGAGGTACACAGCTGGTTCTGCTGCTTTCAAGTGCTTCCAGAAATATGCCCACTGGGCCTTCATGGGGCTGAAGGGAAAATGTTATCTCATGAAACATTTTTACCTTCTGAGGTAAGATATTTCAGCTGATAGTGATAGCTCTGTAGAAACAAGAGAGCTAAAGCATCCTACATAGATTTTTTTACCATATTCATATTTATTTAAGCTACAGCTTAAATGCTATGTCCTTTGAGAAAAAAAAATTCAAAAAGGAATGAAAACTGAGAAAATTATAACTTTTTCTTCCCTGTACAACATTTAAAAGGAAAGTGCTGTTCTCTGATGAGAGGAGCTCAACCAATACTTTAGTTACAGCAAATGTTCTTCCACTTTTAAGTCTGCACAGATGACAGATGATGCTGGATCTGCTCCCTGCTGCATTAATTGCAGGGTTATGGCTTGAGCACAGCAGCTTTATTTTCTACTGTTGTGGTCACAGCACAGGCTGAGGTTATTTTCCAAGGGAATAGAAATATGCATGAGCGTGTATATGTGCACTGGTATGATGTCCATAGTAGGGATATTAAGGCTGTCTCTTGTACTCCTTAATTGACTAAAATCTCCACTTTAGCTAATGTATTTCAGATACTTAGGACATAATCTTTTGCAGCACTTGGGACCAGGACCTTGTCAAGCAGCTAAATGCTGAATGGAAATTAAAAGAATATTAAATAAAAGGGGGCAAGAGGGAAGTAAAAAAATGCCCCTAACATCTCTTGAGTAATACGATCAGCTGCTGTTCATGCTGTGTCCTTATGAAATGTGTGCTGGTGGTTCCATGTATAGCAAGAGACAGGATTCAAGAGTTCAAGAAGAATTTGGACAATACCCTCAGGTACATGTTGTGACTCTTGGGAATAGCCCTGTTCAGGGCCAGGAATTGAACTTTGATGATCCTAGTGGGTCCCTTCCAACCCAGCATATTCTGTGATTCTGTGGTAAGTGGGGATTCACTTACACATAGTTTAAGTGATATCCCCTGAAGGAGGAGACTCTCATTGTCTCACTCCTACAGGATACATAGCTTGTTGTGCTGCAATTTGGTTGAATATGGAAGTGACAGGTAGACATCAATGAACTCACATGGCACTATTTTAGAGAAGCATGACAGTTTACAGACCACTTGCTTTCCACAGGAAGGTCTGTCTTCTTCATAAACCCAGAAACAGCCTTATCTTTCTCTGATATGAAAAGGTCCTATTACTGTATAAGCGATTCTCTTTCTCACAGGCCTTCCAGGGACAACTATTTTGTCATCTGATATTGCCAACTCTTCTGTTACCTTGGGATGTTTATGACTGGGAGAGGAAATTCAGACCTTGGAAGGGAACACACCTTGAGTCTGGAGTTTCCAGACTTTCTGGTATCCCAGGTTATACACAATAGTATATTTCTTCATGTTCTTGCAGGTCTCATTTTTGGTGTTTCAGGGCAGATTTAAAAGACTAAGGAGTTTCTTTTTCATGTGGATGACAGATGGGTAGCAGCAAACAGGTTGTAATAGAAGAAAGACATGACAAATGAGGCAGCTAACTTTGTTCTCTACAACTCTCCTTAACATCTAAGAAGCATAGTAATTCAGGGACTGCATGTAATGTAGTTCCTAATACATCAGTAGAGAAAGTACATAATAAAGCTATGGATCTCACTGGAAAGGGGTTATTCTACTTTACAGCAAGTTCTGAAAAAAATAAAAGGAATAAAGCTGACAGAGTCAAGATCTCTGTCCTTTTGTTTAATCTTCATTTGCCTATTCATTTGTTACCTCACTAATTGCTTATACAGTAATAGGACCATTTCAAACAAATTTAACAGAAGATGTAAGGTATCGAAACTGTGGCATTGCGTTAGGTTGGTGTGGGTAATGGAAAGAGTCCTTACAGGTTACACAGGCTGATACATCATTTTTCATTTACTTTGAAGGACCAGAGGTCAATTTGCTTTGCACCTACTGTGTGCAGCACTTGTATTCATTTAAACCCTTGAAAACATCTTTTGCCTTCTATTTCATCCCAGAGGCAGATGAGAAAAAGGATGCAATCTCATAGCAACCCTGGCTGCACCAATTTGCAGTTCGTGGATCAGCTTGTTTCCTGTGCATTAAAATTTAATTTTTCAGTTTGGAATGCACAAACACATTTAGAACACCACTGTATGTTCCAGGAGTATAAGCACAAGGAAAGCTGAACTGGATGAGATCAGATGTCTAGTTAGGACTATGAATGCTAGTCGTCTTTTTCCAGCAGTGACAAGTGGCAGATGCCTAAAAAAGAACACAGGAAAGGGGCAGGATACCATGGTACTGATACTGATACAATGGGAATTCATCTGAGCTCTCTTCCTTCTTCCATGGGCTAACAGCTCACAGGTGACACTAGGAGGGATTTAATATATGAAATTTATTTATGCATTTATAATGAATAATTCATTTAGCAGTTATTGATGTATTCCAGTCTTCGCTTTCTTTTTCGTGCTTCTTCGTCTACCGTAGAAATTTAGATCCAGGTCCTACAACAAAGAGGCCTATAAGGTAACTATGCACCATATAAAAAATATATAAAATATATCTTTTCACTTCATTAGAATCTGTCACCTGCTGGCTTCAACTAATGCCTCTAAATTCTTGTAGAGAGGGTGATATAATCAACCTCTCCTTAGCTTTCCCAGTCTATGCATTGTTTTCAAGGCTGTTCTTGCATCACATACTGAATGTCCCTCTTCCTGTGGTGTCCTGGTGCTTGAGTCAAAGCAGTTTCATACCTTTTGTCACTCTCCATCCTATTATTTACTGGTTCAGGATTATTTGGGATTAAATTTACATATTAGATAAGAAACAAAGGCACACCAAGGGAGAAGAATCCTTTTGTCTTCTATGTTCTATCTGTTATTCAATCTTGGGCCAATCTGGAATTTCATTACCTTTATCTTCTTTATCCTCTCCTCTGACTGGATATAGATTACTCTTGCCCATATATAAACCAGTCTTTCTCACACTAAAGAAGTAATGCTTAATAAAAACATAATTTGGAAAAAAAGCCCAATCACTTATAGTTCCAAGAAGTTTTGAAGACCTTTTCTGTATTTAGGGAAGGATTTTTTTTTTCTTTTGCAGCAGCCCCTATGGCAGAATATTGGCTAACCCAATATTCAGTGTCCTTGAAATTGGAGATGATGGCAGGTTGGGAAAAAGCTCTATACATGCATTTGTAGCTAAATGCATAGGCTCATCTATGTTGGTTTTAAATTCCTTTGAATCTTTCAGTCAGCTGCTAGGAAATGATACAATATCACAGCTTTCTAGTCTAGGTGAACTGAATAACTGAAACAGCAAGCTGCACCACTACAACCAATATATAAAATTCCACTATATATTTTTTAAACTGAACAGGACAGCTACAGTTATTAAAAAAAAAAAAAACAATTACAAACCACTAACAGAAATGTCAGTGATGACATTTTCACTCATAGTCTGGGCATGAAGAGGTGAAGATTAAATTCTATGGACAGTGGACTGTATTTCTAATTTATATTGATGGAAAAACAAGATAGAAGAAAAGATAGATTTAAATTTAATCAAGTACCCAACTGCACATTAACATCTTAGATGTAGAAACTGGCTTACTGAAGAGTAAACCCTTTTTTACAGGGCACATCCTTCCTATTGGTGTCTAAATAACAATTTTATATAGTTCAGCATTGTGTTGTTTTAAAGAAGTACTGTTTAAAGCATAAGGAAATGTTTTGCTTTCAGAATGAGGTACATTTATTTCTACAATGCTTGTAGAGAACAGCAGATTTTTTAATTAATTATTTACAAAGCTTTTATGAGACAGAATTTGTAAGCCTTAAATGGTTAGAAAATGCTGTTTATATCCTTCAGATATATTCCTGGGAAATATAGTACAGGCAAGTATAGTATTATGCAAGTTGTTTTATTTCTCATAATGCCTTTCAGTTCTTGTAACTTTAGGATAAGATGATCAGTGAGATACTAAAAATATGGTGGTTTTTTTGCCTTTTTTGTACAAACACCTTATTTGTACATTTAATGACTGGCAGAATATATCTGGAAGAATGTTGTTGACACAAAATAGTGTAATTTTTAGGAAAGGAATGCTGGTTTTAAATTCAGGATGGATTGCATCCTGAAAAATTGTACCAGAAGCTTTTTTTTCTTGAGCCACCTTTACAATCTAGAATGCACAAAGTGCATGCAACAAATTATTATTCCCTGTAGTGAGGAGACAGTCTACAAAATACATATCATGATCTGAGTTCCATCTGCACACTCTGCAAATCTCAAAGTCATTTTTCAGAAGCATCAAAGCAGCACTGAGAACATACTCTGATGCAAGATAAGGAGTGGTGTCTGCTCATTACCTCTGGATGTAGTCTGTGTGTGTTAAAACAAACAAAAAATGAACAAATGCACAAACACACAGAGAGTTGTATTATATCCAAGTTTCCATTGAAAAATTGATCAATGTTTCATGGAATCATTGAAAAATTTAAACTGGAAATAACCCTTTCACCTTCTAAGCTCCTGGTCAAGGGCAGACTTGTTCCAAAATCCTCATCTAGTGTACATTGCCAGAGGAAGGAAATCTTGTCTTATGCAACCTGAAAATGTATCCGTTTTATGACTAATAATAATTACACACACAGTTTGAGGAATAGTGATTCTAATAAATCTGAACTTCACAATTAAGTGATAAAAGCTGCTTTTACATGACATTTCATATAACACTTTCCTGAAAGTAAAAACATTTCCCATTCCACTTCTTGTATCTGCACTGCCAGTAAACAGTTCTGAAATGGTTATTCTGGTACAAGCAGGATTTACAGAACTAATTAAGGAAGGTTACAGGTGATCCATATGGACTTAAGTGTCCTTGCTTTTCTTGTCATTGGATTTTTCATCATCCATTCACTGGCAATACCAGGTCTTATGGTCATTCGTAATTTGCATAAAAGTGTTTCATGAGACCATTAAAAGAAATGCTGTGAGAAAAATAAAAACTATAATAAAAAAAATCCTAGAATTTCCTGAAGTCCATTCCTTACTTTTATTTTTGTTTTTATTTTCTTTTTCTTTTCTCACACTTTAAGATGTTACCAATGGGGCAGCCATCATAGTTATTTAATTATCTAAAGTTTTTTGATCAACAAATTTCACCTAATTTTCATCCAGCATTTAATTTTCATTATTTAATTTTTACATTAGTAGGTCCACCTTATGAATCACTGAGAAAACTGAGCTCCTTAGAAACACACCTACAGAGATGTTTGTATTTCTCAACTATCAATCGGTTAAATTGATGTTACACTGAACATTAGTCCTTCTATATAAATTCAACTTACTACTTTTTTCTTCAATTTTTTTTCCAAGTGGATCAAATCTATTAAGAGGTATTTAAGCAAGGATACCCAATATTTTCTCGGACAGAAGTTCACAAATTGGGTAAACCATGAAGTTCATTCAAATTCTTTGGGTCCTTCTTAGTTCAAGGCAGTTCTCTTGAATCATCACAAGCATAATAAAAAGAAAAATTGTCTGCCAACTTCCTATCTGCAAGTCTGTGTATCTGCTTTCCACATTTTTCCCCTGTTTTTGGAAAGAATTGTTTTTGACTGCCTACTCATCAAGATGATTAGCAGCTCAAAGGAAGCAGTAGCAAACCACCAGCTCTTAACTTTTATTAAGAAAATAAATTACCCTAGGAGGTAGTTTAGCATAAACTGATAGAAAACATCAATCACAGTTTCTTTGGGGAGAACAAAGTGCAGATGAGTGAAACAGTAGAGTATTTTGTGAGGAGGAGAAATGGAGGTTGATAAGATTTGTTTGATGTTTCTAGAATGAGAAGAATCCTGAGTGCAGCTGCAGCCAAGATCTGTGAATTATGTGAGCTTTCTATTCTACTATTTCTAGAGGGGGAAATAAAAAAAAGGAAGAAGAAAAAAGCCAAGGTCTCAAAAAATGCTCAAAATAATGTTCACACCATAAACCACCATGAATTTTATTTGCAGTCTAGGAGTCCAGTACATAGACCTGCCACCAATACATTACTGGTCAGAATAACAGCAAAGAACTAAATAATTCAAATTGCTTCTCTGAGATGCATCTTTGCACGTGCAGTCCATCTGCCTTAACCATTTCACTAGGAGGAAAAAAAACTCCTCTTATTTTAAAATTTGTTGTCCCATACATGTAACAAGTTTGGTAGCTCTCAGTTCTGACTTATTCCTTGGAGCAGTAAGATTTTCCTTTTCTTTCAAATTGCTGTGAGGACAGCAACTGTATGGGCCAAGAAAATTAGCAGAGCTTGTCTGTTCCCACAGATCAGGGCTGAGTCATGGTGGTAGGACAGTATCTATAAGTTATCTTTGCTGCTCCATTATAGATAAACTGAATTTAATTTTCCAAGTATCTCTGGCACCACCAACTCTGGCACCTCCTTCTACAACTAAAGTCACATAAGACTTTAGAGATAAAAGTTATTGCCTCATGATGTAAAACTTATTCAGTAGAAAATATCACGTGATGCATTCCACGTGATAAAAATTGAATAGATATATTAAAGAGTTCAGTGCTTCTTGTGGAAAATTCCTAGCAAGATCCTGCATTGCTTAAGATTTAATTTTATCAGATATAAGACTGTTTCATTTTTCATCTTGCTAGAAAAGCTATTTTAGAAACAGGAAGGTTTTACACTTCAAAAATACGATTCCAACTTTTTTTAGTTAGATCCTAAATATCCTCCTGGTTTCCTGTTGCTTTTCACAGTGGACTCTGCTTGCCTAGTAGTTTTAAAATTGGGGAATAGAAAGTTGATATTCAAGAAATTGTTCAGAGAATGACATGCTGGCTTTGAATGTTTTGTTTTATCAACATTCAGGGAGAGAAAGAGGAAGGAGAAATCTTTGTAACACAGAGCAGAAAAATAGATAAAAAGAGAGCAGTAGGAAAAGAAGGCCTTTGTAAGTGCACTATGAATATAGATAGACATAGCTCACCTTCCTTTCTTGTCAAATAGAGCAGAATAAGAAATAATTGGCTTACTTTGTATGAGGAAAAAAAAAGAAAGTTTCAATAATAAGAAATTCTTGAAAGCCTAAGAATGGTTAGATAATGGAGGCAGCTGCTGAAGGATGCTGAAGAATCAATATTATTGAAAAAGTTCAAAGTAACATTTAACACTCTTCTGTATTTGATGGGTCTGTGAAATAACACTGCCTATGCCCATGTGCGAATTGAATGCCAATAATATCATTAGTTTTCAAATACTAAGGATGGAAACAGTAAAATACAGATGAGCAATGATCTTCCCTCAAGAAAACTCAGATAGCCCAATTTGTGGTCATTGCCAAGAAGCCTGACCTAATGCACAGAGCTCCTGACAAAACAGGGAGCTTAGGGCAAAATGACTGAAAAGAGGCTGGAATTGAAGGGTCAAACTAGAGGGAACAATACATATCAAAAGGTTGCATGGGATACTCAGAAGAATGAGAAAAAGGAGAACAAGACTGTGTTGCTTTACCAGTGGTTGCATTAATCTCTTGAAAATTCGGCTTGTCTTTGAATCTTTTTGTTGGTTTGTTTGTTTGTTTTTCATGATTATGGTGCTAGATCATAGCTGAGAAAGGCTTATGCAAACTCTGGAAGTGGTGAATTCTGCAGAAGATAATGGTATACTGGTGGGGATAAGTTCCACATAAATGAGATGCAAAATATGAAATGGGACTGCAGGAGAGATGACAGAAAATAGTCATATCCAAACAAAAGGACTGAGATGTTGAGGACTTCATTCAACCCTCAAATTCCTATGCCAAAAATGCTGAAATGTGTTTGGGGCACAACTGTACCACAAATACATTAATCATTAAATAATATTCTCAATGAACAAGGTGAAGTTCACAACATTAGGGAGATACTAAACAATTGACAGGTGAAGAAGAACTTGAAAAATGCAAATCTTTCCTAAATGAGATCAGCTGAACTAGAATTACAGCACAGATTGCTCTTCTTACATTGCACTTGAACAGAAATGTGCTGGGAATTCTGTCAGATTTGCATCATTCTGGGTACAGACTGAATAATTCACATCAGACGTTACTTATATGATCTTGTGAGAGAGCCATGGAAAGCACAAAAGAAGAGCAAGAAGAGGAAGAGGAAGAGGAAGAGGAAAAGAACAAGAACAAGAACAAGAACAAGGCAGGCCTTTGAACTGAGTCAGGCTTGGGAAAACAGTTCCAAATGTTTACAGAGCCTCATATCTCTTCCTTTACTGTTTTTGACTTGTTTGCATTCTCTGACTTTTGATCCAGGTGCAAAGTCTTGGCATTCCATATTGCTTGTTATAAAGCTAACAGTCCATATCATCAATTTGGATTTGATAATAACTATTACTGTCATATTTCCTATTTTTCTCAAGGTACAAAACTACTCAATCACTGACCTCTAACTCATCTCTCTTATTTCTGTGAAGTTCTATATAAAGATATTCCTTAGCATTTCAGCATTGTGACAACCACAATGTGAGGAAAATGAAAATGAAATATTGGGAGTGGGCAATTTACTATAAAAGAAAGCAAACAAACTCAGAATATTTTTTTTCTACATGCATATTCAAAACACCATTCCAACTTGGCAAATGAGCACTGTGTGTCCTTCAAGGCCAAGGAAGAGAGGAAGCTGTGCCCTTTCCTTGCATCACCCAGAATGCTGTCATCACTGAACTGAGGCACTGAATGCTCCAGGGATTCAGTCATTTCCGCTTCCAGAATCAAAAAGGATTGCTTTTCCATACACTTTATGGGCCAAATCCATTAATTTCTGTAGTCTTTCAAAGTGCTAAGGACTGGCAGGAACCAGAAGGAGGACATTGGAAGGGTACTTACCAGTTCTATGAGGCAGAGCAAAATTTCTATCATGGCTCTGGCTGGACAGCCTGACAAATTTACTGCTGTGCTGATAGCTGGATTTAGGGCCAGGAAGGAGAAGATTTTTCTTGCATTAGATCAGCAATTATTACCTATGTATTCCCTTCCTCTTCTAAATTGAATGTTGGCTACTTCTGAACATCTGACAATACTGCCTGGTTTTTCTGGTAGCATCTCACACTACCCTGCTATTTCTACAGGGCAAATAACATTGGTCTTCACAGCAAAACATACTTTGTTTGTTGGACTCAGGACAGGATAACTGGCATAAGAATAGTGTCCCATGACAGCTGAAATGATAGATTTGGGTAGTTTCATAGTTCTTTCTGGCCTCTGTGAAAAAGTGTCAAAGTAATTATTCATGAAAAATTACTTACAATAAAAATAAGCCATGACTATTTACTTTGAAGTTTTGATCTTGCTTTCCCTAATCTGCTCTCCCATGACAGTGAGCAGAATGACACTGTTGAACTCTGGTTTTAGTAAGTGATGAGTAAAATTCTTGTAGTGCATTGCACTGTTATATGCCCATCCCCTCCTAATCTCTTCAGTTTTGCCACTCCTGATCTATGCAGGTAACTTCACAACCCTGGCACCACACATGCTACACAATTATTCCCTAATGGGAAATTGTATGGGATGGTGATAATTATCTTATCGATTTCATAAACATTAACTGGATTCCTGCTGTTATGATTTAGAAATTTTTCTATGTTCCTACTGCCCTTTCTGTTATATCTTCAGTGCAGCCTTTAAAATATAAAATAACCTGCTGAAATACATATTGTGATACTGATTTGAAAAGAATGGTACTGCTATGACTTTCATTTTTGTGTATCAGAATATAGTACCTCCAATCTGTAAAAAAAATTTAAGACAGCAAATATGAAATAATTTCAAAGAAGAGCAAATTAAAGGTCAGAAAATATCAGAAATTTGCCTACAGAGGAAATTAAAAAAATCTAAAATGTATGTTTGTCACTGATCATAGATCCACATGTATGCTTGAGAAAGAAAAACAAATCATAAAGTAATATGCACATCGTAAGGAATTTAACTTATCACAGCTCAGGCTATTTAACATAATGTATTTTTATTTCATGTTTATTTTGTGAAATCACTTGATTTTATCTTATGACTGCTGTCATAAAAACAGCTTTTCCTGATGAATAACATTTGAAACAAAGCCAAAACCTGATCTAGCCCTCGTTTTTCTAGGATTAAACAAAGAACGTGTAAGCTCTCAGCACTTTGTAACACTAAACAAAAAATCCCCATTTATCACTGGTAATCACTTTGAAAAGTGACCACCTGAATAAAATAAATAGCTTGTGTGATTGCAGATAGAGCATCATTATGCAAGGACGGGAGAATGAGAGGAGCAGATGCCTTCAATCTTACATAAGAATCAAGACACTGAACATGTCAGAGATGCCAAAGGAAGAGATGGGACTGCCTCATCTAAAACCTCCAAGCTGCAGTTAGGGCCATTCGATGATTTAATATCTTCCCTTGCAGGGAGGGATCTTGTTCTGTCCAGATGCTTTTATTCTCCCTCCATTTCAGATTAACATAGCCTAAAGAAAGAAACAAAGTAGATAGTGCAAAGAGGAAGTTCTGCACAGTTCTGCATTATAGAGGATGCTGGCCACTGAATTGGTGTATGGGAATAATTTATTTGCCCATATGAATTTACTTTGCCCATACGAAAGCTCTGGCATTAGAAATGAAAAGCATTTGGGTAGAAAAGCAACCAAAGGGAAAGAAGCAAGAATAGACATGAAAGGAGGATAGTATGACCAGCAAAAAATTTGGCAGAGGTAAATGAAAGGAGGAATAATTTTGAAGTTGATGTGTGGTAAAGTTTAGTAAAAGAGAATAGGCACAGCATATTTCATTAGAGGAAATCTGAATGGGAATTTATATCTCTCTGTGCATTACTGACTTTTCAGGTTTCTCTCCTGCCATGAATATCCATTTATGTTTTCCCACTTCACCTGCATTGTCCTCACAATGAATTTCACCATTCCATGACCTTCACATAACTGTAGATTCTTATTTCTCATTAAAAAACCATGTGTGCTATCATCTGCAGACTTACCTGCCATGTTATTTATGTCATTTCTCAATATGTTCAGCGAGATATTAAGGAAGTCCAAAGAGAAAGGTGACCCACATAGCACTTGACATGTACCATCTGCCTTTAGGATAGATATTTATCATTATTATTATTCATTATGCCTTGTTTCCACCAAGCAACTGTTTTTCAGCATGCATGTCAATATTACTGTCAGTGGCAATATGATTCTATAAAAAAATTTCATGAGCTCGTGCACACAGTAAAACCTCATATATTATACCACCTGGCTTCTGTTTGTCAACAAGTGGTGTCATGCCATTAAAGAAGAAATCCATTCTGACAAGAAAGATATATTATTTCATTTCTTGTTTTCCTTCATCAGTGAAATGAAGGCCCAAGCAAGACCTTCAGAGATAAAACATCAATGCTGCAGGAAAGCCCCAATCTCCTCACTCCTAGCTGACCTTCCTCACCACTGGGCTGCTGCAGCCTAACCCTCTGTGCTTGCTCTCCTCCTGATCTATTAGTCCTGACTTGACAGACTGCCTACTTTTGGCAGGACCTTGTTCCCTTCTTCCATCCACACAGACTCCTCCACCAAGGCAATAATTCAATGTCTAGGGAAGCCTGGCTGCTGGGTGGACCTCTGTGTTTGATACCTCTGAGGCTGGGGGGGAACCTCTATCTTCCAAGGTAACTGCCTAAATCTTAAACTCAAATTTTAGAGTCTGCAGTTTCATATTGAAAGCAAATACACACAAAAGTTGTATTACATGCAAATTGCATGCCTTAATCTTACAGAAATCTGTATTGTGCATTTTTATCAATATTTAATTTTCTTCTAGCGTATTCTTTATAATCACTGACTATTATGTTTCAGGCGCTTAAATAAATTCTGGCAGTATAATATGTACTCCTATTTCTCTGGGTAGGACAAGTCGAAAAGTTCATAGTACTATGAGAAGAATGCATTTTATCTTTCTATTCCATCTTTATTTTCAAAGTAACCAGTATTACAGCAGGAAGAGAGTGATTTTCTGCTGCAATTGGACAGAAAGAAAGACTCCCCTGTTGCCCTTGAGAGGAGAACATATACCTTTTACATTACTCTTTTTATTCACTATAACCTAAAAATCTATAGAAGTCAGCTTGCCCATAGGTGACATTTCTCTTCAAGTTATTTGAGTTTTTCACTTAAGTCTACTTAATTATTTATCTGTATAATCAACTCTGCACAATCTCCCCAGAAGAAATAAATGACATAGTTTAGATATGCAAAGGATGCTTAGTTTCTGAGAAAGAACAAAGCCTTTGCAAACTCCTCCTGGGAGAGTATAACACTGGAGAAAGATCAAAGGAGAAAACTCAATCCAATATTATTAGATGGATTAAGATTTATGTGTAATCTTGCAGTGGTATTGCTCAAGTTTCAGCACCAGAAAGGTTTTGTGAACATTCCCAAGAGAAAAAGAAGGCAACCAGCATGATTTGTTCACCATCTATTCAAGGCCAGAAATGAGCAGATCTTCTATTTGTAACTTTCTGCATACTTCTCAGTACCCTTGCCCTCCCAGTGTGAGAATAAAGTCTAATGCTCATTTAGGGAAGCAGAGTTGCATTCCTTAAGAAGACCTGCCTTAAATTCTTTTCTAGGATTTTTATTATGTGCTTTTCTTCCCCTAGGGGTTTGAAGGAATAGTTTTTGTGAAAAAATTGGTTCGGTAGAATTATCTGAGCATGTTCCTTCCTAACAGTTCTGCCTTCTTGGTGGTCTTTAATGGGCTCAGTCACATTTCCTCATGTTCTTAGATGTGGGAAGGAGATTGTTGTTGCCTTGACATAATTCCCTCTCATTGTTACTCTTTTGTCAGCCCTCTTAGGCTCTTCTCTTAGGGGAAGAGCATGTGCCACACTCCAAGCCTTCCCTACCTGAGTGCTGCCTGCAACTTGAAACTTGTGCATTTACAGCTTCTTGATGTTACTGAACCAGTACAGGTGAAGAATTTCTGCTTAATGAAACTGTTTTTCCACTATTTTACTACAAAACTAATATCTACTGAACTTATAGAGCAGTAATTGCTATATCACAGCCCTGTTATAATCTGTTCATATTTGCTCTGGTGAGTGTTTACAGGAATGATAAAAACATTGTAAGTTGTGACAAGGGACACATTTATTTACTTCAAGCATATGCAAAATGTTTATTTTTACTGTTGTGTCCCAGTTTGACACATAAGGTTTTACATTAGATATGGAATGATAAATGTGTCCCTGTTGTTTTAGTCTATATGTGGGAGGTTAATATCTGCAAAGCAAAGTGACAAAAAAGGAGCAAAACAGGGCCCCAAGGACACAAAGATATATTGATTTAAAATGTAGAGCCTCTTCCTTAAAAAATATGTTTGTGGGATATAAAAGACTACATAACAAAAATAAAAGTAATAAACAAGCTTTTGGATGGACATCTGTGACAGAGATTATTTTCTTTGTTTCTGGGAGATTTTAGCAAAAGCATGTAATGTCTGCCATAAGGCATTATCACATTTAATCACATTTCACAAGCTATTGTTTCTGCACAAAGCGGTGCTTTTCTAGGACTGCAGGGTATTTGGATATTTCTCAGAAAACTGTGAGATATTGTACTCACTGAGAAGTGCATGCCATGTCTGGATTTGAAAAATTTGATATTCTTCACACAAAAGAACCACTGAATGTTGTGAGGAAGTGCTAAAGGATGGTAACGTTGCTGTGTGTTTAAAATTCACTTTTAGGATTATCACAGATCATCTACACAACTTTGAGTTAACTGGATAATATAAGCTAGGAAAAGCTGTTGAGTCTTATGTCAAATAAAACATACTCTGCTATCCTGGAGGAGCTACAAACTGAAATACATTTCAAGCTAAGATACCCACAAAATGTGATAGAGATTTATGGGGAAAGAGTTAAGCAGTTCAGAAATTAGGAAAAAATACATAAATTTTGTTTGCAAAATCATTCCAATGAAGTAATTAGTCTCTTTTGTTTTCATCTTGAAATACCATTTTCAGATGAGTGCATTAAAACAGTGCTTCTGTTAGAACTACACAATTTAATGCTAAAGACACTCAGACAATGGCAAGTGGATTTGACCTTAAGGAACTTATTGCTTCAATCTTCTTTTTATCACACAAGTAATGGGCCTGCTTAATTTCAGCTTAGCAAAACACTACACAAACATACAGTAGGATTTCACCTAAACAAAAATGTACTTAAAATTCTTGAAAATGGGGCAGCCTTTTCTTGATTAGACTTAATGACAAAATATACAGAGTCATGTATGCCAGCTGAATTCCAACGTGAATCTGTGGAAATATAGAACAGTGTTTCATCTATTTAATATGCAAAACATTACATTGATGTCACATTAAAGCTCTATAAGCAACAATCCTGAAATGTCATAGGATGGAAAAAAGACAAAAAAGAAACTAATCTATTTTCTTCTATTCATGCTTTGCATTTTCTTAGATTCTTCCATGTATTGCTATTATTTTCTGTGGAAAGTAGTTAAATCTCCTCTGATTTTTTTCTATATCCTCCATAAATTGGAGGATATAGACATTTTGTGTTGCTTACTCATGTTGACTATGCCATCAAGCTTGACTATGGAGGTCTAAGCCTCTCTGCATTTCCCTAAAACAGAAGGTATTCCCATCTGCAAGTATTCAAGAGCTGTGAGTAAGCTGATTAAAAATTCACAAGACTGGCCTAAAACAATAATGTAAGCCCACTACATTTTAGATTGTTTTTATTAGTAATTTTCAACTCTTTATGGAATACTCAAGTAATTTTTTCAAGCTCTTGGAACCATGGAGGTCTGAAAGGAGAGGGAAGGGAAGGGAAGGGAAGGGAAGGGAAGGGAAGGGAAGGGAAGGGGCTTCTTTGAAGATTTGCAGACAGACCCAGAACAAGAAGATCCAAAATGCCAATTCTTGGAGACAGAATTAAATTTTGACCTTCAGTCATGCTTAGCATACAAGAAAGAAACATCAGAAAATATCACAAGAAAAGATAAAAAGAAGATATCCAGGAATCAGGGAGATGGTGACAGCATGGAACTGAAAAATGGCACAAGCAAGTTTAGGAACTTATGGAATGCCCTACATTTCCTTACAAGATGCTCACAGCCACCAGAAGGTGATGCTATTCCACTTGTTCTTCATGAGAGAAGAATGATGTGACAAAAGTCCTAGTGACAAGGCAGAAGCTTGAAAAGAAGTTGAGAAATGGATAAAAAGATTGCTAGCTAACTAGCAGCATACTGTGTGTGCTGGCTTTGGTCTTGGGTCCTATGTTCCTTACTGCTACTGGTAAATATATTCAGGACAGATTATTTACTAAGAGTTAAAGCTCTGGAAAAAAAAAAAAAAAACAACAAAATGAAACAAAACCAAACACAAACAAACAAAAAAAAACCCCATGGCAAAGCATCAAGAATTAGGGACCCTTTTCAGGTGACATTTGCATTGCAGCTAGCATCCCATTGGAACTCTGCTGTTCACAGAAAGACAAACCAGTACTTCTAAGGACAGTTTATTAAGGACAGCATTTACACCTGAAAGGAAATGATTAAAAGGATGAATTGTGCTCGACAAGTACCTCTTGTCTGCATTGACAAGAGATAATTAACTCAGGTGTAGATGTCTATATATACCTCTGAGCTTGCCTTCCACTTAGAAGAGGAGCCAGGTTCTTAACTAAGAATTTCCAGGACAGACTTAATTCAGTACTTATGATTTTATGAGAATCACACAGCCCTATTTTCTATTTAGTCAAAATTATTGTCTCTTTCTATTTGGTAGCAAGATAGATGTGTCTTTGTCTATGCAAAATTCTCCATCTTCCTCATCTGCAATAGAAGAACTAGGAAAGTAATGGGAACCTCAAATGTGGTTTTATTTGAGAAGTTATCAATGAATCATTTATTTTGTCAAGATGATATCCTGTGAAAATTTTTCCCAAATATACAATATTTTTATGAGACCAGGCATACAAAATTAATTTATTATTTTTACATTGATACCTAGGAAATATTTTGTTATTTAAATTTTACTTGCATCATTAAGTTGTCTCTGAAATAAACAGATGGCATTAACATAATCTTGATTTGTTGTAGGCTTGTAAAATGAGAAGTGAAAAGCATTTGGTTTTTACACCAGATTCAACAAGTTAAATTGCCAGAAAAAAAAAGCCCTTCAGAACATACAGCATAAGTGATGACTGGTGCTGTTTTGTTCAAATTTCTTCTAGTTGAACTACACCGAATCTTATCATCTTAGATGATATGATTCAAACAGTACTCTCAAAAGGAGCACAGCATCTGTTTATTCCCACTGGAAAGCATGGTGTCCAAATTGCTCAGGCTTCCCAAAGCTAGGTTAGATTATGTTTCATTCATGTTTCTATGAATGGATGTGCAAGATGTAAGTGTGGCAGGAACAGACCCCTGACTGCTGGACCTACAGAGGGGAGACCTGAGGACATTTAAACCTCATAGCTGCACCTGGGTGATGACCTCCAAGCTGACCATTCCTTTTTCTGCTCTGTATGTTTTTTCATAGCTGTTAGTTGGACTGATTCTTCTTTTGCAAGTAGATGCATCTGACTCAGAGAAAAACCTTTCAATTAGTCAGCAGGCCTACAAGGCTTCTCTGGAGTGGTCTGGCTTTTTTTATCTTTGTCTTTTTTTTTTCAGGGAGGTCTGGCTGCTTCTCAGCCTTTGGGATTACCTTTATTTTAATTATTGCTGTCTTTAACTTATTGGGGGTTTTCCAGTCCAATTCTTTGTTGAATATGTGAATATGATAAATTTTATACATACAGTCATTAAATAAAATGATAGCTGGAATTCTTAGCCCAGCACCTCATTTTGAAAGAAAGAGAAATTGTACAAAGTATATTTTCCCTTTCCTATACTTTTTCCTGGGACTCTTCTCAGAGGCATGCAAATTCTTTACTTCCTGCCACAAGTCTTTGGCATATTCCACTATCCATTCCTGTTTTCCATTACAGTGAGTGTGCTCCAAGGTGGCTATAATATATTTTTGACTGCTTCACTTGATATTGATGAATTAATACATTTGTCAATGTTATTTTTGAGATGCAAGGCCTTCTGCTCTATTCACACCCCCCCAGTAAATCCAGATCTGCACCAAATCTCTCCCTCTCATGAGCCTCCCACAAACAGCCTTCTGGAAGCTAATGGCAAAGGACAGTTATCTGATATGGAGATAGAAGGAAGGTGTTTTTAGTTTTACTACTTTGAATGAATTGTATAAGCTTTAGGAACTAGGGCTGCTAATCCACAATAGTCATCTGAACATTTTCATGCACGGTTTTTGTTGATTGACTGAAAGAAATTTAAAATTTACTGAAATCCCTCGAGAGCAGGGAGGTGCTTCATGTGAGTAGAAACTGATGTGTCTTCCATTTACACAAACAGCACTGACTAACGGGGAAATGCATTAGCCAGAAGAAAACAATCATTGTTTTCCATGTCTAAGTTATCTCCAACTATTTGCTAGATTTGTATATCTAGGAAAATACCTGTTGTATATTCTGAGAGAAAAATAAGACAGTTATTGAAGCCAACAAAGTGGTTAGGTAGCATCAGCATACACAAAATCTAGGAGAAAGCAGGATGGAGAGAAGCTCAGGAGCACTTAGGTGGTGTAGAAAGACCTGGGATTTGCTGTTCATATACACAGCAGACACTATTTAGGATATATGCTGTGGTACTTGGTGTGAAAGACATACAAAACAGCACCTTGAAATTCATAGGGCTCAGATATGTTCTTTGAGAAATGAGTCAGTCTATACTCAAAATGATAAAAAAAAAGTGTTTGTAATAATTTTTTGGTTCTTATTTATTAGCAACTCTCATCAAGCTTTCTGAATTGTAACACTAGGAAAGAAATGTAATCACATAGGTGGAAAATGCATTTGAGGATTAATTTTTACATTGTTTATTGCTATTTGAGAAGTGGTCTGAGTGCCATTTAAAATATTAAATTATTAATATTAAATCAGGGTATTTTTGCACATATCATCATTATCACACTCATAATGTCCTTTCTTTAGAATATCTATAGCCTAAAAGTAGCAAGAAGGCTTCATTCTCTGAAGAGAAGTTAATCTCCTAAAGAAAAGAAAAAACAACCCTGTTTCATGAATAATGGTAAGTAGAAGACAAATGAATTGGACCTGCTTTCTTAGTTATTTGGAAATTTAAATTTTTTACATAAGTTATAAGAAAGTGCTACGCAGAACAGATCCTACCTTCTCCTTTCTTAAACAAAAGTCTGTAATCAAGTGGCCAGACAATCAAGGCTATTGTT
This sequence comes from Chloebia gouldiae, assembly GCA_003676055.1. NCBI lineage: Eukaryota > Metazoa > Chordata > Aves > Passeriformes > Passeridae > Chloebia > Chloebia gouldiae. The sequence continues at coordinate 29,477,883 of QUSF01000006.1, read as the reverse complement.
TGGTATGGAATCCTAGAGAGAGGAACAGGAACTTTAATGAATGCAGTGGTTCCACATTATAGGGTGTGGTGTGAATTCTTCCACCAGTTTATCAGTCCTCATCTCTGTTTTTCTCCCCACTGGAAGCTGGCTGGTCCTCTCTTTCCACTCCTCTTTCCCCCTGCCTGAGGTCAGCCTACATGGTGCTGACTCACTTGTTTATGCATCTGTGCTCTAAAATAATTCCTTGAAAAGACCTGGTTTAAGGAAAAAGAAAATGCCATCATCCCTCTTTTCACAAGGAAAAATCAAAAAGTGTGCTTTCCTTGGCTCTCTCCCATGACTTTTTTTCTTCTTTTCCCATGCCTATAACCAAAAAAGACATTCTAAATGCTAAAAGATATTGGGTTTTAAGGGAGTTTCTTGAGGCAAAATGACCAAAGCATATACCACAAATAATGAATAACACTGGATGGCAATTCATTAGGACATTTACACATAAATACATTAAGGGAAATCACATAATTTCCAAGAGAGATTGAGGCATAAAATATAAGGAAAATACTTGTCTCAATAAAGAAATTGCTTATCTGACTGTAGTAGTAACACATTTAAAAGATTAATTTCCTCTTCTGAAAGCTTCTCTGCAATGGTAGATCTGTCCTTTTCCTCCCCTGTGAAATATGGAAATGTGCCTGCAACAATTTGTGAAAATAAACAGCATTCTTTGCCAAGGAAACCATAAGCTGAAACTGTCCTGGTTTTATATCTATACAGATTACAATCCATACCCTCCAGAAATATAATGTTTGTTATCTTAAAGACCTGTGAAGCAACGTATTGTTCAAATGCACTGTTTAAACGGGATTTTTATTTGTTATGGCACCTTAAGTTTTCTTGAGGGACTTGTCTGCAAATTGCTACTGGCAAACCTTAAAAGATGGAAAGGAAAAATGTGTTATTTCTTGAGTGTTGACTGTGTGTCAAAAACATACTGTTCCCCAGGAGTGAGGCTTGGTTTATATTAGGTGATATAATACAAGCACACACATTTCCTGTGGAACAGCAAAAGGCTGTTCAACAAGGTGTCAAAATATAGGGTGCATGGTAGATATTCAATTTATAGTGGATAATCTCTAGAAAGTGAGGTGGAAAAATATATATTAAAGAGGGATTTGAAGCAGCAGAGGCATAAGGGGAAAAGCGGAGATATGGAGATGAGTAGAAGAAAAGTCTCCACTGAGAAAACATTTTCCACTTACCTGGAAGTTTCTTATTATTGAACTGTTCTTTAAGAAGCAAAACCATTTTAGATTCTTTCAACATGTCTAAGAAGTAGTAGCTTATGAGAAATTTCTGTGGTCCATTATTTACCCATCTGTTACACTACTGAGCAAAGGGGAACATAATAAAATTCATCTATTTGCATTGATCTGAATTTATTTGCATAAAATAAAGGAAGAGATTGCAGGTATACTGGCTTTGATCCACTCAGATTTAGAGTTTTGCAATGTTTTCAAGATTTTTGACTCTCCTTTGCATACATGCTGTCTCATTAATACCTTGTCTTTTACCTTTATAGTCAAGGAACAGTGGGGGAAAGATAATGCAGTTAGAAAAAAATTAATCTGTAGTAAAGCAGTGGTTGATCATACGTGAGAAAATATGAAAGATTTACTGCATGTGAGAGATTTTAGTATTCTTATTTACTTATGTTCCATATACACCAATTGTCCCCTCCTTTACTCTCTCATCAATATTGTTCCTCTAAAAGCATGGACTTTTATTTCAGTCTTTCTATCACAATTACAGATTTTTGCTGCCCAGACATAGCACACAGGTCTTTCTCTCACTCAGAAAAATCTCTCCAAAGTTTTCTGAGCACACCTGTACATTTACCAATCCTTTTTCACTGTCCTTCTTAGAGTTCACAATTTCATGATGACTCTGTGGGAAGAGTTGTAAGAGTGCTCAGCCAAATGTCAGGATTGAATTTTTAGGGACAGAAGTAAAAAGGAAGCCAAATGTCCATCAATGGTGAATTTTGGTATTGTTTCCAAAGGAGGTAGAATGTTTGCCAGTCCAGGATATCTCAGCTGGTCCTTATAGATGCAAGAATAGGAAATTTATTTTCTGTTAAAAAACTTGCAGGCAGAAGAGGTCTGAAATGCACTTTTTATAGTGTGTGTGGCTATAATGCTATTTCTTCTGTGGTATCATTTCTGTGATAAATTAATTTCTTACTAAAATATGCACACAAGGTATTGCAGGCTGGATTTTTAAGGACCTTGTTTCTCAAATTTAACTTGTAAGAAGCATGAAAACAAGATAAGTTTACAATTTCAAGTACTATTTTGCTCTGTACAGAGTAGCTACAAATTTTTACATTAAAAATAAATGACCAAGAAGGGCTGAGTCTGCATTATAATCTGATTAGATTTAAGGATTATAAAAGACAAGATGAAAGAACACTGCTGTTCTCTGCACTGCTTTTATATAAGCAGCGTCTAAATCTCCTTGAGCTTTTTAGATTTTATATTTAGGCTGGGCATTTATTTGAGTCAATAAGGTAGGAATCAGATGCTGCTATGAGAGGTTGGGGTTTCCAGCCTAGGGTTTCCAACACTGCTGATTTGAGAGCTCTGATGAGCTTTGGTGTCTTTCATGCCACAACACAGGAAAGATATAAAATTGTTAGAAAGCATTTGTAAGAGGGCTGCAAAGAAGCCACTAAGTGAAGGACCAAGAGGAAAAGCCATACAAGGAGTGTCTGAGGTCACTTGCTCTGTTCAGCCTGGAGAAGAGGAGACTGAGGGGAAACCTCACGACAGTCTGCAGCTTCCTTGTGAGGGGAAGAGGAGGGGCAGGCACTGATCTCTGCTCTGTGGTGACCAGTGACAGACCTGAGGGAATGGCCTGAACCTGTGTCAGGGGAGGTTTAGGTTGGATATTAGGGAATGGTACTTCACTCAGAGGGTGGTTGGGCACTGGAACAGGCTCCCCAGGGAAGTGGTCACAGCATCAGCCTGAGAGAGTTCAAGATTTGAACAATGCTCTCAGGCACACAGTGTCACTCTTGGCAATGTCCTGTGCAGGACCAGGAGCTGGACTTTGATGATCCTTGTGTGTTCCTCCCATCCCATCCTCCCACCCCTTCGCAGGAGATTCTGTGATTCTATGGTTCATTTGCTTATGTGACATGAAATGTGTCATGCTGGACAGCTCTTGTGGCTGGAAGGGAAAGAGTTGTATCCAGCTCTCCTGTTACATTTTTACCATGTAAAGCCATGGTTGTGTTGAATCCATCAGTAATATTACACAGGGACACAGGGACAGAGCCAAGGAGACAATAATTTGTCACACAACGCTACAGTCACAGTAAGGCTATGCTCTCTACTGCTTATCCACTGAGGGAATTCTAGGAATTTCTTCCACCCAACTGCCTTCACAGAGTCTAATGAGCCCAGGAGACCTCCAGCATGTCACCCAGCTGGAGGAACATTGTGAGGACACTGGAGGGCATCCCCTAAGTTAAGGAGACACAAGAAGCTTCCCTCAAAGCTGTTAAAACTCTGTTGGCTCCTTCCCCTATTCCTATGTCTATTCCTATGTCCTTGAGCCTCTCCCTCCCTATTCCCTGACTGGCCCTCATCAATGTACTGCCCTGAGACCAGGTTCACCCCCTGACCCCTGCAGACAGGGTTGTGAGAGCCGAGACGTGTGTGTGCTGGGGGAACTCTGAACATCTCACTGCGTGGCTGAGTTAAACATCTGTGGATACCATGCAAAGGCCCTTTCTGCTTCTTTACCCTGGAATTTACTTTTAGCCATTCAGGCTGCTACAGAATGGACGTCTGGGCCATTTGTAGCAGCCTGATGGCCAGTTGTGATGAACCTGATGAACCTCATGTCCAATTGTTACCATTAACCACTGAGCAGTGGTACCAGGATGAGCCTGGTGTTACAAGCAGGCAAAGACAACAAGAAGCTGGGAAGGAGAAGGTCCAGTCGTCACTCTTCTACAACTCTGCCTAAGTGCCAAACTGTGCAGAGTTTCCCCCTATAACAGTGGTCTGGGTGATTCCTATTTTGGCTGGTGTTTCTGCTCTGCTGTCAGAGCTGATGTCCAGCATGTGATGGCCAGGTGTGCTGGAGCCTGGACAAAGGTGTCTAGTGACACCAGGGATGAGGGTACTGTGTGCCAGCCAGATCACTAGCTGAGTGGTATACTTGGTTCAGCCTTTCCTTCCCTGTTTTCATTTATGATAGTAGCAAAGGAAAAGGGCTGGATTGGATGGAGTACATTTTCTCGTGAGGTTTGAAATGTATTTCCAGCACATAAAGTCTGTGACTTGTAATATAACTTCAATGTAATTATGCAAGAGAATTTTGGGCAGCTGTTGTTGGTTTTTCAGTTGATTGGTTAGTTGTTTTTAATAAAACAGCCTATTCAGAGTAATTATTAGCTCCTCTAATTTCTGAGAAACCCAGGTTCAAGCAACAACTCTTCCAAGGCAAGAGCAGTATCTCAGAAATATATTCTTTCCTAGGAGTACTATCCTAGCAAATCTGGGAAAGTTATTCCTGTTTCACCTGGAAAAATAGTGCAATGTGGGTAAACTACCTGAATTGGTCTGATGGTTTTAGATAAGAGGGAAGAAATCAGAAGATTCACAAACATCCCATGACTACATATCATCTCCTTTTATTTCCACAGTCTCACAAATAGAGAATTAATGTGGGATGTGGGAGGTTCCCATTGAATTCAGTCCTTTTCTGAGAAGGATTTCACCCACATTAGGACTCCAATCAAATTTGTCATAGAACTAGAAATTCTTATTTAAGAACAAATTTATTAAGAACTAGAAATATGTTCTTAATAAGGATATTTCATTTCATATAAGTAATTAAGCATGGCAGGAAGAATTAGACCAGCGGTTTTTCACCCTCTGATGTCTGCATGTCTTGCTCTCCATGCTGTTATCTAAACCATGATATCCTTAATTTTCTAATCTTCTTTCTTCCCTGCTCTCTGTTCATAATAGTTCTTGGAGTGGTGAACTACAGGAGCACTGCTACTTCTGGCCAGAAATATCTTCCCTGGAGGAGGACAGTTTTGTAAAACTCCTTTTAGAGCGTCCCTAGGGGAACTTAAGGAGACATTTCATTTGTAACTAAGAAGCTCTCACTTAGTAGATACTTCTATCTACTCTTTTTAGGTATCTGTTGAAAACAATTCTTAGAGTGTAAATAGTGTCTGCCTGTGCCCACGTGAAATACATCAGGGCTGTCATCTCAAAGATGCAATTTTATTAGATGAAATATCTGGAGTACTTGTTCACAAACTAGTCTACCATTAAGTGTCTAGATAATCACACTCCTGAGCACATCAATCACCTATGTATAGAGTAAGCACCACCATCACATTGTTAAGACTTCCATTATCCTGGGAGAAATGGAATGTATGCATATATGGAAATGGAATAAAGAGTCTTTATGTCCTTTCTCCTTTGCATTTTTAAGGACAGTTACGATGCTCTGAGCCCATTCCAGCAGGGACAAAATAGCTCTATTAAGATTTCTGGGTCAGCTCCAAATCATGCATAATCTATATTCTGATCTTACTTTAAAAGGTTTTGATTTTGCACAGATTAACTAAGAACCAGGTGAGGAGTTAATTAAATGAGTTTGCTTTGATAAAGTTTCACTTAATCAGTTTCATGGAGCATAGTCATACAAATATTTTTCTCCCTCTGCACTTCATTTTATTTATCCTAACTTCCTAAACCAAGGAAAACAAACTTTACATTGGTTTCTAATCAATATTTTCCTTGCATCCCTGCAACCAACAGCACAGGGTGACAATGTCATATTCAAGATAAATGGGCTTTGGAAATGCACTTTTCCTATATAATTGAAAACAGAGCTACACATTAAAAAAGCATTTACTTTTTGATGCTCTCTTGTACAGGGGAAATTGTCTGGCAGAATGAGTCGAGGTTTGTGCTTCAGAGAGGCAAGAACCTTTCTGATCTCTCCCTGTGTATGGTCCCCTTCCATCATGCTCTCTAGAAGAGTAATTTATTGCATTTTTCTAGCTCTCCTAAAGCATAAAATCCATCACTTCTTATTTTCTTTTTTTTTTTTTAATGTGATCAAAACCAATTCTTTTAAAAATAATCTTTTACAAATGGTTAGAAAAAACTATTTCCAGAAATTAATTTTGATCATTTTTTCTATTGGAAACCTTTTAACAGCAAGAAGGCTTATAAATGTTTTCCATGCCTCTTTTTTACTATTTTAAGCATTTATCTTTTAGAACTGTTGCATTATTCATCTGTACCTCCCGACTTTAGAGTTGTTTTATTCTTTAATACTATCCATGCTTTACAGTAAAAACAATGCAATGATTTCTTTGAAAGACGTGTTTTGCTCACATCACTGATTTGTATTATAGTTTATCTTGCCAAATAGTGCAAATACATTTTGACTTCAAGTCTCTGCATGTTTTATGTTGAAATACTGTGCAGGTATTAGTTTTACAGCCAAAAGTACTTGTCTAAGTCTAATAGTTAAAATCAGCTTTTTCTGCTACTTACAGAATTTACCTAGACAAATTAATATTTTCTTAAGTTATTCTATTAATTGTAATTTTTTTTCAGGTCAATATGAACAACAAAATGTAATGTGCCTTGTAGGGTGGCTGTATGACCTGTATTCTAATCATGTCCTGTTGTTTCCTGTTCCCTAGATGCATCCTTTGCACAGGTGGTGGCTGTGGACTGCACACCAGAGGATGCGTTTCTTTCAAGGAGAGTGTTGGCAACTGCACAGAAAGGAAATGTTACACAAACATTTTCAACCTTTTCCTTTCATTCCTTGTATAAAGTTTACCTCCAACACTCAGCTTACATCTCTTATCATGCTAGACCACAGAAAAAGGAGAAGGTGGTAGCTGAAAATCAAATCAGATAAAGAAAGAAGAAATTGCTTGGGTTAAAGAGTCAGAGCTTCTGATTCTGTTCCTGCTGCCTTGGCTCACCCTCTTTTTTCTCTGTTCATTGTTCAACTCAGAATCCTTTTAATCTCACACAGTTTCTTTAAGTCCACATAATGGCAATAGCAAAAAAAATTAAAAACTGGATTTTTGCAACTGTTTGGATTTTTATGTTTGAGGTTACTTTTGATGACTGCTCAGATATCTGGTGCTTAATATATTATGTATGGTGAACATATCCTTAAAGTCCACAGTTATTCCAAATTTCTAGTCTTTGTCTTTAATAAATCAATAATTACAGTCCTTTCTGGATGTTAATAAATAGAAAAGTGTAAACATTTCTGGTAAAAAAATCTAGAACTGGAGTATCCCAAATCTCTATCTCCATTTTAAAATTAGCAGATAGTTCTTCCAGACATTACAGCCTTCAGAGTCAGTTCAGAAATCTTCAATTTTGTCACTTCATGTTAAGTAAGAAATTCCATTTCCATCACCTGCTTCATGAGAATCTCTGAAGAGGTTTATCAGGAATAAATTAGCATATTCTTAGGACCTCAGATTTGAAATGAACATAAATCTCTGAGTGGCAGAAAAGCATTTATTGAATGAAAAACATGATATTTAACAAATATCACCTGCCCTTTTTATTGTCCCTGTAGTTCTACCCAGAGGTTGATTTTTGAAGTGGGCCAAGGAAACAGCAATGACAACTAAATCAGGAGCTTGCAGGTGCACCTGCTCTAATCAGACAGTAGAGAAAATTAATTTAACCATACTCCACTAGTTTTGTCAACACAGTTGCAGTGGGTCTAAAATAAGAGCTTTTAAGGCTTATGTGCCTTGTAGTGTCATGAAGTTTCCAGGGCTCTTGAAGAAACAAACAATTCTTCATTTCTTCTGCTGTTAAGGAAAAATTCTTCCAATTCTTTTTGTTACCATACTATCTTCTGCTTTATTTACTTTCTCCAGATCCTCTTGTATAAGCTCTTCCTTTCAGTAAAACCTCAGATTGTATGTACCAAGAAGTTTATGATCATTCTCATTCAGTTTTATTTTGGCCCATTTTCAGTATAGAGCTTGGTTTTGAAATTTAAATAGTACTTGAACTACTGTGCCACACTTTGATTTAGCTGTTAATGTCTTACAGAGAATGTCACTCCCCTATTAGAGCTCGAGTAATTTTAAGTTGTGCCCACAGATGCATTAACATTGCACAAGGCAGAAATACAATTTGATTGACATGGAAATATTTTAGCTGGAAAAGTCCTGAATGTAAACTTGACGAATGAGCAAACATGGCATGGAGATCACAGAAGGAAAACTACTAGTGAATGGCATGAGATTTTTTACAAAATTGCTTTTCTGGTAAAGTCACATTTCAAGCTGAATGATTAGCACTTAGTCAGCAGATCATCATGCACTGACCTTGGTAGTATCACCAGGGTCAGATTTGCATACATACTCACATGCATGAATAATTTCAAATTTTCCATTACATTAGGCACAAACAGTTTTGAGGTTTTTTCTCTATCATGTCTTCTCCATGTTCTTTTTGAAATGTAGAAAGGGGGTTCACTCTTAGAAAAGCATAGCACACTGGTGCATTTTCTCCTTACATCTGTTTCCCTGAAAAGCCCTCTTTCATATTAAACTTTGTTTTTTTGTAAAGTGATTTCAAGTGATTTCCTTTTTCTGTAGTCATTAAATAAGGTCAAAATACTGATCGTGCATGCTTGGGATGTGGTACCACCTGCTTTCAGAACACTGTCACTGACTGATACTATGCAATACCTTGATATATCCTATCATGTTATCAGGTATTACCTATTAATGCTAATAGTTTTCCCAGAGCAGTAGTGGAGAAATTGCAGGATTCTTTCTGCAAAAATAAGGTGGGAGATAAGGAAGAAGTTTTCTTCTGCTCAGACTCATCACTTAGCAACACATGGAGATACCATATTCTATAGCAAGTGGAATATTCTATACACAGAACTTCTCATTTTTTTTATGCCTTCTCTAAGTTTTTTTTTTTCAAGGTGACTTAGCTCTTTAACACAGACACATACTTGCTACTAGAGCTGCACAGAGGAAATCCTGTGTCTTCAAGGGTTTTTATATTTTTACTTCAGATATAAATGAAACATAGTCATCAGCAAATTATTTATGTAGAAAAAAATGTTATATTACAGTATTTTTATTTTTCATTTTATAGTAACATTCCTAACCTACAAAATATCAATATACAGATACATTTTCATGGGGTTTTGGTTTATCAGGTAGCTGGCTCGGAACACAGGTCATGTAAAAGAGAAATTTCTAAAGAGTTATGCAGGTAGATTTAAATAATAGTGGAACTGCTGTGTGTATGGCTAATAAAATCCTTTAACTGTCGCTAGTCTTCCAGAAACAGCAGAAACCTAAGAAATATATTGAATATTTGGAACCGGTTTGAGGTTTTTTTTTGCAACACTGAAAACAGCAATATCTGAGAAAATAGCTTAATTCATTTATTTATATCAGAAGCTATAGCATTTCTTAGGGAAAAATCTGGTTTTTTAAGCAGTAAATTCACTATAGTCATCTTTAGAAGTAGGTTGTAGTTTTCAGCCTATTTTGTATGTCCACACAGCAAAAGTATTTTTCCTGAATCTTCTCAATTTGCTGAGTGTGTGATTCTGAATCTTCCCTGCCTTTGTCATTTTTGTAGGTCATGATTTAACCTACATCTGTAATGTTTCCACAGCACGAACAGTGCTTACTGTACCTTGACTTATCACATTCACTTCCATCCTTGTCAATTCAAATGGACAAGAAATGGTTATAGCCTTTTGGAAGGTCACATATGATTCAAGGAGGAATTTCTTACCCAAGTGAGAGAAGTGTCTTTTCTATAATTTGGGTTCAAATAATTTCATCTGATGTTTTAGGCTTTAGATATGCCAGTGACATACCTCAGTGCAGCTACACGCTATCCTGTTCACACCACCTACTCTGTATTTATAGCTGAAACCTTTAGTTTATGAAAAACATTTGTAATACTCTCATGCAGTCATGTAGTTATCATCTCCTAGAAGAAAGGAAGCAATCTATGAAAACTCTTTCAAATAAATTGTATTGTCATGCTTCAAGAAAAGAGAAACCTTGTCATTCCAGTGGTTGCTTTTAAACTGTTGACTCCAAGGATAAAATGTGTTTAAGGCTTTTATGAGCTTTAAAGAAAGTGTTCTTAACTGTTTAATTTTTGTTCTTGACACAGCTTCTCATCAGCATTGCATGTGGTCTGGGAGAACACAGTGATAGCACCAAGAGGTTTGTTGGCAGAAAGAGTAAGGATAAAAAAAAAGAAAAAAAACCAAAAAACAAAAAAAAAAACCAAAAAAAATCCCACCACCAACAACAACAACAAAAAACCCAACAAAGCAAAAAAAGAAAAAAAACAAACCCAAAAGAAACTAAAAGAGGTATTCAAGCCAGCAACTGGAGCAATGGGGTCATATTCTGTTTTGCATTTTGGCAAGTAAAGTCTAGTCTTTAAACTCAGAGTTCTCTATGTCCATTGAAAACGAGTGGGTTTCATTGCCTTTTAAACTTAAAAGGCAGCTGTACAAATTATGAAGTGTTGTTAGATTAGTGTTGTCACCCTTGCTATGAACTGTTCTGCATTCAGGCTGTAGATATTTTGCTCCATGTTTACAAAGAAAAGCGTGGGGTCCAGAAGTTAATTTTAACTATATAAGACACAGGGATGTCTATATAATTGCATATTAAGCTGTTTTCTGTTGCATAAAAGATTCAAAAATCTATGAGGATGCACGACTGCAAATCTTTTTTTTTTTTAAATAAATGTGCAAAAACTCCTCACCTGGGCTAAATGTGATTTTTTAGATGTATATAGATGTATCAAAGTGAGGAAGTCCTGGTTGACCTCAGGCCTGTAAAGGAGCTAGAAAATGTAATAGTTAAATCACTAGCAGTTATGTTTAAGAATTGTGAAAAACTGAATACCAAACATATTATTTATCCTTGAAAGGGAGCGTATGGAGGGCATGGAAAATTGTAGCTCAAGGCACTTAAATTTAATCCCTGCAACAAATCATTAGTCAATCAGTTTAAGTATCTAGAAGATAAAACAGTGAAAAAAGCTATCATTCTTCCAGAGTAAATCAAGCCAAAATAGCTTTGGAAAAGGTGGCAAATGTAAGACACCTTGACTTCTGTGATTATGATTCTCAGATATGATTCTTCTGTGATTATGTGATTCTCAGAAGCATACAGAGAAAGTGTGGTGAAGATGAAATCTTCATCAGGTTCATGGCGTGCAATTGGTGGCCAGAAAACATATACTTATCACCAATGTTTCAAGACACCTTAAAAGCTCTAGGAGGACTCTTTGGAGTTCAGTTATATTTTATATTTTCTGTAATAATAGCAAATGGTATAAAGGTTTAATTTATGCTCTTTGCAGCTGATACTATGTGGATATAAAAGAGAGCTGACAAACCCTTTAGACTGAGATCAGAATGCGAATAAAAAGTTAGCTTTGAAATAGACCTGAAGTAGTGAAATCAGAAAAGTTACAAAGGCAAAATAATTATTAACAAAAAAGGGAATGAGATGTATGCAGGTTTATAAAAGCAAGTACTATTTTTGCCTCTACTTTTTTGATATGGTCTGTGTAAACAAAATGAGGCAGCCACACTGTTCTCTTTTTACTGCTTGTCAAGTCTTACTTGGAACGCTATACCATGCTGCCAAACCAAGAGGATATGTAAAAACAACAAGTAGAATGCTGGCCCGTACGAAAAAAAACCTGAAAAACCACACAGTCACTGCATGCAACTTTGATCTGCACAAAATGGGGCAAATGGGGCAGATATATTAAGTATGAGAAGCTTTGCTGGTCACTGTTGGGTCACTGGGTGTTTTAGCCCTAAAACTTGGGGCCATACTGGGAACACTATAATCTTGAGCTCAGCACCTTGGAGGACATGCTCAGTCTAAGGGAGGCCAACTTTCATTCTGGTTGCTATGGGCAAGATCAAAAGTGTGCACAGTACAGTGAATGGAGTCAACATCCAGGGTAGGTGCAAAAGGGTGAGACCTGTGCGTCGTGATAATCATTATATCATAACATCACCTGAATGATTTATTATTCTTGGTGGTCAAAGAAGCCATTTTCTATTCAAAGGAGAGAGCAAAAAAGAATATAAAATCCAGTTCCAAAACTCAGGCCCTTATATTTTTCTAAAGTGCTTATTTCCAATAAACCTGTTGTAAATAAGTTTTTATTGGGGTGAAGAAATTGAATAAATCTATGGCTTCTGGGATTTAAATATTTCAAATTAACCATGAAGACATTGGACTGCTCTCTTAGATATGTATTTTAGTTGCAGAATTTGAGGAAAGCAAAACATTTTTTGTGAGTCTTTATCTTCCCTTTGGCTTTGGTTCTTCAAAACCTCCCAAGCCAAGGATTTGGGGTTTTCTTAATAGGAAATATCAGCAAAATTTTGATCAGTGATGATGCATCATTCTCTGTTGTCTTAGATACAAAAAAACTACAGGTGACAGACAGGATTGAAATTATTGAGTTTTCATCTATCTGGGAATTATTTATCAGAAATATACTTATTCTTCCCTTCCCCATCCCTACTGTCAGTTTATGACCTTCCCAATCTGACCTGCCTGGTCAGGTTCTACTTGTCGCCTCTTGGGTGATTTTGCATGGAGAGAAAAGAGGTGCCTCCACATTCAGTGAAGTGGTGTGAGGGGTACGTCAGGTCTCACCTCTCAGTTGTTTTAGAGGCAGCTTTACTTGCAGTTTGCTTCTGTTTCTAATACATTGGGGATCTCTTCTACAGCCCAGACACCCACTGAACAGCAACAGGATATATCCACTTCTAACATGATAGATCTGCATCTGGCTCCTTTATGAGAAGCCCCAGTCTGTGCTCACCATTGCAGTCGTGAATGAGAGAGACAGTTCCAGTCATAAAAAATATCATTACTTTGTTTCTGCAACATATCAAAGATCTCAGCAAGAGCTGCTTCTAGCAGAACTAGGCACATGTGTTTTGCTCATATCTCATCAAATTCTAAGCAGGAAATGTAAGCTTTACATTCCCAGTAGAAATATTAATACTGCTTTGTTATATTTACTACGTTATTCACTACATCAATTTAACAAAATAAAGCACAATATGTAAACAGTTTAGAAGAAAAATGAGCACAGAGAACATTTCACAGCTAATGGTTTTCAATATTATTCCTAATACTCAATAGAGGTTTTCTTAAGGGATTCTCAAGAATTTTGCTGTATATGTTTCAACAAGACATTTTTGTTCTTATGCAAACACTCAGAGTGCCAGCAGCTTGTGTCAGTTTTGCTAAGTTGTACATGGGGATTGAGAAGTGATGTTTCAAAACCGTGGAGTTCTCCATATAATTTCACAATGATGACAACAGTAGCAACAATAGAGTGTGCAAATGTGATGCCCTGATGTGCGCCTGTGAGAGAAAACATGGAGACAAATAATCACTTTAGGAGAAAAAAATAGACACCTTCAAGTATAGGAATCATGTAAATAGAACAAAATATATCAGCTCAAGGAATAAGCATTATGTTCATACATACCCAAAACTTTGGGCTATAAATTGAGAATTCAGTTTTGGAATTTGTGGAGGAAAAAAAAGTACATTAACAATCACAGGACCAAACCATCCATTTGACACTGAAAAAAAAAGATTGCAGGATGCATCAGCTGGGACATTTGTATTTGAGATACAAAAATAGTCACATCACAGTGGTAGTACATCCTTAGGAATATCATGTGAAATTTTAGTCATTCTGTTCAGGAAGAAAAAAATTCAAACTGGGAGAACTGTATGAGAGAACTGCCAGAATTATCAAGGGAGCTGATCTTTTTTCATATAAGGACTAAAATAGTCTGATTTGTGTGGTTTTCAAAAATAAAAAAAAAGTTTTAAAAAAAGAAAGAAAATAAAAAAGAAAACGGAGCAATAAACCCATTCTTTTAAATGTATAACATGCTGGCATGGGAAAGAATTATATAATCTTTGCAATAATTTAAAACAAATGGCATTGATTTGCCCTGGGAATCAATAAAGTAGAAGCCTGAAATTACATGGGTATAGGTATCAAAAAAAAAAAACAAAACAAAAAGAAACTTTAAATAGAAAGTGAATACTTCTGGAAAACAAAATCCTAGCATTTCAGCAATGTGTAATAACAGCTGCTTTGGAAAAGATCACACATTTTAGAGTATTTCAGTAATAGTATTCAACATTTTGACAAAAGGTAGTGATTGTAGTTGGACATAACTTCTGTCGTCCTTAAAATGATGAGATGGCAAGCCAGTACTTATGCAACAGGAAGAAGCAGTTTCCTTACCATTTGATTCCTGTATCCCAGTCAGAATTAAATTTCAGCCATTTTCTTACTGAGAACGTTTTCTTACTGAGAACGTTTAAAGGATAGGATCCTTTAAAAAAATTCCTGTAAGAGAAATACAGAATTTTAATATACATGAGCTCATTAATAAAAGAGTCTTAGCTCAAAAGACTGAATGCCACAAAGTTTTAACATCAGTGTTGAAAAGGAAATATTTTAGAAGAAAATATCCTTAAAAGTCCCTTATAAACAATCTAGATACAGTATTCCAAAACAGTTTATATGTATCAGAACTTAAATTTAAGGGCTCTTGCACCAAATTTACCCTAGCGTAATTCCACTGACTTAATCAAGATACATCACAAACAGATTTGATGTCACTCAGAGTTAAGCCTATCCTGGGCTTAGCTTTGAAAGAAACTGGCTGAGCTCATGTAGGGAAATATCAATATGGTAAGTTATGCAGGAAGTGATCTTCTGTGGCTGCAGTTTAGGTTTTACATCTGTTTCACCAAAAGTGTATGAATGAATATTTTCTAATTTTCAAGCCTCCATATAGCTTATGAGTCTACATTATAATGAGGTCGGTGCTTTTGACTTTTTTGTTGTAGCAGATCATTTATATTTTGATATCTTCTACAAATCCTGTTTTTACAATATGGGGAAAATATTTGAAAATATGTCCATCCAGTGCACTTCAAAGCTCCCTTTTGCACCTCAAATTGATTGTCTATGTAACTTCTATAATACAAGTGAAAGCACAAAAACACCACAATTTGCTAAATATGAATTTCAATGGAAAAATAACTATTTCAATGAAAAAATATTGAATAAAGCAAGGCTTATGTAATTTTTACCATATCCTGTGTCGGAATCTGTGATATTTAAATGATCCTGAGATTGTAGAAAGTCTCTGTCTTTCAACTCCGCTGCTAAAGAAGAAGTCGTAATTTGTCTGTGCTGGTTTACAAGGTTTCTTATTTTTGCTTATCTATAACGTGTTCTGTCTGACCTGTAGCAGGTCTGTCCTGCAGGACAGTGTGCAGGGTTCTGCCCCTCAGTGGGATGTTGCAAACATTATATTCCAGAGACTACATGTGCTATATTTACAATAACGTGTCAATATCTATCACTTATGTTGAACAGTGTGTCCCCAGTTACTAATAGAAAAATGCCAACACTACAGTGAAATATGGAGGGCATGAAGAAGAAGAAAAGGACAAGGCTCACCGAATTTCCTCCATCTTGCCCCCTTTGAACCCCTTATCTAGAATCCTAAAATTCTACTTTTGCACCCATGCTATACTAATTATTACTTATCAAACACTCAGAGCTTGTAATTCATCTTGTAAGATTGAAAACTCTTCTCTATGGACAGGGATCAGAGACAGTGTCTCTCAGGGCTCTGTACAGGGGGGTTCCTGACACCCTTCCAGGGTCACAGACCTTCCAGGGCAGCCAGAGGGATGCTCGGGATTCCCACACCAAGGACCAAATCTAGGAAAACCAGTTCCTTTCTAAAAACAAAAGGGATTTAAAAAAATATGTTATGTATCATGCCATATACATGAAGATAAGAGAGGAATTATACCTATGAGTTAAAGAAGCATTTTTTTCTTCAGTGCTACTTAATAACAGTATTCAACTAAAATTCCATCAATACTGTTTTTAAAAAAAGGCCAAATTCTCCGTATCTTTCAGTATTCCCTCAGCCTGACACACAGTCCTGCTCCCTGCAAAGGTCTGTGCCATGTTACACAGTGTCCTCACCTGCACAAGAGGTGAGTGGCTGATGAGTCTGCTCAGAAATGCCCTTCCCAGAATCAGCCACAGACCTGAACTTCCCTGTTCTATTGAGTAATCTCAAAACATTGGCTTCAACAGGAGTTGAAAATTTTATATGATGTGCTCAGCATAATATGCAAATCCTGGATAGAAAAACTGTGACAAAATCAAAATAAACTTCAGTGAAGGAAAAAATGGTGTTTTGAGGACGTAGGTATGCTCAGCTCCTGATGTTCTGGGACCATTTGCAGAAACATGTAACATACAACAATTAATTTGCTTTGTTTTGATGGCAATATGCCCACATTATAAATTCTGAAAATGAAAAAAAAGGAAGTGTTTCACTAGTACTATATCAGATTCAAGAGGAATTTGAGCATACATTCTCTGAGAATATTCTGAATTCCTTGTTATTTCATTATCTAAAATTGCAATGGTCATATTTCTTGCTTAGACCCATTCAGACTCTCTGCACAAACTGAATTTCATCCATTAAGCAGATTGAAGACGTTCCTACTATATGGTTAGTGTCATTGTCAGTAATGATTTATGTTTAAGAGAATGTGGACAAATGTCCTCAGATTCATATGTAGTAGTATTGTCTAGAACTTGCTGTCACTGGTGGAAAAATATATAATTTCATTTTAAATAAATTGCCTATTATTCTCTCCTTTAGCTTTATTAAGAGGCAATAATTACTCTGCTAGCCTAGCTCAGTATATATATTACTTAATCTTTTGTTATTAACTACTGGAATTACTATCCCTGCAGTTTGGAAAAGGCTCAATATTCTTTCATTTGACAGATGGTTTACCAAAATCTGGGTAAGTCTTAGCCATGAGGAAAAAAGCCTCCGTAACATTAGCCTCGGGAAAAATTCATAGTACATATATGAGAATATGTGATTATTTTTAGTATTATACTGCATCTAACAATAGAAGAGAAAGTCAGAGTTTTTGTAATATTCTTCTCTTTACACACCCAAATGACATGGATACACTAGGATGCAAAGAGATTTCCTGAGTGTGTGGCACTACTTATCCAGACTAGATATATCCTTCCATGTTGTTTGGGAGATGCAGATTTCAAATTGCTTCCAAGCAATTAACTTCAAATAAGATCTTTCAATTCTCATTCAGAAAGTCGGACCTTTCTCTGAAATTCTCAATGCCAGTGTAGCCTTATGCTCATTCAGGCAGCTCTTTAGGACTCAGACCTCTATCATTTTTATCATCGGGCTAAGGTTTACAAGAAGAAGTAATTTGCTTTAGTTAAAATGCAGGATAGGTAGAAAACATGAAAGAATTTTCAACACAAATTTGAAATAGAAAATGGAAGGATCAAGACACTTGGAAGCTGAAAACAATGGCTTTAGCTAGTTCTACTGAAATAATGGAGGAGAAGGGAGCAGTTGTGAAGCAGTAGAAGAGACTAGTGTGTTGTCAAAAGCAAGGTTAAGAGATTAGCATTTTCTATATGTGTGGTTAATTATGTCTAAAAAAAAAATGAGGTGTTAGCTGAAGATCTGGGATTTTTATAACCAGTAGTTTGAGTTACTCCTGAGAGTCACGTCTTGCTCAAAATAAGTAGCCTTCCCCAGAAAGTGTCATACTGACTTGAGTTTACCAGATTGAAAACCAGGATGCTTATCACTGTGAGTAAGAATTCAAGATTTGGCTTTAGCTTGGGCAAAGGTAGTAATTTTGTTCATTTCATCTCTTCTACACTGCCACATACTGCACTCTAAGTCTAGGTCATCGGCCTGCTAAGCCACTGCTAAAAATTATCTCCATACTCTTGGTTTAGATTGGTCATTTGTACCTGCAGACAAGAAGCATTGATGCACCCTAATTATGGATTTAGGGAACTTTGTCATCATTCCTCTATCCATTATTCACTTTCCTACTCCTTTTCCTCTTACTTTCCTCAGGCAGGAAGAGCTGAGAGGGACAAAATGACAGGTAGAAGAGGATATTATATTATTCCTGATGCAAAGGTTCCCTCGTGAGAACCTTCCGTCCTAGTCTGTCATGGTGTCTATTTTAGTCCCAGCAGCTCTGATTTTACTGCTGGTGGAAGACATCCTTGCAAAAGCATTGTTCATTCATTGCTGCCTCCTTCCACATGCAATCAAGTTACAAATTAAAAAAAAAAGTTGCAAATTCTCAGGAATGTCTTCTATTTGACTGCTAACACCTTAAACAAATTCCTCATTGCAGACCTTATTTTCTTTTCCCTCTTTTTTCAAATGACAAATTCCGTTGTGTTCAGTGAGACTTTTGATGATGAAGAAAAGATTTTAATCTGAAAAGGAAAGAGCATATATATTATTGATCTCTGATTGTTGCTGTGAATTTCGCTCTCAAATGTAGCACAGAAAATTCTTTCAAGAGTATTTGCTATTTTGGACAAAAATATCCTAATTAGTAAAATTATTTTCTTTTTATAAAAAATGCTCAGCGCCAGCTATGCTTGAGAACAAGAAAATATTACAACTCTTGTGGTAAGATGAGATAAATGTGATTTGCTAGACTTGAATGATTTGAAACATACCATAACACTGACTGATGAGGGAAAAGACAATAAAATAAATGGTGCAACTTTATCCTAACTATTTAGCTTTTCAAAAAGCTAAACCACTGTGATGCTATGCAAATAAAGTATGGCTAGCCCGAAGCTGAGAAATACAGCTAATTACGTGCTTTTCTAAGACAAGCATGCTAATTTGTTCTAATGTTTACATTTCCATTTTAATGAGTTTTCCTAGCTTCCACAAAGTTTGTAGTTTTGTTCAAAAATCTAACAAAAAAGCATTTACAGTGAAGTTTGTCTTGTAACAAAGGCAGACCCCTATGACCCTGTGATTTTAACTGCAGCTTTTGTACAGGATGTCTTTAGTGACAATGATACCTGGAGACATACAGAGCACTCATAAAGCAGCTCAGTGACATCTGCAGAATAGGATACTGATGACTGAACTCACCACTCCTGCACTGAACATGTGTGCTCACATGAGTGTCTGCATACAGGAAAAGGAGGAAGCCAACAGTTATTAAACCAGCAGATCATCTACCCTTTCTACTTTGTAGGTATTTGTAGGTTTGTGTTGATTACTCTTCCTCGTTCCTCAATGATTACATGATTAAAAATATGCTTTACCTTGGGAGTTACTAAATTGAAATTCAAGTGCAGGAACACGAATCATGAAGATATAAACTCTCAGGCATGTCTGTATTACAAAGATTTCTGTGCCTGACTGAGCCTTATACATCAACTGATTAACCAAATAATAGCTACCACTTTGTATAATGAAAACCTAACCAAATAATATGCAAGTTGAATCTGCCTTGAAATTCAGTCAACCACTTGATGCTAGGTTTGAGGGTAAAGAAAAATCACACCTGAATGGTAGCACAGAAAAATGAGAATCCTATCAAACAGGCTGGGCTAGTTGAGAACAATACACAGATAATAAGAAATAGTTTCTTTGAGAGAAAGAAATGCCTTTGAGGGATGCTGATTTCTAACTGGAGGTAAAGCATTTTATAAAATATAAAATTGATAAGCTGCAAAAAGTAACAATAAAGGAGGGCTGAGAGACTAACATGACTGCCAAAGAAAAAATCAGTACTTTATTTCACTGGCAGCTGTTCATTCAGATCTTTTGATTATCTTTTATTACTTCATGCATCACCTGTTATCCCTTGGAAAAAGGAAAGTGTCACTCCTAAAGTTAAGAAGTGAAGCTGACTAATGTAATATATTTTTCCTTCCATAAAAAAGACAGTACTGAAAGCAGAAAAAACAACCATTTTTCTTGATGATTATTACCTCTCCAGAATACAGTAAGTGAATTAAATATTATATTATGCCTATTTAGCACTTAACCTGATCTTCTTCATCAGGAAGTATGGAACATTTATGTAGCTAAAGCTGTACACTAGAGTAATTACCTAATAGCCATAAACAATGGTTCAGCCAAGTGGTAACTATCTGTGCAACAAATTATTTTTAGGAGACTGAATGTTCCCTATACTAGGCAGCTAAATGTCTTCAATTAAGCTCATGATAAGGTTTGATGAAAATAAAGCTTTATGAAATTTTTTTTGCATATCTAACTTTGACTGATATTATTAGTATTATTTTACATTCATTATTCACTTTTCTGGCATTCAGAAGCGTTCCTTATCGTATACTTTCTGTTCCCCATGTTTATACTTGTACACACACATTATTTGGGTCCCTTAACTGTCCCTCTCTGCAGTAAAGAGGCAAAATACATGGTCAAAGCAAGTCATATGAGGAAAAGGTATTCAATCCTTTATTTTCCTTCTGAGTTCCTGACTGATACTGAGAGCAAGCCCATCAAGGACAGGAGACCCTGTAAAAATAATGAGCAAAAGAAAGAATTCTTCAGTGCATACAGGTCTTTTTGGTTTAGTCTACATCAATGGAAGCATTGAGGTTTGCATCAAAGTTCAAAACCAGCTGTTCTGGGGACCTTGCAATGTCAGTCATAATGATATGTTTGCAAATTACTATCTTGAACAGGTTACAGATTGAATAAAAATAATAATGATGTAGAGTTGTGTGTTGTCCCTCCCATTACACATGCCAGTCAGTAATAACCATAAATAGCTGTAGTAAATGACATTTTTATGAATTTTAAAAAATAAATATTTAGTAAGAATCCTAGGTAGCTGATCTGCCTTCCAGACCACCTTTAAGGACAATTTCTGAATAATAGAACAATGCAAACTACTTGATTCTTTCTTTAATGTTAATGTTAAAGTGATCACAGGATCAAAGTTACAATTCATGTGCTAAAAAAACACTTAATTTCTCTTTGGAAACACCACTTAATTTTCTCTTTAAATATTCAGTTTATGGATTGGTTTCTAAAACCTATAAAATCCTCAAATATAAATGTTACACCTTGGAATTTAGCCTACATATAGATGTTCAATTTTGGGATCTGCTGGAATGAGAGGTAACTGGGCAACTGGGTTATTGTTAACTTTACTACAGCTCCCAGATGAAACACTACCTCTGATCCACCTATGTTTGATTGTGTGAGTGCTCCCTACACCACTCTGTCTAAAATAAAACAGAATAAATGTAGTGGTTTATAACACGAGCTTTTTGCACTTTAGAAAGATGCACTGCATTCATCCTCTGGCCCAGGAGAAAAGCAGTAAGGCATTATGTGATAAGAATAGACACCTTTTCATTCAAAAGAGGGTGGCTTTATCCAGAGTGCTTCCGGAATTATTCCTGTCCCAGTTACTGCTCCCTGAACCCTAAGTGAGTGTTCTCTATGGTGGTCTCATGTCTTCCTAAAATATGGCAGAGAGAATGCTAGCAATAAATCATTACAGACAGCCCCAGGACAGTGCTTATAGACCTGAGTTCTGGCCCTATTTAATTTAATAATCCCACAAAACAAGGTAGCTGAAGCTGAGAGCCATTCCAGTGCAGGGACTACTTTCAGGGCAAATGGGGTGGGTGGAGCAGAAAGTTCCTCCTTTATTAGGGAACACCCCATTCTGGAATCAAATGCTCAGACCTTCACAGATCTTCACCTCTTGTCATTTTTCCTTTACTGCCAAGAATGCAGCTGATGGCTGCTTGCTGCTGCCCCAGACAGCTCAAACAGACAAACTGCTGTACATAAAAATGTCATTCCCACTGGAGATCAATCCACACAGATGTTAGTAAGATTTTATATAAAGACATCTCTTTTTTTTTAACTAGATTATTTGAAGATTTAGGAAAAAGTACTTTGCTGCACTTAAAAAAAAGAAGACAAGAGAAAATAAGATAGCCAGCAACAAGGGGGGGAAAAAAAGAAATATTTTGTTTTCACAACCAGGTGTAAAAAATAAGGAAAATGTATGAAATAAATCTGCATGTGATTTTATTTTTTATGTTTAATTATAGGAATACCAAGAAATATTTCTAATTTCATTACTTACAGTATTCCAGGGATGTGAAAGAATAAGCATATAATAATGTTCCTTCAAAAGACATATCACCTAATTTCAATAGTATTGCAAAGCAATAGTACATCAGCTTAAATGACAAATGCATAAAAACTGTGCGCAGGAAGATTTCATGTTGTCCTCAATTTTGGCACAACAATTTCACATTTGATTTGGACACTTGAAACTTGGTTTTGGAAGTAGCTAACCTTTTAGAGAAGTTGCTATGTGTGAATTTTATCCTGTTCATTCCTACTTTCAAAATATAGGAATTAAACCCTGAAGTCATCTTCAGGGAAAATGCATAAATGATAATAGTGATAATGTCATTATCATAGAATCATAGAAATCATAGAATTACAGAATCATAATGATGTAGTTTGGAAGAGATCTGAAAGATCATCTTTTCCCAGTCCTTCCCACCGTGGTCAGGGAGATCTTCCACTAGACCAGGTTCAAGCTCTCTAAGTCCCATCTAACCTGGCCTTGAACACTTGCAAGAATGGAGCATACACAGCTTCTCTGAGCAACAACTTCCAGTGCCTCACCCTCCTCACATTATAGAATATTTTCCTAACAACTATCCTAAACCTATTCTCTTTCAGTTTGTACCCATTCCCCTGTGCCCTGTCAATACATGCCCTTATAAATAGCCTCTCTAAATTTTTTTTATTTTAGGCACTTCAGGTGCTGGAAGGCTGAAATTATGTCGCCATAAAGGCTGAACAATCCCAGTTGGTATATTTTCTAAAGGGATAATTTGTTACCTGATTTTGTACTCTACTTTTGTTTAATTTAAATTTCTTGTTGACAAACAAAAATTTCTCTTTATTTTCTCCATCTGTCTGAGTGATTCTGGCTTATAAATTGAAAGTTCTGCCTGTCATAAATTATTTCACTTTCTCCAGCAAGATACTACAGAAAACTCTCTGACAAAAAGGTAAATTATTTACATTATTCTAATTCCATCAGTCTTTATATATGGGCTAAAACAACATTATGTTTAATTAATAAACTTCTTAAGAAGGCCATCAGACCACTAAAGAACATAAATTATTTATAAAGGGGAAAAAAATACAATTATTGTTTTTCAGCATAAACATTTCCAGCTGTCAGGCTTTGTGTTTGAAAAGACATCACTCAGGAGGAACAAATTTGGAGGTAAAACAAGACCAAAACTTTCTTCTCAGATTCCAGATTATTTCAGTTATGGGTTGTTACCAAAATCCAGTAAAACTAGAATTCCTTAACACCAATGTAGTATTAAGAAGGAGGCATTATTTATTCAGCTGGAGGCACTTGGGTTGTCTCCTCCAAAACCTTGTGTGTACTGAGTACATAAAAAGCTCTTGTTTAAACACTGTATTTTACATACATTTTCATAGGTTTTTCCAAAGGAAACACACACTTAATAATCATTTCCCCAAAGTCACTGGCATGTGCTCCTTCCCATCAGCACATGTGTTCTTCTGTCTCAGGGTTCTCTTTGGTGGTCCCTGGTGATCAGTGACCCCAAAGTCATAATTGACTGCTTGGTGAACTGGGCTGGTTACTCCAGTTCTTCTTAGTTAATGTTTAACTTGATGGTACAAACTAAGCCTCGTGTAGTTCCAAAGGCTAGAAGATTTTGAAGAATAAGCGTTGTGTTAACTCCCCAGGTGTGCAAAGGGATTTACCTGCAGCCCCTGGAGGGCACAGCACTACTGCAAACACACATGTCCTGAAGAAAGCTGAAGTGCATTGGAAGCCCATGCTGGAGCAGGCTCCTGCCAGCACCTGCAGCCTATGGAGAGAAGTCCACACAGAACCTGGTTTTCTGGATAGAGCTGTGACACTTGGGGGAGTCATACTAAAGGAATTTTTTCCCAAAGAACTGTACACCATGGAAAGGCCCTATTCCAGGATAAGGCCTTTCCATGGTGCACAGTCCTTTGGAAGGAAGGAATTTCCATTCAGAAAGCGTTATGGTCTGACCACAATGCCCATTCCACATTGCTCTGTGCGTACTCTGTTATTAATTTGCAATAAATTAAAATAGTCTTCTCTGACCTGAGAGTTTTCTGCCCATAAGGGTAACTGGTGAGTGATGTTCCTGTCCTTATCTCAATCAATGACCTTTCCATTTTCTCTCTGTGTTCTGGAGAGGAGAAGTAGTGAGAGAGATCTGGGTGGCAGCCAGACAAGGCTAACCTACCACACTTGTCCTTATGGAATCAGCTTTTTCTTGGTAATGTCCCTAGGATGAATTGAAGCAATTTCTAAAGCTTAAGGTTTTCAGTTATCCATGTAAATAAGTGCAGAAGTTTCTTTACTGATCTTTAATCGATCAATAGAAATTTTCCCTGCTGGTTTATCACAAAACTTTTAGTCATTCTTGAACTCTGGACTGATGCGTTGTCATGAAAACTGTTTTGTTTCCACATATGAGAGGGGGACAAAGGGATCAGGAGGAGTAACAGGCCATCAATGACAGCAGCAGTCAAGACTCCACATATTGAAGAGTTTGCAGTGGTACATGATAAAGTTTGACAGTATTGCTCCTGGCTCAGAGGCAGGAATCAGTTGCCAAATACAGCAGAGTTTTTTAATATTATTATTTGTTCTGTCTGATAGCCAGAAATCTTTTATTTTTTTCAACTGCTGAACTGCTTTTCCATTAACTGAATGGATATGCCCTCAATGCTGTAGTGTTTCCCAGCTATGTCCTGAGCTAAAAACAGTATGGAAAATTTTGCTTACTCCAGCAGAACCATAGCCAGCTATTTTTATTTAAAAGCCTGCTTTTATGAGTTGCTGGTCATGATGCTATTTTAGATAATATCTTCAATTTCCCTAGTCCAATGTATGGATGCATTCCTAATGGATTATCCTTGGCTGCTGAAGTGTGTGACTGTCCTAAGCTAGTGTGAAAGGAATGGTTAATGATGCTTTCTAGCTAAGCTGCAGCAAGGGGCTTTGAGAGCTGCCAGGACCCACTGTGAGGCTGTACACAGGTAGGGACTGCTGTGAGCACTCCAAGGCTTTTCTGGCGCTTGAGCTGTGAGGGCTCCATGCGTGCAGCAGACACAGAGATGTTTTCCCCTGGCATGGTAGAAATTGGTCATGTGGAAAGCTCCTGGGAGCAGATTTCAGGAACAGTT
This sequence comes from Chloebia gouldiae, assembly GCA_003676055.1. NCBI lineage: Eukaryota > Metazoa > Chordata > Aves > Passeriformes > Passeridae > Chloebia > Chloebia gouldiae. The sequence goes on along the minus strand of QUSF01000006.1, from coordinate 29,452,590 downwards.
TTAAACCGAACTTTATGACAAATTTGGGACGTTCAAGATCTTTTTCAACTTAGTTAATTCTGTGATTCTGTGAAGTCAGTTCTGAAACTCTGTCCATGACATATTAATATAAGGAAATGATCATATTAGTGTATACAATTCTGTCCAAAAAATTCCATTGTTTGTGAGGAATGTGTTCATGATCCCACTCAGTTACCTTAGAGAACATTATACAACTAACAACCCCATATTTTTTACCTAAAGCTGTGTTATTAATCATGAACAGACAAGACTAATTTACAAGGTGCCTCAATCATTATAGACAGTGTAGTAATGCTTTCCAGATGGCAATTTGGCACTTAACAGCTCAAATAAATTCCCTTTACTAATTTAACTTTCTGAAATCTCCCTAACACTAACAGGCCTGATTAATTCATCGCTTCTATTGCAGAAGAAAAGGGAAAAAAAACAAAAAACTGGTAAACTCTGCTTTCATTGGGACATAAGCACAGCTTTTTAGAAGCTGTCAGTTCAGAGGAAAACCTCACAGGAGGTCAGGAACCCTTCCCAGTCTTGTGGACAGAGTGGTTAGGATAAACTTAAATTTCACAGCAGATACAACAGTCTGTTCCCAAAGACTAGGTTTGTTAATAACTCCTGCTCTTCCATAATGCTCTGGAGAGCTTTCCTATCACTTCAGTTGTGAAGGAACCATGAGGCATGCACAAACTAAATGTCATCTTAATTGCTCTGGAAAAAAGAAATTTGAAAAAAACACTGTTGTGTTTTTCTCTCTTCATCCACTAAATATAATTAAACAAGCCCCCACCCTGCCACACCTGCAGTTAATAGATTTTGGTACAGTTTCTCACTTGCATCAGTCAAGCTGCTGTAACTTATTTTGCCATCTGTTAAAGCAAAAAACTAAGTACCTGCTATTCTACAAAATAACATCAATATTGTAACCATTGTGAGAAAAAATTGAGGCCTTGATATTAAAATCAGTACAAGAACCTATTCTATTAAGGTGTTGGTGGGTTTTTTGGTCTTTTTTTTTTGGTTTTTTTTTATTTGTTTGTTTGTTTTGTTTGCTTTTTTGTTGATGTTTGTTTGTTTTTGTTGGTTTTTTTTTTTGCTAATACATTAAGTGGCTTGGCTTTACGTACATTTAGTGTAAGAATTAGAACTCAGCAAATTGTGCTTTAAAGTTTGATATAGCGACTATGATCTGGAAAATAAGTTGTTATCAAAATGAAATCGTTTTTAACAAAAAGAAATTATGAAAACAGCAGAGGCAGCTTTTTCTAATTCAAATGAGAATTGCCAGAAAGAGGGCATGAAGAAAGAAAGGGATGTGATAACATAGTTTGAAATGTCATGATGAGATGAAACAACAGAAAAACAGTTACTCTAAAGAAACTGATGTGAAGAAAGGTACCAGAGAGCAAAATTGGTAATGAAGTTCCAAACATTCACTGCTTAAAGAGGACATGAAGGTGAGCATACAGCTTATTCTGATCCAATTCTAGTATGTCTTATTTAATAAAATACAATAATAAAACTCTTTTGAATGTGAAAGGACTAAGAATTTTTTTTTCTTTAAAATAAATTCCTGGGTGTGGAAGTCCATAAACTGCTTTCACACATGCAATGTGATACGTATAAAAATAAAACATTTTCTCAAGAAATGTTAAAAAATATTTAAACAATTGACACAATAAGATAATATCATAAAAAATACTCTGCTCTTCACAAGGATTTACTCTTCTCTTAAAAAGTAAGGCGTCTTAAATTATTATTCCTTAAACTATGCTAAATTATCCAATATTTCATAATTTTCCCTGATTTCACTAATGTCTAATGGTGGTGTAGGATAGTCAAGACCTAGTGGAAAGGGAGAAATATTACTTAGGTTAAAAAATCTGCTATTTTTAATTTCTCAGCAGAAAACCTAATTATCATCTTAGTTATCACCTCCAACTGCACAAAACCCCTAATAACTGGCAAACGTGATGTCAAGAAAAACACAATATCAGTGAAAATAACATTTTACCTATTTCTCCTCTCATCTCTTTACTTGTATTCTTTGTTTAGTACTACTGTTGCTGAATGCAGACAAATATTCACCAAGAGAACTCCTCCTAATACCATGTAAAATTCTTTTACTGACATAAGACATTGATTTTTTTTTTAACTCTGTAGAACAAAGAAGTGAAAGCATGTGCCAGGTTCATTGTATTAATTTTATTCATGACACCAGGCCCATACAGGTTTGACTATTGTCAAATTTACTATTGACAGTTATTTTGGATGTTGTAGGACTGTGGATATACAGACTCATACTGTATAAAAGGTTTACTGTGGTGAATTCAATCTAGTGTGCCGAAATTATGTATGTAGTTCATAAAAATTGCATTTTAAAATTTTATGTGAGAAAATTTACATAGTATCTCCTGTGACACAGCACTACTGAAGTTTTCAGGATCAAAACTGTTTAAACACTGAACGTATGAAAACACATTAGAGAGTACTTACTGGTTATGGGATCAGGAAAAATTAAACAAATTCGAGGTATCCTTATACATTTAAGAGCTACTAATATCTTTAGCAGCACCTTCTAGATGAGTTGCATCATTTATAAGGAGAAGAATTAGATGGAAATCATTGGAATGCAGGTGCAAGTAAGACTTTGTAGGACAAAGCTTTCTTTCTGCTTCTTTATGGTTTATGTCAGGGTTTATTCCTGTCTGACAAACACCCCACACAGCTGTTTGCTCACTTCCTGCCCCTCTCCAACAGCGATGGCATCAGGGAGAGAATCAGAAGGGTAAAATTGAGAAAACTCATGGGTTGAGATTAAGACAGCTTAATAGCTAAAGTAAAAGCTGTGCACATAAACAAAGCAAAACAAGGAATTCATGTCATTCACCCCTCCCCATGGTCAGGCAGGTGTTCAGCCATTCCCAGGAAAGCCGGGCAGCCGGGCTCCACCACATGTGACAAAATCACATTGTCAGGAAGACAAACACCATCCCTGCAAACGTTCCCCTTTCTTTTCCTTTAACCAGCTTTATATCCTAAACATGGCACCATAAGGTGTGCAATGTCCCTTTGGTCACTTGGGGTCAGCTCTCTCAGCAGTGTCCCCTTCCAATTCCTTGCGCTCCCCCCGCCCACTCACTGGTGGGGTAGGGTGAGAGGCTGGGAATGCCTCGGCTCTGTGTCAGTAAAAGGCCTGCTCAGCAGTAACTAAAACATTTCTGTCTTCTCGACGTGGTTCCCAGCATAAATGCAAAACACAGCTTCATATCAGCTACTATGAGGAAAATTAACACTACCCCAGCCAAAACCAACACAAATCAAGAGTAACTTTTTTCCTATGTGACTGTGCCCTCTCTTTAGCATTTGGGAAAAAAATCCTACAAGTTCAATTAATTGTTAGAAACATGCACTAAATCTCACAAGAATGGATTATCTATAGCTGCCAAATGTAGAAAAAAATGCAAAATGAGACAATTCTACATTTCTAGCTAATGCTTTTCTCCATTTATGTTTAATTACTGATCCATGGCAAGAGAAGAAATTGTTGCATTGCTGTGGGTCTTCTTTTGACTTTGGCAATATTCCCTAGAGAATTCTATCCAAGATTTTTCTTATAAAGCCATGCAGATTCTCCTATTCAGTATTTAATCTGGTGAACCGATGCAGAGTTTCCTGCGTTTTTCGTTAGTGTAGGCAGAGCAGATATGTCAAGTAAGACATATAGCAGAAGTAAACTCAGGAATAAAATTTAAAATATCCACAAAACTTAGGAGCAGAAAATGGCATTTTGGACTAAATTACAGACTTGAGTCAGGCAAGGAAGAATCTAGCTATACTAGAAAATGAATGAATCTTAGAAGCAAAATGACTAATTTTGCTCCTTCTTTGTGAAAGTCTGTACTGCCTATCTAAGAAAACAAGCAAGAACAATAGAACCACAATTGGTTTAGAGAGGGTGGGAAGTATAATGATAAAGACCACGTTCAAATTTCCTGTTCCTTTTGCACTTCATCTCATTCAATAGTCGAGCAATAGATAGTAGCTGTTGCTTTCTCAGATATTTCAAGATTCAAAGAGGCAGATGTTATAGTTCCTCTTTACAGCTATGACCAAGTATAGCACTATTCCAATTATTTTTAGCAGAAAACCCACAAACATATATGATCCTGATTCCATTTTTTTTAAACATAGGTTGAAAAGAGTGATGTTGGGAATTTAAATAAAAAGAGAGAATTTTGACTGTAGTTTGAATTTCTTTAACTTTTTTTTGGTCAGAATTCGATTGTTATGTGTTGAAGAATACATAAAAAGTCTTCCATGAACTAACAGTCATAAAGCATAAAAGAAAGATGTTTCAAAAATCTTCACTGAATGATTACGCGAGCAGTAGCAACAGCAAGACTTTTATCTCCATTAGAAAAACCTGCCTCAAATCTTGCAAAATAACCTTAAATGTTCACACTGATGGATATAAAGTCTTATGGGAAATATTTAAGTTTATAAGAAACCTACAGAGAGGACACTGTCCCTAAAATGTCAGAAAAAAGTGGCTAACAATTTCAGACCCAATGGCAAATGTTAAGATTTCCACCCATCTGCTTACACATGAAACAGCTATTTTTCTTCACTGTCTTCACATAAACCTGATTAACCTAGCAAATGCCTCTGCAAAGGAATGTAGACAACTGTCTTCCTGCAGGGGCTCTCTCTGGACCAGGATCATGCTTGCATATGCTTGTACCTGTGATTTTAGACCCTGTGGAAAAGGAAATATGTTATGTGCTCAGTACTACACAAACATGAAGTACCCACTGGATCAGGTCACAAATGGAAAAGTGTGTCTACGTAAAAACCTTTAAGAACAAACATAAAAGTATGCAATTGTTCTCCAGAAGGCAACAGTTATAAAGGGTTTTTTTTCTTCTAGCATGCTTATTGGCCAAAATATGTTGAGGCTGTTAAAGGCAGTTCTGAAGCAACTGAGGAGCTTCCCATTTTCTCACTTTAGATTTCACACAATGCTACAGCTCCTCTCATGGCTATTGTAAATGCTCCAGGGATTTTTGGTCCCAGAGATATGGTGGTTGATCAGACTGAGTCTTCCATTAAATATGGTACTATTCCTCCAAGGAGAACAAATTTGACTGACCACAGCCTCTTTCCTGGAGAAACTTTTCCTGTCAGACCAATCAATTACAGAATCAATCAACAATTCAGTGCCTTTTTATACTCCAGTTTTAACAAGGTCTCCCGCCTTTCTTTATGCTTTGTCATGCTCTCCTGTGCTATTCTCTACTAACAGCAAGCACTCTTGTTAGTAATGCATAAGAATTTTTGTATTTCCATTAAAAATCAAAAATGGACAATGGGACAATGAAAGGTATTTGCTGAAACAAAAATATTCCAATCATATTAATAGCTGCTCAGGATGCAGCTGCTGAGATTACAGGTTAAAATTCCCATTTCTCAGGTTAAACTGTGTAGTGAGAGAAGTTAGGTGATTGGATTACACTGAAAAAAATGCACAGAATTAAAATAGCACCACTATTTATCAGCAATTAGCTCCATTAACTCTGGAGTGATTGTTGTATGTATTTCAATAACTTTGTTTCATTTGTTTGAAATTCAAAGATATCTCATAAGTTCTTGATAGGATGTTTAAAAAATATGGAAAAACTAAACAAAAATGTTCCATATTCATGAGGATCTACCCTTCAGAGATATATAAATGACAGATCCCAAATTGTAATTTGATAGAAGTATTGGCTTTTGTATTCTTCTTCCTTTTTATCTTGTACTTAGTTGTACCTCATCCATCACACTACCGGTCCCACCTCATTCTCCTTCAAATACTTGAGGAATCTGGATGTGTCTGAGATCAAGAGAAAGTAAAGTCAGGAGGGTTCTTCCTTTTTTTTCCCTGTACTAGCCCTAAAAAAACTTTTAGCCTCTATGAAAAGAGATGAATTTTTTTATGTGTGAAAGTTAAAAGGGTACATACTGGGGAGAATAAAAAAAGGAAGCTCTATAAAGACTTCAGTATCAGTTCTAAGTTTATATTATGGACACTGTTTTTCCCCTAAATGTCAGGATTTCAGATTTCTTTTAAAATAATTTTTCTACATCTTTGTATACTTTTTTAAATTTGGAGCATTTTTAATTCACCAACTCAGTGCAAAGATCAAGTTTTTTGTTTTATTAGCAAGTTTATTCTAGAAAAGTTATTTATTATTTTCAGGAAGGACTTTCATAGTTTTCCACAGCAAGTTTAGTAGTGTCACATGCAAAATCGATACTCTGTAATATTGAGGAGGAAAGGTGGTTTCTAGCAAGTGGCACTAGATCCATCTGCCACGGAACAGCCATTCCATTTTGCTTTCATATGGTTTCCTCTGGAAATGGACATTCTTTATACAGAGCCCTACTCTACTTGCAGGCACATATGTTATTTTAAATAGTGCCATATAATCACTTGGAAATGAGTCTTGTGGCACGCGGTTAGGTGGAAGAAAAAAATTAAAAATACTATTTTTATTCACTCTCCCTGTTCCCAGTTTCCCCACTTCCCCATTTCCATGTTTGTGTTCTTCATCCTACACACAAAGGAATTGTGATGACTTATGCTGGGCTACAGATAATTTGTGCATGTATCTAACTTTTTAATGGTATCTTCCTTTTTGCTCAAGAAATCAAGTGCTGGCTGTGTGTATTTCTCATGAAAATGAAGTGTCTGCAACTGGACTGCAATGTGATTCCTTTTCCAGCTAACACACCAAGGGAGGATGATGCCTCTTGTACAGATCCTGGAAATTCATGAACACGCATCTGGAAATGCTTGAGACTCAAGAATTAAAGCATTTGTAGTTGATGTGCCCTAGCAAATCTGCAGGTGCCAGCACAAAGTATGCAGCTAGGCTGTCAGAAGTAGCCAGCTCCTGCAAGTAAAAAGCAAGTAGTCTCATTAATCAAGTAAGGTGGAAAGACATTAATCTTTATAAAATAATTTTTTAACTTACATATAATTTATCTAAAATCTTCTTTTATGTTTATGCCATGAGTGGACTTTGCCATGAGTGGACATTGGCTCCGTGAGTAGCTGAAAAGATTTTTTTTTTGCTCTTTTAGGAGGTATCAAGTAAAGAAAGTGGTAGAAAACTGCTGGCAAGATTTTGGACAGAGGATGAAGGAAGCAGCATCTGGAGTTCTTGTGCAATAAACTTTCTGTAGTTATGTGGTGAGTGGGAGGAGGAGCAGAGTTAAAGCTTTCAAATCCTGAATGATCAGGTCCACCACATGGGTAGTATCTCCTTCCCTGCTGGAGCTTCGTGACCCTGATGTATGAATTTCTGTGTGTGCCCAAGAGGCACTAATTAAAGACATCCAACTAATTTGTACTTATTGTTTCTAAATAAAAGACATACCTGGTTTATATAGAACCATATCTTTTCACCCTTACACAGAGTTTTCAATACCTTGCGGACCACTGGCAATGTAAGTAGTTAGTTAATGAGAACAGTGTGGTGGAATTTGGCTCTGGGTGACAGTGCTAAAATATTATTTCTACTAAGTAGAACTACATTAGGTGCAATCTATTACCATGATGAAGATCCAGAGGATGTGGGAAGCCTTTCATGATTCCAAACATAAGGGCTCAGCTGCTCAGTGTAGGCAGGAGCATGGTATGTGCAGAGGCTGCTAAGCTATGCAGTCATCATAAACCATAATGGAAGTTGTGAAAAATCCAAGAAATTGGGTTTTTTGCACACATTAGGAGATACAAAAGCACATGTTGTATTTGCAGAACATTCTTCTTAAACACTGCAGGAACTCCACTTATAAAATATTTAAGCCACTGTGCTTATTCCTGAGAAGATAGGAAAGAAAATATCCTTTTCTAATCTTAAAATGTTCTTTAGAAAACTAGGCTAGGAAGAATTATCAGAGAAAGAGCAAACAGGATCATTTCATTATACTTGGTGACCTTCAAACAGATATAGTCTGAGAAATAACACATGCAAGGAAAGAAACTTAATCTTATTTCTTAATTAAGACAAAATTCTGAAACAAATAGGAGGGAAAAGGTGTCATGAGGGATACAAATATTGCATTAAAATTGCTGCTGAGATAGTGTAATCCACAAGCAATTATGCTAATGAAATAATAGAAGTATTTGCCTCTTTTATAACATCTTTATTTTGCTCCAATTTTGACAGTCTTTGTGATTGTGCAGTACCACCATCTAGGCCATCCATTCCATTTGCTTCTGAAAAGTCACAAATTTCCACACAGCGGAGATGAAGGGAGCAGACCATTGTTGTTGCAGTGTGAGTCAAAACAGTAAATTTAAAATGCAATAACTTTATAGGACACTAATTTGTTTTCAGTAGCAAATTGTGTTTACCTTTTGTTCTTTTTAAGATCATGTGATATAGCTTAATCAACCTCAGAAAGAGAATCTGAGGTTAAGCTTAATCAAGCTTAAAGAATAAAGTAAAATAGAATGGAAAGTAAAAAAAAAATCCTTGCCTACAGAAAATAAAGCTAACAAACATACCACTGTAAGACCTATGTTCTTGTGATAAAATTAAAAAAAAAAAAAAAAAAAAGAGACCTGGAAGGTAAAAAGTAAACTGATATGATTTAACAATAAGTCATATGAGGTTGCTGTAGCTAAAATATCTCTAGTGAACATAATTGGCTGCAGCTTAAATTACTGCAAGCTATTCTAAATTATGATGACTGAAATTATTATAAATAGCCAGAGATATAAAACAAACAGATTGTTTTCCTTAATAAAACTCAAGAGTTTGGAAAAGAGTCAGTGAATTGGCTCGATAACCAAGAATTTAAAGTTGCAGATGAGGAAACTAGCTACTGCTGGGAAGTTAAACTGTTTGTTTTCATTAGTTTTCAGGGCAGTAGCTGAAAGTGTAGGTATCTGGAACCTGGCTTTTTCTGAAAGTGAAGACAAGTACAGTGAAACAGGGATTCAAAATCCTACTTGATATTCACATAGATTGCATGAATATTTACTGTTAAATTATTTTATGTGAAGGAGAATAAAAAGCTTAAGCTTGAAATTAAGTGGCAATCGCTATGATGATCAGGATCTCCTACAGAGCTTTGTGCTTTCCAAATACAGCTGGTTTTTTTATCACCACTGGAAACAGGACATCAGACTTGACAGCTAAGGTGTCACAAAGAAATACTGGGGGAGATGGAGAACAAAATGACCCCAAAACCAAACACAAAGTGATTTACCAAACAACTTCCTGGTGTCAATAATACATTTTGTGTTCAAAATTTCATCCTTTAGCACTAAATCCATGACCTCTAAGTCACAACATACACTTTCCCCTGAGAAAAAAAATCAAACTACTGTTCTGAGAAAACTGGATAGTATGAAATACCTTACCTGTAGAACATGGGATTTTTGGATTTGTTTTGTGGGGTTTTTTTTGTAGGGTTTTTTTCTGCTTTTAGTAAGAATAATTAATGGAATACAAATTTATAATGTAAAAAATCAGAAGAAAGCTCAGTGTGTGATAGAAACTTAGTAATTGCAGTGGCAGATGGGTTTGCCTCCAAGAGACAACATTGTTACTTACATTATATTCTCTATATAGATTCTCCTCAAGTCATCTGTCCAAGCAAAAATAACTAATTTTTTCCCCTTTTTTGGATTACATCAATATGATGCAGCTGCTGCCTCAGCTGGAGAAAGAATCATTCTTCTCAATTAAGAAGAAATAATTAAGTAAGGGCAAGTGCCAAAAGAAGGATCGCTTTGAAATTGAAAACTCTGAATATATACAACCCTGAATGTCAGATTATTTTTGGTATTTGAAGTAATTGTAAAAGTGTGGGTTTTGTATTCTGTTTTTGAACCTGATTAAAATAACCTCTAATGACACATATGCTGTATTCTTAATTACTATTTTAATAAAACTATGAGAATGGTTTTGGGTGAAAAAATGAAAGGTTAAAGGGAAAGTTTTTCTTAGTTAAATTTTATATTGCAAAATTGTGACATTTTGTAAGTAAAAATTGACCTAATTTCTCACTTTGTATGAAAATAACCAGGAATCACTACAATGATGAAGGAAATTACTTAATTACTTTATTGGCTTAAAAGTCTATATTTTTCTCAAGTAATACTGTTTTCTGAAAGAAAAAAAAAAGAGACTAAATACTTGGATAGTTTGTTGTTTCAGTCTTTAGCAATCTACAGGATTTCTTCACTCTTTAATTTCTTCACTCAGTAGCTGCCTACAACTCATAAATAAAAACAGAAAAAGACGTATCATAATCTCTATCACTTGATGTAAAGGATTTCTCCTATTATTAGTTTGAAGAAAAGTGGTGCTATCATAAGAACTGAGATGATATTTCCCTCTCCAAAATACAAACTTACACATACACTTTGGAATGCAGACAATTGATGAAATTCACTGCCTTTTGAGAAACTGCGGCAGCTACAAGTCTCCAACCAAACCATCAGAGCTGCTAACATGGCCAGTGAAGTGACTAAAAGTGGCTTTTGTAATTAACCAGTTTTCACAAAGAAAAAATAGAAAGAAAAAAATGGTATTAAAAATTAGGCATGAAGAATGGATAATTTTGTACTTACATTGGCATTGATGTCATACAAGCATACAGAATAGCTGGTCTTCATAATAATGTCGCTCTCATAATTTTTGTCTGGAAATAGGTTAAAGCAATGAGCTTTTTGTGAAAATGCCAAATACTTACAATAAATCAATTGGTCACATACATGCCTAATGCTGTTAACGCTATGGAAAAACATTTATTTTTCCTCTTTCCAAATTTTAGTCAAATAATACAACTTTTTCTAATGTATTCATTTTCTGAAACAGTCCTTTACCCCCCAAATATAGTGAAGCTATTGATGGTTTTCTTGCTCTTTGTAGTGAATATTCAGTTGATTTCTCTTATGTTCAAAATCAGTCATTTTTACACTTTTTAGAAATCTGGCACCCAATCATTAAAAGATAGGGCATTCAAAGCTCCAGTGAGACCAGTTGACTGTTTAATATAGAAGTCATTCATTTAAAAATAAAAGGATGCTGGAATAACTAATGACAATCAAAAAGGGTTTATGTAACTTTTATTTAACTCTGCCAAACAACCATGATATAAAATATTTTGATGGCAAAAAACCCCTCAGACATTATGACAGATATTGACAAGATATTTCACTTTAATATCACAGTTAAAAAAAGAATTTCACTAAATCAGAGTAGATCATTAAAACTGGATGATAACTAGCTACATGCAAAAATAAGAGCAGTTTGCCAATGTATCATCACAGCTCATATACAATCTTGACAGAGAGATCTGAGTTTTCCTTAATAGTAGCTCAATGTTTCTAACAGATTTATGGGAGAAAATCAATGTAATCAATGGCAGTTTGTCTAGATTTTCTAGACTGGTAAAAAAATTTTAATGCATGTCCGTTTTTATATAGAGGTCTGGATCAATTGGTGGGGTGATCGCCATTGAAAAAAATCCTAATTAACAGAAGTAAGTAGAGCTCCATATGTCTAAGAACAATAGACAAAATTCCCCTGTTGAGAGGGGAATTTGATGACAGTACTGAGATCTTAGTTGTACTCATAGGTATCCTAGGGGAAACTGTCAGCCTATTGTCATAATTAGGAAAGTTATCTCTGAAATACAAATTGCACAGTATTAAGATGAAGTAGATTGAAAATTTAACCTGTGCATACATTATCTGGGTGCCATTTTGATGTCTAGAATAAAAAAAAAAAA